>OX388305.1:20002477-20407370 GCA_947579605.1 Athripsodes cinereus | reverse complement strand
TATCGCATGACCGCGACAAGTTCGCCCTAGTGTGCATTGTTTCATCTCAAATTTAGCTCATATAATAATATTGTACTTACTGAATGTTCACTTAAAGACTAAATAAAATATTGTTGCTGTCTTACCTTTTTTACTTACCTATTTTTAATTCAACAATGAATGAAATTCATGTCCAATTAGGATTTGTAGAAGGATGAACAAATAAAAGATAAGTCTTTTAAATATCAATTTATAAAAGATGATGCATAGAATATTATAAAAGTAGAATATTAAAAAAATATTTATAAAAGATGATGCATAGATAAGTAGATTGATAATGCGGAAGTACAATAGTTAAACAAATAAACTTAAGTTATGTTAGAATATTATCAGATAACTTAAAAGCTTTTTGTCTTTGTAGGTTATCGGGCAATTTTAAATTTTTCGTATGGTGATTGTTAATAAAAGTATTTATCTGTTTCCATGAACGATTAGGTAAAATGCCTTTTTTCTTTAATTCATTTATTTTCGAAGCACCTGGATCTTTGCCTTCGATGAAATATTTGGCAAAATGTTTGTAAACTTGGTCTTTTTCTTGCTGAAGCCATCGTTTTCTGACTATTTTTGTTTTTATTGTTTTATCTGATTTGCCTTTAAATGAATCATCTGATGGTAAATTTTCACTGTCGCTTTCATCTTTGTTAGGTGTCCTCCGTGATTGAGTTTCTTGATCCATATTTGTCTCCATACGCTCTGATGTTATCAATTCTTCGCTTTTATCATTGTTAGGTGTCCTCCGGGACTGAGTTTCTTGATCCATATTTGTATCCATATTCTCTGATGTTGTCAATTCTTCAATTGCAGATATTGGATCACTGGACCTAACTTCAGATACGCTTATTCCAGCAGATTGTTTTTGAGGGCCTATTTTTCCCTCCGCTAATTGCAATAAATTTAGACCAACTTTACCTTTTTCTAGAGCCAGCTGTGGAAGCATGTAACTCCCTTTATGGGTACCAGGCGTGTGCCCCAAGAAATGCGATAAGGCGTTCACAAAAGAATTATTTTTACCGGATATTTGACTCATTGTCGCCACATGGTGGCGTAGCCCGGTTGAAGTCATATGATCCGGGTTTGTAAGGGACAACTCCGATCTTAGGTCCCTTAAAATCTTTGAACCACAAAAATATGGTTCCCCTCCTAATTTTGAAAATAGATAGGTATTTGTTGCTGGTATTCCGACTAATTGTCTATATGCAAATATGGTATCTACATTTTTCTTCATTTGTTCCCGAAGAAGTATAGGGACAGTTCGTCCCCTTTTCCCCGGAATATGAAAGCAATAGAGAGAATTTATGGCCTCCTTTTCCTCATCGCTCATTACATCTAATATTTCTTGAGGTATTTCTTGGCTGGATGAATTGCGTTGGCAAGATATATAATTTTCTAATGGTGCTCTTGTAACTTCTCCGGCTCTTCTTCTGTTGAATATTATAATATGTGCGATTGTTATTTTAACCAATTCTTCGTAAGCACCGTAACTCTTTTCTTTATCAAAAAGTAGAGCGGCTTCCACTTCTCTCTTTTGAATAATTTCACAAAGTAATTTGATATCAGATAATAAAGGCATAACATCAGTCTTTAACATTTTTCTAGTTTTTCTTGATTTTTCTGCGTTAGTTGAAATTTCAAACTTCCATGAATGGTTAAATATTGATTTGAAATCAGATAATTTTGCTTTAATTTTTTCTTTTGAAGCTGTGGTTAGTACAGCACTCTGTATAGAGCGACGCATTAGTATGTCTACACAATCTTTAATCGCTGTGCATATTCTTGCCGGCATACTTGGTATGCTAACGAAACCAGTTGTTTCGTCATATCCGCTGATAATTTTTACTGATTTCATAAAAAAGTCGAAATGTACCGGGTCGAAGGCCAATTCAAATGATGATATAGATGGGTCATGAAGTTTTATTTGTTGAAAGAGCTTGGCAAGGCTTCTCATTTTAGATGTTATGTGAGTTTTTAAATGATATTCCTTGTGGTTACTTAACAGCAAGGCTCCATAAGCGCAGATAAGTGGGTCATTTTTTGCAATTACAGCAATATTGTCATCCTTAAATGAGGGAAATATTTCATTTTTCAACGTTTCTGTAATTTCCTCGTTATGTGGTGTTAATAATATAGCAGATGATTTCAACACTCTGGTGCGCTTTGATGGATTTTGGTTTACTTCTGTATTACATTTCTTAACATGTCTATATAATAATTTTCTTTTGAAAGTACCACAGCAGTGTATGCATGTGGCATAATCTTGTATATTGTTGTTTGATTTGGTACGGTGATTGGGTATTACAAAACCTCCATCTGGCTGACTCAATACTTTTTGATTGTAAAGATAATTTCCTCTGTTTCTCAGTTTTGCTGATACCGCTTCTCTTTTCTTTTTCCTTTCCCGAAGGTCTGGATCAAGGATTCCATTGAACTCAATCACCTCAGATTCTTTTGAATGGTGAGCTGTAATATGTCGAGTGAAATTTGTTATCAATCTCATACAATATGGGCAACAGTTTCTGCGATTATATTTAGTAGTTGATTTGGTTGCCGAGTTTGTCACATTGTTCACTGAAGTTATTGTGGTGTCTGAAAAGCAAAACATAATAAATATCGTTAATTACGTTATACCAATAAGATTGAAATAATATATTACTACTACACCCCGTGTCCCTTGCGGGGTAGGCCGATAGGACAGGCCGCAAGACTGCCCTGTCCTTACACACAATTTTCGCTTCCGCCACGTTCATGCAATTCGTCATACACACTCGTCGGTTCCTTTTACTCAATACGCGACCGTCTTTGAGATCGATATGTTCAAGCCAGGTTATCCTAAGCCACGTTTCTTAATACCTCCTCTTTCAGGTACATACACATTCTTTGTCATTCTATCCTCACTCATTCTCTCAACGTGACCAAACTATCTTAATTTGAATAACAGGTATATAGTATTACTAATTCTATGTTTAAATATAACTATTTCACTCAATATTACCTTGCAATACATTTAGAGGATCGCTGGAACCATTGAAAGATGCTGAATCACTGGGCAAATACGTATGGTCTTCAGAATCATCGCCTTCACTGCAACCTAAAACGTGCATAAAAACATAATCGTATGTACGTAATCATGTAACATATTAAAACATTTGATATAATATATGCAGCAATTTTTCGCTTCCGCCACGTTCATGCAATTCGTCATACACACTCGTCGGTTCCTTTTACTCAATACGCGACCGTCTTTGAGATCGATATGTTCAAGCCAGGTTATCCTAAGCCACGTTTCTTAATACCTCCTCTTTCAGGTACATACACATTCTTTGTCATTCTATCCTCACTCATTCTCTCAACGTGACCAAACTATCTTAATTTGAATAACAGGTATATAGTATTACTAATTCTATGTTTAAATATAACTATTTCACTCAATATTACCTTGCAATACATTTAGAGGATCGCTGGAACCATTGAAAGATGCTGAATCACTGGGCAAATACGTATGGTCTTCAGAATCATCGCCTTCAATGCAACCTAAAACGTGCATAAAAACATAATCGTATGTACGTAATCATGTAACATATTAAAACATTTGATATAATATATGCAGCAATATTATAATATGTAATTACTTGATGATGTAGAATCAAACTCATAAATGTCTTTGTTAAATATATTTTCGGTTTCAGTGTTGATTTGTAGTTGATTTGAGGACGTGACTGCTATTATGTTTGATGGTGTATCATTCTTCTTGTCTAAAACAATAATAAATATACCAAATTAACAGTGTTCCTTATAATGCACAAGATTAGCCGAATGAAAGCATATAGCTACAGCGGACATTGTAATAATATTATAATGTCGCTATAATTTAACTAATTTTAAGCAGTGGAGGTCCCGGAATAGAATAGGTCTTCCACTCTTCACTGAAAGGGTTTTCGAGTGTCCTGTAAAAGGCAGGTTTTCGTAAAACACCCATAAGACATTTCACATCTCAAATTCAGCGATGAGGCTTGCCACCCATCCTGAATGTCTTAATTTTTTTTTATGGCACAGAGAGGACGATCTGTATGTTTGTAACATGCAGTGAGTCTACTGGCTACCCCACTTGTGGGAAATGCCGTGATGGTATGGATGGATGGATGGATAATTTTAATAATAGGTAGTATGTAGCATTACTAATTCTATGTTTAAATATAACCATTTCACTCAATATTACCTTGCAATACATTTAGATCATTGCTGGATCCATTCAAAGATGCTGTATCACTGGGAAAATATGTTTCGACCTCAGAATCATCGCGTCCACTGCAACCTAAAACGTGCATTAAAAAAACATAAGTAATTGTAACATAATCGTATATACGTAATCATGTAATATATTAAAACATTTGATATAATATATGCAGCAATATTATAATATGTAATTACTTGATGATGTAGAGTCAAACTCATCTTGGCAGTTAATGTCAAATTCGGGCTATGTGCTCTTTTCTATAAACTCCCCATAGAAAACGGAACATGTGACGCATTTTTCAAAAAATCGTATATTATAGAAATGTATTCTCATATGAATAATAAGTAAAAAATTGTTATATTTTTTCTACTTTGGATCAGTGTACAGCTTCACATGCTTGTTTAAAACAGTTTTTTCTCATTATCTCAAAATGTATGATTCGTCACGTAGACCATATTTGATATGTAGCGACGAAAATAATAAATATAAATAAATTCATATCAATATACATATAATTATAACACTAACCTGATTTGGAAATTTGTGACAATTGCACTAATTTGCGGGTTCTGGCACTAAAACTCATTTTTATTAAAAATATCTCCGCGGTTACAACACAGCTACACGACACAACGAAGGTACATTTAATAAGACGGCAGAAAGACACGACGGCAGAAGCGACTTGGCACGAAAGATTCCCCCGCCACTTCATCCTCATTCAATTACCCCTCATGGTGGACAACGCTAGGAGCTAGGATCCAATACTTGTGCGAAAATAATTTGCTTAGGTATCAGCTTTGATTATTGAAGTACCTAAGCAAATTATTTTCATAGTACTGAGGTATCAGTAAGTCACAAAGGGAATAAACGTAAAAGATTTTTTTTATCTTGTATAGATTTCTCAATTTTTTTTTGAAAAGCACCTCTGTTCTTTTTTCCGAGAGACGTTTACTCGTTTCCCGAAAGTCGCGGGGTATTTTTTTTTTGTACTGATAATATGCATTAAAATCTAAAGAATAACCGTAAAATTTTTTGATTAAAGCAAAATTAACCCCTAAAAATGAAAAAAAAAAACATTTTCACCATTTTATCATGCGATTTTGAACCTTAATGCCGTGGGAAATGACTGTGCCGTCATAGTTGGGTCCGAACCCTTATTTGAAGAAAAAAATATTATAATCGTACTCAAACGGTGACATGAGCGAGACAGATTGCGCTTGATTGGGTAAGACATGCGTTAGAGAGAGAGACAAAAGCTTACTTCCGTGCATTGCCGACGCGAGTTCATAATATGAGTTAATTTAAAACATGCGTAATTAACAAGGTTTTATTCCAAATGATCGAAAATAATGTACAAACGTAGTGACTTTTTTTAACGTAATTTTACTTACGTACCTACAATGTTAGGCCAAATTATTGCTATGCGGTATTAGGTTTGTTGTGTTGCGCGTCGTCAAACTGTCGTTTTTGCCGCGTTTACAAGTAAAAGAAAATAATAATGAATAGGAAAATATAGTTAAAGTAATAGATAAATGCCTACGAATAAATATGCACTGCCTAATATTTAGCTACGAGCCGCCTCTGATCAATAGTGATCCCAAACGAATCTGGACATACCTAAAGCATAAAAATAATTCAACATCCATACCGAATGAAATTCATCTGAACGGAGAAATCGCAACGGACGGTCAAAGTATTGCCGAAATGTTCTCGGATTACTTTAAATCAGTTTTTGTCGTGAATACCACATCGAAGCCCCATCGTGATATATCGGAGAACAACCGCCCATACACTGATCACATAACAACTGTTAAGATAGACAAAACTCTAGTCGAAAAATATCTCAAAAACCTTAATGTTAACAAAAGATCTGGAAGCGACTTAATCCCACCAATGTTTGCCGTTAATTGCACTAAAACAATATCTTACCCTGTGTGTAAAATTTTCACACGCTCCATCTCAGAGGGCGTTTTTCCGCAGGTATGGAAAGTAGAAAATATTATTCCTATTCACAAAAGTGGACCTAAAAATAATGCACAAAATTACCGACCCATATCCATTCTCCCGATTTTCAGCAAAATGTTTGAACTAATAATATACGACCAGATATATTCAACTGTCTGAAAATGCATCCCATCAGCTTAACATGGTTTTCTAAGAAAAAGATCAGTAATATCCAATCTCACTAAATTTACCGATTTCGTATATAAGGAAATGGAAAGAGGAACTCAAGTGGATGCTATTTATACTTCTGAAAAATCTCAATCGGAGACCATAATTGCACAATGTATCAACATTGTGCAAATTTAAATCGGAATTAGGAGGAAGGCGTCCCAACGCTTACGAATTGGCTTATGGCTGGCTTAAGTGTACACTTTGGAGTCCTAGGACAACGTTCACCAATTCCGCCTTTCCAACTTTCACGATTAAGGTATCCAATTGAGACTATTACTTTTTGCAAACTCGGACATCGGTAACTGCTTCAAACACTCGCAATTTTTATCATATGCAGATGACATGAAAATATTTTTACCAATCAAAAACACATCCGATTGTCAGAAACTTCAGTCAGATCTAGATAGATTAAGCGCATACTGCACCAATAATAAACTAATCAATAACATATCTAAATGCTTAAAAATTACATTCACTAGAAACCACCAACCTATAAAATACAATTACACTATAGATAACATATCCATTGCACATACTAACAAAGTCCGCGATCTTGGTGTCATCTTAGACAGCAAGATGCAGCTTGATCACAATATAAACCATATAATCGATAAGGCTAACAGGATGCTTGGTTTCACAATACGGATCTGCAAACCATTTAAGAAAATTTCCACTATAAAAACTGTTTACTTTGCATAATATGTCAAAAGCATATTAGAATTCGCCTCTCCTCTCTGGTATCCTCACCAGATCACCTACAAAATGAGACTAGACAAAATACAAAATAAACTTGTCAAATATTTGAACTACAAAGCACGAGTGCGGTTTCAAACACATTCTGAATCTGCAAACTTCCACGGGATACACACCTTAGAAAAAAGGCGAATCTCAGCTGATATTCGACTTCTTCATGACATAATTCACAACAATATAGATTCACAATTCTTGACCTCTACCATAAAACTCAGAGTTCCTCAAAGAAACACACACACACACACAAGCACTCTTTCATATAGAAACACAAATTACGCCCGAAACACTGCACTAAATAGAATTTACGAAACATATAACACTTCCTTCAATTAACTCGACATTTTCAATACTGCCAAAAACCCATTCATAAACTCAGTCAATAAAATCTTACACAAATTCCAGTAAAACAATAAATAAAAATAATTCTACCTATGGCGACCTGTCTACTGTAAGCGTATTATATATCATTATTATAAATCTGTTTGTTGTATTTTTATTATTATTATTACGATTACTATTATTAAATTACTAAGAATGTAACCCTCCCTTTCCTCTCTCCTACTCTCACCATATTCCCAGTGCTCACTGTTTAAACATATTATTTGATATTATCCTCTATTATTTACATTAATAAATCTTGCACATTAAACTGTAAATTATCTAGATCTAATTGTTGAATATGTTAATTCTTAAGTCGCTTTAGCTAATTAAAAATACAAAAATCCATAATAATAAATACTTGCAATATTGTAAGAAAATTTTTAAAAACAGATATTTCAGGCACAATGCTGGTATTTTAGACCCGCGTTATGAGCCTAATCCTTTGATATCCTCGATATCTGGATAGGTGAATTTTTCCCGGCATTAGGCTGTTGAGTTTATATATGAACATGAATTTTCATATGTAGACTTTTCTGGCTGTATAATGCTGAGAAGTGTGGATGGCAATTCAGCCGCCGCGTTAAAAAAAAAAAAAAAAGATTTTAAGGTAACACTGTAATGGGATTTAAGAATTTTATTATACTATCTATCTATCTATACCAACACGGCATTTCCCACAAGTGGGGTAGCCAGCAGACTCACTGCATGCTATACACATGCAGATTGTCCTCTCTGTGCCGTAAATATTTAAGACATTCAGGATGGGTGGCAAGCCTCATCTTTATTATACTATGTTAATTAAAAAATAATAAAAATTGTGTAACGAAAAAAATAAATAAAGTAAATAAAATAAATAGAAACGTCCCAAATAATAATAATAATAATACATACATACCATCACGCCGCTTCCCTTATGGGGTAGGCAGAAAGGATCGAGCGCCACACGCTTCTGTCCTTGCACACATTTCTCGCCTCCGTTACATTCATACAGTTCCTCATGCATGTTCTCCTATTCAATGTACTCCGGACGTGTCCGTCCTTGAGGATCTGGTTAGCATGCTCCAGCCATTTGATCCTCGGACGGCCACGTCTCCGAATACCCTTTCTCTCAGCCATGTAAATCTTCTTTGTCACTCTGTCCTCATTCATTCTCTCCACATGCCCAAACCAACATAGTTTATTTACATTCATCCTGGTGACTACACCAACTTTCACTCCACATTCTTCTCGTATCGCACTGTTTCGTACTCTATATATCAGGGTTTCACCACACATCCTTCTCAACGATGTCATTTCAACTGCATTTATACCACTTTCATCCTTCTTAACCCTTAACGTACCGTATTGAAAACAAAACGTTCGGCCCCATGTGGTAAATTCAGTTTACCGCTAACTTTATTTATAAATATCAAGCATATGACTTGATGAATCAAAACTTTATTTATGTCATCTTGTAGGGAATTTTATTAGGAATCGATTGATATCTATAACATATGTACATTATTTGAAAAACATATAATTTTTTTTTTTTTTCTGGAACCATGCGTTTTCTGATATAGAATGACGAGACAGCAACCGCTAAGACAAGTGTGAACCTGTCTGCGACAACGAATTGTACCTACTTGTATGTGTAGTGGTGTGCATGAGTCGTGTTCGACACTTGTAATACAGGATGTTAAATAATTTATTTCATTTTAATAATATTTAATTTTGTAAACAATTCCAAATACTTTTCTTATTTTTATATAGATTTATCACAAAGTTTTACCTATAGATACTGTATTTTATAACATATTTAAGGTTTAATTGCTATGGCTTTTTCAAAATTCAAAAACAATAAATAAATCACGTTTTCAATTTTCAACCGGGTTAAAAAAAACGTGTGGCTGAATTTAAAAACACTTTTATTATTATCTATCAATTAAAAGTCACAAAAAAATATACAATTTACATACAAGAGCACAAAGATAAATTGAAATATTAAAACATAAGTAAAGGTCAAAACATATATGTATATAAATAATTGACATTTATTAAAACCTCAAAAATGTCAAAAACGACCGAAATATTTCAATTAACACAATCACAAACGTAATATAAATATCATTTAGGTACATTTAATATGGAGAACAAAGATGAAATCTATTTTTTTATAGAAATATTACAATTAACACGGTAACCAACATAATAAAGATATCATTTAGATACATTTAATATGGAGCGATAAGGAATAAACTCAATCACGATCATTATCGTGAATCAATCAATTATCGTGAATAGCGCAACAAAGCATAAAGACATAAATATAAGGTAAAATAGAATGATTAAAAACAATAGGTGTCTAAACTCGTAACTTTGAAATTAAAAATAAATTATGACTGTTGTTCTTCTATGTTGATATTTTCTATGGAATAACATTCTACGCAACTTATAACTGTTTCCTCTTTCCTATGCAAAATACAAACAGCCTTATCACACAAATGGCAATTCGAGACAAAACGATAAAAGCATGATACGAGACACTCTGTACAAAATGATCATGGTCATGAGATCTCAACATAATACTTTGTGTAGTTAGTAAAGCGGCTCTTAGTAAAATTTATATTATTTATATAATGTCTAACGCAACAAGTACGTATTAATATTTGATCCTTTTGATAAAGTGTTAATATTTTCACAGTTTTAAGTAATATTATTAAACTGCGTGCTGCTGTGCCGTCCAAAATGCGGAATAATTTTACGTAAGACAAAAGGCACCTAGCCAAACATATAATTTATAATACGTTCAAGACAACGAGGATGTATTAATATTTGTTACTTTTGATAAAGTTGTAAATATACATACATACATACATACATACCATCACGCCGCTTCCCTTACGGGGTAGGCAGAAAGGATCGAGCGCCACACGCTTCTGTCTTTGCACACATTTCTCGCCTCCGTTACATTCATACAGTTTCTCATGCATGTTCTTCTATTCAATGTACTCCGGACGTGTCCATCCTTAAGGATCTGGTTAGCATGATCTAGCCATTTGATTCTCGGGCGACCACGTCTCCGAGTACCCTTTCTCAACGATGTCATTTCAACTGCATTTATACTACTTTCATCCTTCTTAAGCCACGTCCAGGTCTCACTTGCATACATAATTGTCGGGACTAGGATAGCAGAGTGCACCAACCTTTTAGCTGCAATGGAAATGTTCTTGTTCGCAACTATCGGTCTAAGCGCGCCATTCACCCTGTTACCCGCAACCTTTCTCCTTTCAATGTCTTTTTCGCATCTTCCATCTCTTGTAAATAGACTACCTAGATACACACATTCATCCACTTGTTCTAACATTTCATCACCAATCTTTACCTGGCATTCAGTCCTCTCTTTCTGTCTCTCAAAAACCATGACTTTCGTTTTCTTTGCATTCATCATCAGTCCATTACTTGCACAATTTTCGTACACACATGACATCATTTTCTGTAGATCGTTCTCATTCTCAGCCATCAATACTAAATCATTAGCAAATATTAACGCTTGTACATTCATCCCATTCAAATCAATACCTACATTCATCTCTTTCAGTGGCCTAATACAATGATCGATGTATAAGTTAAACAGCCATGGCGACATGACACACCCTTGCTTTACTCCTTTAGTCAGAGTGAACCATTCCGAGAGAATGTTGTTCACCCTGACACAGGCAGAGCTTCCCGTATATAAGGATGCTATGGCACGTATTAGCCTGTCATTCACCCCACACATCGACAGCACACGCCATAATTTTTCTCGCTCCACTCTGTCATACGCCTTCTCCAAATCAACGAAGGCACAGAACAGCTTTTGATGCTTTTCAAGAAGCTACTCTGTCACCATTCGAAGAGAGAAGATCTGGTCTACGCATCCTCTTCCATTCTGAAAGGCACCTTGCACATCCCACACATTCGTCTCAGTTACTCTTCGCACTCTCTCAATCAGCACTCTTCCATACAGCTTCCCCACCGAACTAAGTAAGCTAATGGCCCGGTAACTCCCGCACTCGAGTCTAGACCCTTTCCCCTTATATAAAGGGCAGATCACAGCTCTACGCCAGTCATCCGGCGTATAGCCTTCCCTCCAGCACTGATTAAATAGTGTATAGCACCACTCAAGAGTTCTCCGTCCACTTAGCCCGACAAATTCGGCGGAAATCATATCATACCCAACAGCTTTACCGTTCTTCGCTTTTTTCAGCGCACTCTTGATCTCATCCATAGTTATTTCCTCTTCCATACTTTCATTTCCATTTTCAAAATACTGGTTTGAACTCCCACTTCCACTTTCATACAGCTGTTCAAACTATTCTTTCCATCTATTCACAACTTCATCATCATTCATCAGCATACATCCATCTTCACTTTTAATCACATTCATACTATTCACCTCATTTTTACATCTCTTTCGTTTCACTTCCTTCCAAAATATTTTCATATTTCCTTTTATACTTTCCGACAGTTTCTTACATTCTGATTCTTCCAATAATTTCTTCTTTTCTTTTATAACTTTCTTCACTTCTCTTTTACATTCCTTGTATGCTTCTTTAGTACACTCTTTCCTCACCTGATCTAGATTACGTTAAGCTAACATGTCCTTTCACGCATTCTTCTTTCTCACAACTGCATCCTTCACCTCTTTATCCCACCACGCGTCTCCTTTCTTTTTGCCAACTACAGCTTCTCCGCAAATATCTTTCCATCTATCATCTACAGTCAAACTATCACTTTCATGTACATCAAATTTCTCTCTTGTTTCTCTTTCATACTTCTCTCTGCACTCCCCGTCATTCAACTTTTCGACTCTAATCCTCTTAGTTTTTTGAACTTGATTTGTCATAGATCGCCAGCCCGAGAACAAGCATATTCTTGTTACAACAAGAAAATGGTCTGTTCCCAGCTCAGCACCCCTATAGACCCGGGTATCAGTGGTATTTTTTCGAAGATTAGAGTCGATACATACATAATCAATCAACGATCTCTCATTTCCTCTCTCCCATGTAAATAAATGAATATCCTTATGTCTAAAAAAGGTATTCGACACAAACAGATCCCATTCTATGCATAAAGTTGTAAATATTAGCAATTAAATTCTACCTTAACACGAATAAAAGTAACGACAGGCTATAAAAAAGATTTTTTTTTGGGATGAAGGAAGTAATTTTTTGTTTTTTTTTTATTGCGAAATATTGAGAATACTTCAATGGAGGATTACAATTTTTTTGAAAATATTAGGATCCATAGGTTTTAAGAAAATCAACTTTAAATTGGCAATGGAAACTCAATTTACCACATGAAAACACAAAGGTTAACCTTATGTTTTGTTATGATTTATGATGTATAATTTATTGTAAAGGCATGCATCTTCATTGGTGAATAAAATCATCAGCGTACGTGAATAAATAAATAAGTATTGCCGCAGAGAGGACGTTTTGTATGATCTTCCACACAGTGTTTGTCTGCCGCGGCAAACCTTTTTTGCTACATTATTCTATACAAAGGTGTCAATATAGCTGGTAGACTTATTGTATTTAAGCAATTTCTTCTAGTCAACCAAGTCCTTCATAAACTATTACCCACATTGAGCATATAATAAATAATAATAAGACCGCGTCAAATATAATTAAAGCGTGTAATAATAAATAATTTTATTAATGTATTAAACCTACATTTATCATTTTAATTAGATTTGCCAAATTAGATTAAATATAAATTTATAGGAACCGTTTCATCGTCAAACTACGGTAACCTTTTGTCTCCTTGTGTTCCCTGAGGAATTTACCTACTGCGCGTATTATTCATTGTGTACCTAAATCGTTTTTACAAAATTATGTCTGTTCGAACTATCTATAATAAGCGATACTCAAAGTGCGAGTAAGGAATAAAGAAAGAACGAGATAGATGAACATTTGGCCTTGGAAGGAATAACAAGTACTTATTCCTCATACGCTTGGCAACGTTGCGTGATCAAGAAAATATCTGATGGAGACATGCACACAAAACGCAATTTGTTTTTTTTTTCGTATATAGTTTTTATGTGGAATATATAGATACCTATCCATGATTGAAACGTCACTATGAAAATAGTACCATCGCAATTCCCTCAGCACCTTATATATTTCATGTGATAGGTTGATCTAGAAAAGTGTCTTAAAAGGTGATAGGTTGATCTAGAAAAGTGTCTTAAAAGCACATGAGCTGGATAGTGAGGTTGGATAAATATATATATATATATATATATATATATATATATGTATATACAATCCATTGGATTGGTCTGCAATGAGGAGTTTGGATTTTCTTCTCCATTCCTCCCTATTCTCAGCCAGTCTTTTCAGCTCTACGTATGAGCCACAGTTCATGTCCCTCTTCAGTTGATCCATATATGCATCTCTTGGTCGGCCTCTGCCATATTTTGTGCCCTCGGTCCTACCCTCCGCGATGGCGATGAGCAGTCATGGGTGCCTGATGTTGTGGCCAATCCAGTTAGCTCGTTGTTGACTGATTCTCTTAAGAAGTTGCCTTTTTTCTCCTACCCTGGTTAACACTTCTTCGTTTTCGACGTGTTCTGACCATCTCAAAGGCCGCCAACCGTCCGCTTTCACTCTTGCTGATGGTCCATGTCTCACAACCATAAAGCAGAATGCTCCATACAAAGGCTTTAGTAAGATACTTCCTTACGCTTAAATCGATATTTGGGGATTCCAACATTGTAGATTTTTTTGAATGAACTATACCAACTGAATTCAAATTCTAATTTCTTTATTCATAAAAAAAATACACATAATAAGTATTAGAGTAAAATACATTATCACATAAATTATTAACAAAGTGTTGATGTTGCTGGCCCATTAGGTACCTACCTACAGTGCACCTGTATTAGGAGTTAGAACTAACTACAAAAAATATAATATATTATTTTTTTAATTTAATTTTATTTTTATTTATTTTATTTATTTATTTTATTAATATGTAACAAATTTAGACACTGAAAGTGAAAACCATGGATTTGGATGTGACTGCAGGTTTTTACATATTTATGTTGCATTGATGGGTGATTTCTGTTATTATCTTATTGTTCCTACTGTTACCTAATATATTTTTTTCTTAAATTTCTTACAAATTTTAATTATTCAAATCTTTTTACGCTGCTTTTTTATTTACACATATTTAATTGTATAGAGTGTAGAGTAATAATATTTATTTATGTAAATTATATGAAATAATTCTATTATATTGCAATTTGAAAGGCCGAAGTCGTTTATTATTTAACAAATACTACTACTACTACTATACCATCACGGCATATCCCACAAGTGGGGTAGCCAGCAGACCAGCTGCACATATTAAACATGCAAGCTGTCCTCTCCGTGCCAATATAAAACCAAGACATTCAGGATGGGTGGCAAGCCCCATCGCTGAATTTAAGATGTAAAATGTCTTATTTTTTCGATCACCTGCTTTTTACAGTACACTCGAAAACTTACGAATAAGAGTGGGAGACCAATTCTTTACCGGGTGCTCCACGGAATTTAACAAATACTTAAATAAGTAAATAATTAAACACGTTGGATGTCGCCGTGTAAATAAAAAGTAAGATATTCAGAATTGATGGAATATAATATCATACTATATTTATCCCGTGGAGCACCCGGTAAAGAATTGGTCTCCCACTCTTCTCCTTAAGTTTTCGAGTGTCCTGTAAAAGGCAGGTATTCGAAAAAATTAAGACATTGTACATCTTAAATTCAGCGATGAGGTTTGCCACCCATCCTGAATGTCTTGATTTTATATTGGCACGAAGAGGACAGCTTGCATGTTTCTTACATGCAGCTGGTCTGCTGGTTACCCCACTTGTGGGATATGCCGTGATGGTATAGTAGTAGTAGTAGTAGTATCATACTATATTATACTATGTATTTTCAAAGCTAAATAAAATATGTTTAATGTCTTCTTTGGTAAACATAACATAACAAGCAATCTTGTCTTATATTTTATTTTTTAAATCATTAAATTATTTAATTTATTAATTTTATTATTTACTGTACATTGGCTACAAGCATCTGCTGTACATCAATCATTATAAAGTATTATAAAACTAAAATCTATGCAGTTCAGTTCAAACCATAGAGGGAAATGAAACAAAATGCAATTAGATAATAATGCATATTATATTAGGTATAAATATATTGATATCTACAATACAATAAACATAATATATTATGCCAGATGTATGGCTATAACATACCTACATTCTTATTATTGAAACATTAATAATACCCTATCTGCTACAAGAATATTATCATGTCTATGAAAATGAGTAAAAAGTGTATTATTACGAGATGCCATAATTTTCAATACAAAACTTCAACATTTCACATACCGCTCTTTACTTTCATTCAGCCATCAAACAAACAAACAAAAAAATCCTAAAAGGTAGATAGTACTGAAAATAAATGTGAAAAAATATTATTTTGAAGTAAAAGGTACAACTTTGTTTCCATTAGATTGTCGCTTGACATTACATAGAAATGACTACATAGAAACACTTTTTCCTGTTTGGTTTGTTGTACATAAAAAGTGACTACTGTTTGTAATCATTTATAAGCCTCTTTCAATTCTGCTGACACTTCTAGAGACCCCTCTACCATTGGAGGCATCGACATTCGGTAAGGAGATGGGTAATTTTTTTAGAAATAACCTGCCACCTGTCATTCAAGATCATTCAACAAATCTCACTACTTTTACAATATATTTTTTACGTATTACATAATGATAATATTGTGTCAATTTTCGACCTTTTGATTTCACAAAGGTGTCTTAAGACATTATTCATTTTGTAAACTAATTTTCTCATTTTTCTTAGACATGGTGAGAAAAACCTGGTTGTTCATTAAGTAGGTACATACAGTTAGTTCATTGGCAATCCGATTTGAGAGAGATTCCGAAATATAATATTTTGCTGAAATATTAGGTATTAATAGATAATATATGAACTCTGTGACATGGAAATTTAACAGTAAATAACAAAAACAATGTTTATCACTCAAAAATGATGTTGCGGGCTCATATAAAATTTACTCGATTTCGATTTCATTACCGTGAAACGAAATAATAATATGTTTTATATGTAAATACAGTAAGGCGGCTTATTCCATCAAACCAAAAATAAATATTTGAGCCCTTTCGTAATTATGTATGTTTGTATGTCCTTAAAGGACTCTGAAATAAGGAAAGACGGAAGGAAAATAATACATTCTAAACAATATCTCATCCTCCTGGCAGTCTTTAGGATGAAAACATTAAAATAAAATTCGATGACCTGTTACGACCCACTCAATCTCCACAACACATCTTGCTTAATGTGAAGATATTAAAGGGTGTTAATATGTAGGTTGTGCTTAGTTATGATTGATTTTTTCTGCAGTAATTTTTAAATTAAATTAAATTAATAAACAAGCGAAAAAAATTTGTACCTACATTAAAAAATAATTGTTTTGACTTAATAATATTAACAGAATTTGATGCCGGACGTCCCACTTTCACAATACACCGTTCCTATGACAACGAAATCAGAGCGCAGGGAATGTTGTGGGAAGAGCTGACGCGATTGGTGCAGAGACGCTCTGAATGGAGGAAGCTAGTTTCCCTGTGCTCTCGAGAGGAGCGTTGAGGGCGATTAATGAATGAATGAATGATGCCTTCTGAAACTGAAATTAAAAATCAAATTAAACTTAACATGTCAAAGGTTTTATTCGGAATGGTTCAGAAATAATAGTATTCAATGAAAATATTTGGTAAAACCTTAAGGTACACATATATTTATTTTAAAAATCTATTCTCATACTTCGGTTCAACTGATAAGATCGCGCCCATTTTTTGTGAAAAAGGGACATTTCGGCAGATAAAATAATTCTACAATAAACATTTACTTGTAATTCAGGTCAACTTATTTATAAAGACAATAATAAAAAATAGAAAAATGTTGACAAGATACGGTATCAGTGAATTATTTAACGTTCATCTAGTAATAAGAAATGCTTGAAGGGACGTCGAGTGCCCTATTATTTTATTTGTAGATAAAATTAGTATAAAGAGAAAAAGATACAACTAAAGAGCAATATTCAAATAAATATATTAAGATTAGATAAAGATACGGAGCAATCTCGATAAAGTTGACCAAATACAAATAGTTTAATTAATAAGCTGGATTTAATTATAAGAAAATAAAATATGTATGAATATCTACTAAATATTTTTCATAAAATATCTTTCAAAAGTTTTCAACGGAAAAATGATATTGTCTATGATTTTGTACCGAGAGTTTCAGAATTAGGAATGTTTGAAATATTAAATTTATCGACAAGGGTCAATTTCATGTGCTTGCATATACTTTATTAAGTGAATTTGGTCTGCTGGCTACCCTGATTCAGGGAAATATCGTGATAGTGTGAACTAATGAATAAGATTGCCAGCAAACCAACTGCGCGTATCAACCATGCAAGCTATCTTTTCCATGTCAATAATAAAATGAGATATCCGGGATGGTTAAGCAAACCTTATCGCTGAATTCAAGGTAATTCCAGCTCGTCATGATGGGGAAGATCAAGGGCCTCAAAGGGGTCGACAGAAGACAGCTCTCATGGCTTCGAAACATTTGAGAATTGACTGGTGTCAGAACCATGGGGGAGCTGTTTCGCGCCACTCGGAACATGAAAGTTTTCTCCCAAATGGCCATCAACGTCAGAATGACCCCGACAGCACACGTGATGAAGAAGAAGAAAAACAGATATTTTATGAATTATAGCTCTGTATAACTGTTTCTCTAGAGATTTACCTTCAGGAAAGGCTAGTAAGTTTTACAATTAATTAACATTTTGTTTATGTTTTTATTACAACGATTAATACGAGTGTACATACACTAGTCTATTTCTACAACTTATTGTTACATAATTTATTATAAAATCCAAACAAATATTAATCATAAAATGGGTTTATATTGCCTATGGGGAGCATAAAAATTGATGAGTATCTGATCAAGTGTGTACATATAATCTCGTAATAATAATATATGTAGGTAAATGTAAACAAAGTATTAATTACCTAAGTAAATTAATTAAACTATCCTATCGTACCTTTACAAACAATCTGCGATGATATAATAAGTGGGTCCTGCTATAAGTTGGTTAATTTATTTCTCATACATTATAAAAATAATGTTATCATAATTTATTTTGATTACTAAAATCTACATAAAATTCAAAACAAAAATTCAAGTGAATGCAAATTTTCTTGAAATTTTTGTCATTATTTAGTTTTCGTGCCAAAACCCAGACAAACAATCAAAACTGATCTCCGGTACCTAATGCGTAAAACGCACAGCACGTGGAGATGCGACAAAAATATCCTCCCCAGTGAGACAGGATACAACAGACACTCTAATAATAAGTGTGACATGGTATGAGCTGTACAGCAGCCACATGCTCTGGATTTATCCTGTTGGAAGCTCCATTGTTCAAATTTATGTTAAAATAAGGTTGTATAACAAATTGGCGAAATTTAGAATGATAGTAGGTAACCAATTAAACTAACCACTGCTGGGAAATATCTTTAGTCTTCAGTCTTGAAATAACAAAATCTTGAGATGACAGTCTGACATCATCTGGAAACTGAAAGCAACAAAAGTAAATTTGCATTTCTTTTAAAAAAGTATCCCAGGTAGTAAAAAAATGTGGGTGTGAAAAATGTGATTCATGCGGATATCGAAGGAGTGTCATCAAAAGCACGTGCAGATTCCGCACGTTGGGGTTTTGGCAGGCCAGTCCTTCAAGCTGCTCCCCATGCCCATCACATGTGAACAATTTTTTTAGTGTAGAAATTTAATCGGATAAATTATGGAAGTCCTAGACTTCTGAGTTATCCGGGTGGTTGGCGGGTATTAAGAGTCTTAGTACTCTTTTTGATATAATTTTTTTTACTAGAGTTAACTTGATAAATAACACTATCGATGTTTTACAGAATAATATTGAAAATTATTAGATACAATACAACCATAGTGACTAAAAACTAGCGCAAAGAATATTCAGACACAATAATGGCTTGGCACACAATGAAATCATTATCATGGGTATGTAGGCAAGCGTGTTCACAAATGAAATGCATATTTAGACCGAGTTTACTTAAAATATCTGAAATTAACTGTGATTAAATGAATATTCATAGTAAATTTAAACATACCCACCGAAGACTAGGAAAATTTAATTTGTAAAAACTACTTCTACTGCGTGTTACAACCACTAACATCTCGACATTTTCCACAATTAAGGTATCCAGCAGACCAGTTGCATGTAATTCCATATCATGCAAAACTGTCCTTTCCATGCTAATAAAAATGGGTTGCATGCCTCATCGCTGAATTTAAAATGTGAAATGAATTTATGTCTTCAAACACCAGCTTTTTACATGACGCTTGAAAACTTATAGATATATAAAAGTAGTAGACAATACTTTGTAACGTGCTCTACAGTACCTACATAGTTACATATTTAATAAAGAAATAACGTAATCTAACAATTATAATGAAAAAATATAAATAAGTCATAAAATCACCACAAAACACTAATATCTGTTGTACATAACATAAAAGTTACTTCAGCATCTTTTCAGCATAATATCAACCCCATTTGGACGTAGACTTTGTTTATTTTTTCCTTAGTATTTGATGTAAAGTCTGCAGAATTCGATTTAAGTCATTATTAAGTCTTGCATAACGCTAGGAATAGGGTAGTTCGTTGTAGTAGAATATACATGGAGCAGACATTATAAAAGCTGTTAGTGATAGATAGCAAATGTTATATTATAATTTGTTGTACAGTGCTGATTCTCGATAGAAACGGCAAACCCTGAGGCACGTAATTATTCAGAGCCACGCACAACAGCCGAGTGAATTCAATGGATCATTGTTCTTACTTAACAATAATAATATAATATTATGTACTTAGTATAGTTACCTATAACAGTAGATACGTCATTGAATAACGCAGACAATAATCATTCAATGTATAGACTACAAACGTAGTACACTAAGGATGTTATAAATATTCGTATTGAGTGATGCATGTGGGTGTTCAGTAATCGATGTAGGTATACAATAAACGATAAATGTCATTGAAACAACACAAACAATAATCGTTCAACTGAAAAACTACGAACGCAATACACTTAGGAATTCTCGCATTAGGTGGTGTGTGTGGGTGAACCACATTATAAAAGAAAATTTAAGATTATTGAAGAAAACTTCAAACAATACACAATAATAATCCACATAAGCTTGATTCGCTCGTCAATATTCATCGCGTAAATGTAATAGAAAAATGCTGCATAGAATAATGTGCACCAATAGATAAAATTATTGTAAATAAAATTTATTTAATTACTTTGTTAAATTAGTAAAAAATACACAAGTAAGAAAAGGTGGGTGCCTACACACGAATAAAGTGCGTGTAAAATAAATAATTATGCAATGAACTTCTTTAATCAACTGAACTATGTGGTGATAAAATGAAAACATTGGAACAGTTTTGTATGTAAAACAAAATTCTGCACAGAAGATTACTGGTTGCATTTGATATGATTCAAAATTTGTACAAACCCAAATGTTGATCACAAAATAATAGGGTATTGAACCCCAGGTGAGTAATTATGAGCAATTTTTGTTTTTTTCTGTTGTCAAATTGTCTGCCACAAGCAGAATAATAGTATTCAGAGTTGATAAATATGTAGTACTCAAAGATAAAAAAAACAAGATGTCACCAATAAGAATAATCAATTATAATAATAACGTGATTACTTCACTTTTGTTTAAATACATTATGGGTACCTATTTCATTGTTATGTTACCTGTGTTTGTTTTAACCTATGTACATATGAATGTGTTTCAGGCAGGTAAATAAGCCCTACGTTATTTAGAAGGTGGGTATATCGAGTACCTACCTACAATTGTATAATCTTCACCCAAAATATTTTGTTATACCTACCTATAATTTATAATGAAGGTGTGTGTAAGAAAACCTTTATATAAACGTAGAAAACAGATGCTTAGTTATAAGTAAATACAAATAAACCTGTCTAGTATAGAATAAAACTGAATATTTTTAGCTATCTATTATTATCTTTAGATAACTGTTATATTATTTGTCATTATTAGGTAACTAAATATTTAAGTTTTTCTTGTCTGTCAAACCATTTTTAATAATTTTTTTAACATGTTAAAATCTCACAAGAAAATATCGGTAATGCGACAAATTAAATTTTACGACCAAATTAATGGTGCAAGGCTTGAAGGACATTGCTTTCTTGAATGCTGTTTTATTACTTAAACAGATATAAAGGATGTGCAATACCTGAACATATGTAAGTACAGAAGAGACATTGGCATCTTAACCTTATGGAGTGAAACATCATCATACATATTTCAATATTATCAGTTTTGTAACATATTTCCAAAGAAAAGTTGTACTTCGTTTCTAGTTTTTACTTTATGGATCAATGTTTTTTCAGAATCTGTCATTCCGTGAAAGAGCCGGCAAAGAATTGGTTTCGCATCGTTTTCCGTAAATTTTCGAATGTTCTATTCTACAAGATGTTCAAAAATCATTTACACAATAAATTCAATTTTCACTTTGAATTCAGCGATAAGGTTTGTCACCCATCCTGATGACTTATTTTTTTGTTCACTGAAGTAGATACCTAGTTTGCATGGCTATTACATGTAGCTGGTGTGCTGGCTGCCCCACTTGCTAGGATGAACCGTGATGGTATGATACATAGTAGTAGTAGAATATGATAATGAATTATTGACAATGATTGATTGATTGACAATGTCCTCATAAGACGAAAGACGTCTCTCTCATCGAATAAATCAATAGTAGAATAAAACACTTGTTTTATTTATTTCGATAATGAATTATAATTATTATTGGAACAGAAGTCCTAATCTACATATTGTGATGAATCTAATATATACAAGACTGTAAATATTATTTTCATATACCTAGATCGAATATTTGTAGTAGGTAATTAATTTTGGAATGAGACAGTGCAATCTCAAGTGGTTGTCGAACACAACTAGCTATGTAGGTATTTCATGGACCGGATATATTTCAGTGTGTATCAAAGAGAGATAGATGTTGTTTTTTTTGTTGCTTTGGATCAACATTTCAGGATCTGAAGAGGGAGGATAGATTACTCGTGGCAGTGTAGTTTTGAGCCTAGGAGAGGTGGGACTCAATCATATATTAATCTCTGTGTTTGAACTCGACATATTTTAATATTTATTTACCCACCTTCGTAGTAATTAATACATTATATTTTAGTGATATTTCCACAATTGGGAATATATGAAGATCATCATAAATTACTTTTAATAAACATTAAAATCAGTGAGCCTGCCCGCTGTCCAAGATAAGATTTTTAATATTATTAATTTATTTATATCTAGGTGCAGGGATACTCTCAGGATGTTTGTTATCTACAAGGCAATAGTTGTACTCAAGGATTTATTATTTTACAGATTTTGAAAACAAAGGAATTATGTGTTATATATGCCTATTTTCAGTATTATTGTATGTATGTATGTATGTACCTGTGACTGATTTTATATAGCGCGGTCCGACTCACCTAGAACTAGACTGATAGCAGTGGCGTACCGCTCTACTCAATATTATACTTTTATTTAATTTATTTTACCATAACGAAAGATTATGCAGTTTGGAGAGGAGTTGTATGTTGAGCAGGATATTATTTGATTATTAATTTAATTACATATTTTATCATCGAATGTCATTTGTATTCTACGAACTTACTGGATTTTTCTACTTATTCAACATGCTGTAATTGCTGCGATATCATGGAAGGAACAAATTTGACATCTTGCATGACACTAATCATAAGTAATATTTATGTATTTATTGGTCTTAATATATTATTATTTGACTTACCTACATGATTCCTAAATTCACCTCACCATAAATATGTAGTCTCATATAGCTAAATCTTGTCGAGATTACCTTATGGATATGGATCCCTTCTGCCTATCGACGCTTGACTAGCTACCTTGTGTCTATAGTGTGGGTTTGATCTATTCGTAACCACATATTTATCATTATTATTATACAATTATGCACGAGACGTATTATGTACTTTGTAGAAACATATATTACATATTATTTATTAGTAAAATTATATATTATTAGTTATTTATATATTCGGGTGTAGTGTAGTGCACTCGGGCTCAAAAAGCGGCATGGAGAGTTTGAGACGTGAAGGAGCGAAGGAGGCGCTCCTTTAGCATGGAAACAGCATGTTTTCCATGCATTAGCACAATGTAGTTATTATCTGGAAATGATGTCATAGCAATCGTGTTGAAATTTAATTAATATTTAAAAGTAATAAAGTAATGTTCTTAGGTGCGCCACTGTCCTTTTCTACGCATCGAATTATTAGTTATATTGAGGAATATAGGTACATGTATTGGCTATAGATACTATGAAATGGTTTTCTTATGTAGGGACATGGATCGGCAACCAGTTACCATTCTACATTCTCGTGATGATATTAAATAATTATTTGAATTTTATTTTATAATGATTTATGTTATATTTTATTATGTTTTGTTATGCTATATTTAATAATGTTATTTTACAGTATCTCAAGGTAAGTGATCTGACGTCAAAGTTGATCTCAGAGTTAATATGTATCAAAATTCATGTTTAAATTGTATTATTGATTTTGTGATTTTGTTGTTCTTTTTGATTATTGAAATGTATATTTCAGGTGACTTATTTTGCGTTTTTAAAAATACACAACGTAGGTAAAATTATCGTCAAAACACAACATACTGGGTCCAAATCTACGAAAATAGTTAATAGATAAATCTAGACGATCACGAAAGGCCAAAATTCGTTAATTAATTTAATTAGGATTGCGATATTTCGTACGTATATTTGCAACAATGCGGAAATTCATACAATTCTTAGCTAGTCGGATAGGGTTGTCAATTCTAGTTTGAGAAACAATTATTACAGTAGGTATAGTTTAGAAGCTAGGGTGTTGCAAATTCGGAGCTTAGAATGGTTTAAAATAGGTAGGGTCATCACAGTATGTACGTCTGTAAGCAGAAACCTATACCTAATAGATTCTGATTCACAAAGTCAAAGTTACAATATAAAATACATACTACATATTTGCCAACAATATCAAATTGACGCCTTTGATAACATGAAATAATATTTATACAGCTGCGCATAAAATATTCAAATCATTGGCTCACAGAGAATATCAGTTGTTTATTTATTATTTATTTGATTTTCTTATTGGTTCGCACTGTGATTAGTACTATTGAATAATAATTGAAAATAGACAAATAAGTTTTTGTTGGGATATATGATTATCTCTCCTAAAACGTGATAGCATAAAAATATATTTCAATATGATTTAAATATTTTACTCTTACAGGCACTCAGATTATGATCAATGTAAGGTGGTTCGTAAAGAATCTAACATTGAAGTGTATTTTACAAGCCAAAGCTAAATATTGACTGTTCTCAAGGCACTGCATGTCATGCCACCAGTGTACATCTCGGAGTTCTGCATTTATGAGGAGGCGACGGAAAGACAAAAATCTCTAAGGTTTGCTAACTCAGGCTGTCAAAAGACTTGTGGTGCTACGTAGAGGGAGTCTAGCTGACCATGTTGACCGTGTCTTTTTTGTGGCTAGTCTATTACTGCAGAATACAATTCCCTATGATTTGCAAATTCTGGAGAATGTGGAGTTGTTCAAAGCAGAGTTAAAGACCCTATTGTTCAGGAGGTGTTATGATTCTTAAACGGTTACGACCCTTGCGATGGTTTTTCCACAAAATGATCTTAACATATAATTTGTAGTAATTATTATTACCTAATAAAAAAATAAATTTTAAGTAAGTAGGTATATAGAATCATTGAAAGTAAGATAAATGGATTTATTTTGGAATTGGTTGTATTTCAACAGTTTAAGTATTTTGTCATTCGTAGATTTTACTTTTACGTAAGTTCCAGTGCTAGTATATTTTTTCTAATTTACTTTGTTAATTGTTTGTCCTTTCACCCCAGGAAACCTGTCATTATCACAACTGTATATAATAGCCTACTAGATTTAATTCATGGGTTAAATCTCAGATTATTACAGCACTGTGTTGTATTGTCTAGTAAAAGTAACTCCTTTAACCGTCGCGTCGATATCTTATCTGTGATTAGGTACTAAGAATTTTAAAATGTGAAAAGATTCCACTTCTACTCAGTGATTGCCTAGAGTGCTTTGATTTTTGTGAATACCACATCATTGCAGACTAATTACAGGTGTTGTAGGGTCTCATATTTATCGTCCTAGAATCTGCACGTGGTCGGAGCACGTCGAGAACGAAGAAGTATTAACCAGGGTAGGCGAAAAAAGGCAACTCCTTAAGAGAATCAGCCAACAACGAGCTAACTGGATTGGCCACAATATTAGGCACCCAGGACTACTCATCGCCATCGCGGAGGGTAAGAACGAGGGGACAAATAGCAGAGGCCGACCAAGAGACGCATATATGGACCAACTGAAGAGGGACATGAACTGTGGCTCATACGTGGAGCTGTAAAGACTGGCTGAGAATAGGGACGAATGGAGAAGAAAAACCAAACTCGTTGCAGACCAATCCAATGGATTGTAACTCATTATATATATTATAGTCGGTCAACAAATAATTTACTTACAAGTACGTATAATACATATCTACATATTATGTAGGTATAATATTTTATTAGAAAGCATGTAGTGTTTGTTTTTCAGATACATAGATATTGTTTTTTCTTATTAACGAGATATTAGCGAATAAATAAAAACACATTCATACAAACAGACTATTTACATAATAATATTTTACTATACCCTCACGCCGTGTCCCAGGTGGGGTAGGCAGAGAGAACGGAACGCCATGTCGCTCTATAATATTTTAGATGTAATTAATTTAAGATATAAAATAGAAAATGAAGATATTTGAAAACGTTTTATTAACTTTCTTTTTTAAAAAAAGGTGTACCTATGTAGCTAGAATAATTGTAAATGGTTTTTTGTTATAAATCAAATATACATCCATATACTTTCACAGTTTGCTAAAAGTTTGTGTCTTTAAAGGAAAATTTGCCGGCACATGGGATCAAACCTCTTGTCCGTGAGCTACCGAAACCCAAAGCTACCGATGAACTCAACTATTATTTTGTCAAAATATTTTTACTATGGCATTTTGCTCAAGTGGAGTAGTCATAGGAATTACTTTTTTCTAACGAACATACATAATTATAGACTATATGAAATTAATAATGATCTAGTTAGATAGAAGAAATCACTAAACAGTGATAATCTTGCCACTGAAAATCATCACGTTTTTCCATATGTGAAATGGTTTTGTTATGTTAATCATGATTTGCAAGTAGAATAAAATAAATAAGTCGATAGACGTCTCTCTAGCAATCAATAATAATTTATAGTAGAATGATAAACTTGTTTCTATTTACCTCATTATGGAGTTTAACTAAGTATGCACCGTCACAATTTATACAACTCAAAGTGTGCCAAGAGATTTAATATGTAGGTATTAAAAAATAAAATAAAGAGACTCATCGAATAAATTCATGGGATCTTTATTTCCTACATGTGCTATTGTGGTACAAAAAAAACAGTGCATTTCAAAATATATTTTTTTTATACTTAATATTTTTCTATAAGTTTTCACTGAAAAGAATGTTAATTCAAACAAAACTATGAATTCACAAAAATATTAAATTGTAATTTTGTGTTATCCTCTTTGTTTCATTCTCAAGAAGTGAGAGATTTCAACTTGGAAATAATTGAAATATTTACAAAATACTTAACCATTTCCTTGAAAAAGATCTTGTACTATTTTAAATGCAAAGGGAAATTTTGAAAAGGCAAGATTAATACACAGGAAATAAAGATACGAGAAAAAGCAATTCAGCTAAAATTAGAAAATATTATATTTTATTCAATGTGGAATTAATTCTGGACATTTTAGGAATGTTTTTTGAGAAATAACATAACATAAAAGACAAAAAGTTAAATCAGAACCACCTGGCAATGATAACAAACCGAAGTTCGTTTGTTACATATTAACATTTACTTAGTAGAAAGGGTACTTAGAATCATCATTTAAACATGAAGATTATTTTCCATTTAAAGTATAAAAATAATAATGTTTGAATAAGATACGATAAATGATGAAAAAAAGTACCGTGTATAACTATTCATTCTGCAAAATAAATACGTTGCCTTAGTTTGTGTAAATAGAAGCCTTTTATAAAAGCGAATTTATTCCACAAGTAAGCTCACAGATGTTTATATTTTGTTTAAAAATATTTTTTAAACCTTCCGTGGTTACTTGAATATAAACAAAGCAGTTATACCGTTAAAAATATTTTTTTCTGCAGCATAAATGATATTTGAATGCACATAAACATTGTTCATATTATCCCTGTTGTACAAGATTGCAGTTTGTTCATAGAAGTATATAATGAAAATATTAACGAATCTATAAAACATCATTTTATTAACAAATACTATAGTTTTTTAACCACGATGGTATATTTGGGCTAGAAGTTTTATTTATGTTTAATTTAGCCAGAAACAAACAGCTTAACAGAATATTAAAAAATAGCAATATATTACATAATAATTTTTAACTAGCTAGTGAATATATTATATTTATATAGAGATAGGTATGTAGAGATTCACCTCTAACTAGAATAAATAACCCAAAAATATTTCAAGTTAAGCATATATATTTAATAAAACGATAGTGCAAGACATCTTCAACAGACTAAATTTTTATGTGCTGTTTATCCAAAACCATTACAATTGTCTAATTTTAAAGTTCAAAATTGAATATTACTGTAATCTTATATGCAAATTATACGGTATTGTATCAAATCTTGAACACTACATTTTAATATAACCTACAGTCTTAACGTTGCAATCCATTAACCCTGTAATTTAATGTATTCCATAAATTATTTATGACCAACTCAACTTCCATTAATGCGCAAGTGTAAGCTTGAATCAGAACATTTGCACATTTCATAATATTCTATTTTATTTATTCGCGAAGTCAAATTTTCCCGTTTTACAATAAATTAGGTAGCAACACAAATATTAAAAATAGAACTTATCCGATTTCTATGTAAGTATAGGCGCTATAATTTTATTCATAAAATATAAAATAATAAAAGTCTTAGAGTTTTTTGAATGGCTAAAATTCGTGGAACTAACAGCAAATAAAAAGTCAATTTTTTGGTAAATATCGTAGGTACTTCTCACATGTTTTTTTTTCACTGTAATATCGTACTGGTAGATGTTTTTTAGATATTACGAATAGCTACATACTTAGATTTACGAGGCATCCCACCCATCATGGATATTTTATTTATTGTCACGAATATTTCAACTGTATGTTCGTTAGATGCAGTTAATTTGCTGGCTAATTCACTTATGGATGGTGTAGTAGTTGACGGTGCATTCAAATGAAGATAATTGACGTCTATTATAAAATGTCAAGTAAGTGACTCAAGAAAAATACACCTGTGCGCAAATACATTCATTCTATTCGCCAAGGTTTCTCCTTACTTAAAATGGGAAGTCTATGGGAAATCGCTTTTTGAACAATGAAAAAATAAGAAAACAACGATTTTTTTTTTGTAGACTGTGGTGTTATACAGACTACAAAGAATACATTAAGGGTTAAATCTTTCACACGTACCTGCATACATACTTCAACCCATTCGTTTATACCTCCAATATTCGTCGAATTCTCTATCTCTCTCAGAGAGACAGGCAAAATATTCTTCCAATCTGGGCACGTAATTTCCTTTTACTTAACTGAATTTCATTCCCTAGTGATGCCATAATAATACTAATAAGAATATCTCCGTTATCTGTTTAATTCAGCTTAATTCTTAAGAATACATGATTATTATTTTACAATCTGTTGTTTCGTCGATAATTAGGTGAGCATATCTATAATTAATTTACATTAGAAATGAACCAGATTTATATATAAAGGCGTTCATAAAACATTATAAGAAATTGGATTAATTTGGAGGAAGCGAAAGTAAGTATAGTAACTTAATAGAAAATTTGGTTATCAATCCAATCAAATCGTGTGTCCAAGAAAAAAATCATATCAGTCAAATCAATTTTAGTACCTACTTACTAAAGTTGAAGAGCATTTTTATGGTGCTTTTATGACTGATCCATGTATGTAGAACAATCGAAATAAATAAAACAAGCGTTTTATTCTACTATTGTTTTATTCGGTGAGAGAGACGTCTTTCGTCTTATAAGTCTATCTCACCGAATAAAAAATAGTACCTACCTAGGATAAAACGCTTTTTTTTTATAAGATATATATCTGGGTTTTGTTATAAACCCAAATACAACCCTATACACCTTTCACAATAGGCTAATAGCTTGTGTCGTGAAAGGGGAGTTTGCCGGCACCTGGGATCGAACCACGGACCCCCTGTTCACGAGGCCGAGACTCTACCTCCAGGCTACCGACGAAATCGGTTTGTTTTATTTATTTCGATATGGAATTCTACTACCTAAACACCGACACCGAAACAATACTTACTTATTAATGCGAGGGAGGCTTTTAATGTTATTGAATGAAACAACAATGGTTTAATGTCTTTGAACCATTGTTGTTGTTTCTTTGGTAACTTATCTTCTCTTCTGAGAAAATAAGAACTGCGTTACTTGTCTTCGATTTAAGTCGATAGGTATAGCCTACATTATTATTCTCATCTCAATCACCTCCTACGGCTCCTACCTCGGTAAAAGACAAGGATGTTTTTGTTCAAATCAGTATACAGATAAATTCATGAACCTTATTGAAATAAACAATATTACAGACTTCAAATTGAATTCATTGTAGGTCTTTTGAATGGTGTATTGTCAATACTGACCAAATAAAAAAATGTTTTTTTTTTTGTATTTATCTACAGCTAGCTTTACCTACCTACATCATGACATATCAACAAAAAATCAGTATGGGTGGCGAACCTCATTTTATATCACTAAAAGCATTTGTGTAAGTGACCGATTAGTAAAAAAGTAATTTAAAAGTTATTTACATTGTTCTCACCATAAAATTATGATACACTATACCTTTCTAATTTCAATCTCTTTTATTGTATCTTGGACAAAAACCTCCCAAATTGACTTAAATTATTAAAAAGTCACCCTCTTCAAGTGAATACATTATTATTTTTTGACCGTAACTTTCTTCAAGCCATTTCAAAAAGTTTCACTTGAAAGGTCGGATAAATCCCCAACTTCTAATATATCCTGGTATAATGTGAATAAGTGTTAAATTTTATCTTTTCACAATACATAGGTATAATGGTGATGACGTTAGATCATCCCGTCTAAGAGCATGGTCATGCTTTTGCACCCTATTTTCGACCCTATTATTTAGATTCTTAACATATTGTAATGAATTGTAATAATTATATACGTTGAAATAATTATATTATGTTATTGTTACACCACTGGTTATTGAAAGCGACATAACCTCGACAAATAATTTAAGGCACTAAGTATGTGTGGGCACGTTTCACATATAAAATATCGTGAACGTATATAATAATAATATGTCCCTACTTATACACCTCATCAGTAACACACCTCGATGATAATATTAATGTATTTGAAATATCTCCATATTATACCGCGTGTTATTATAACTTGAGATAATAGATAATATTATGTATGTAACGAATTTATTTATTAAAAAGAGTAATTTGTAGGAAACAGTGTTAGTTGTTCGCTCCATAGTTAAGTTTGATAGAATATTAAAAAATCGGGTAAATCTCACAAAAAGATGAGGAATTTAGATGAATCAAACCAACATCAATCGCTGAGGCGATGTTATAATTAATTATTTCCCGCATAAGGTAATGATTGTAATTTTAATGAAATATGTAACATAGTCACATTGCTGTTTTGAAATAAATATATTAAAATCGCTTCTTTCGGATCAGACCTAGTAGATTTTCCCATGTTCATGTATTTTTGTGCAGTTTTAAAATTATTATCATTATTTTTTGTTTTTTTTTTTTTTTTTTAATTTGTCTTTTAATGAATTTATTATATTAGTATTTAAATTTTCATTTTTATTTTTTGACTTTAACTGGAGAATGTTTTGTCTGTTTTTATGTTTTTATATTGTTTTTATATTTTTGTACATGTGTTGAATGATTGTGTGACGTTATAAAGTTTATCTGTATACTTGTAAAGGCAATTGCCGTATATTGTGTTAAAATAAAAATAAATAAATAAAATTAAAAGTTGTGAATAAAATAAATAATAGATTAATCGATTTGCGTGTTTATTCTAGCGGGTCTAGTATAAGCCGTAAAAAGGCATAGCAGGATGATTCAATGAAACACATCTGAAATAGAGGAATTTAGAAACAGGGATATGGATGTCATGTTTTCTATAAAAGGGATGAATTACTTATCAAGGGAAGTATCACAGAACATAAAATGGATGTAGGAAGATCAGCGTAAAACAGTCAGTACATAATGATAATATTAATTATAACCAAGAGACCACCATTTAATATTATCGCCGCTCAAGTTATGTAAGTGATGGAAAGTAAACCAATTAATGTTATAAGTAGATTGAATTCACTGCTCTAGTTTTTAGGTGAAGTAAAATAAGTTAAAATAGATAAGTAGGTATTTCAGAATTAAGATGTTAAAAAGTTATCATCACTGTTTAGTTTGTAAGTGATGGAAAGTAAACCAATTAATGTTATAAATAGATTGAAGTCACCGCTCTAGTTTTTTAAGTGATATAAAATAAGGTATAATTTAAATTAAATATTAAAAGTAGTACGCAGTTTATTTGATATAATTTTGGAATGAAAATAAATGTTAAGTTTCTGAATAAAATAAATATATAATTTTACACCTTTGTATGCGTCCACATAGAGAGAGGTTAGGGAATGAAGTTACATGTAACCCACAACCTGAGAGGTTATATTTAGAATCAAATGCTCTACCGATTAATTCCCATAACCAGGAGGAGTTACCGTTGCAGTTATACAAAATGGTAAAACACCCGAGCGAAATGAATTCTTTATATATCACGTAGACAGGCTGTTACATAATACGTATCACTCCATAGATACTCCGTATTCCTATGAATTTATTTATTCATTCTTTATTAATTTGTTTTACCTACATTGATCACAAAATATATAATTAAATACAGAAATGCTTTATAATGAATAGAGGGCGAGTGTAACGCAAAAACGCGATCTCTTCCACCTCACCCGAACTAGCTTACCATTTTTTGAAATGAAGATAGGTAGGTATCACTAAAATATATGTATGAATAATTGTGCAAACCTATGTAAAATAGCCTTGTCGAAAAAGTGAATAAGAATCAAGTGACAGAGAAATATTCGTATGTGTGACAAAGGCCAAATAATAATTATGCTCGGTGGATGTGTGACTTTTGTGAAAGAAAAACTAGTGCTCAAACAAGAATAGGAGTAAGTGGTTAAAATATACCTAAATTAATTATACCATAGAGAAATTAGATAATTCAAGATGTATATCTTAGTTTGGGATTAGCTCAATCTGTGTGAATTGTCTGTGTATGTTATGTTACAGCCAATTTGCAATGCGAGGTTTACTTGTCTCCAGGACGTTATATTCTGTGTCTGTCGCTCGAAACTTCAAGTCCAAGATAAGAGTGCAAGTCGGTATCTATGTATTTCCTTTTTGCTGTGAAATGTTAACAATTATTTAAAAAAATCATTTAAGCCATTTGCAAAATCTACACAACGTGTTTTATTGAATAAAAATACTGAAAAATTTAAGTAATAAAATATTATAAAGATTCGTAGATGCCCAGATCGCCACGTGTTACTGATAAATAGGAAATAAACATCAAATTTGCGATGGCTGGGTCACGTTCTCCGCATGCCAGAAGACAGACTACCACTTAGATCTTTGGAGGCTGTGGGAGAGGCCAGAAGACCGGTGGGCCGTCCTAGAAGAAGCTTGCAAGGAAAGGTGTGGAACTTGTATGTTGAAAGGCTTGGTTTGGAGTGGCCAGAGGTCCTGGAAGCAGCAGTGGACAGGGATCTCTGGAGGAGGTACCTAGGTGCACTGGGCCTCAGACCCAACTAGGAAAAGGGGATGAAGATGGACGTATGTATGTACATCAAATTCTTAATTTACATTTTTTAAATGTTTTTCCACACTTTGATCTTTCATTTCTAATAAAAAAAAAGTTCTCCAGTGTTTTCTTTTGATCCGAATGTAATTCGTATTCTTAGTTAAATTCCTTGAAAAACGTCTGTGTTCCTAAATAAATACTTTGTACTCGCATTGAGAGCCCATTATTTGAAGACAATGCGAAGGCTTTGAAAATGGGTAATTACCTACTTAAAATTTTACTACAAAATAAATCACGGATATTGTCTCAGATATAATTTCATTTTTATATGACAGTGCTGGTGAAATCAAATGAAATAATAAGTTAATCGTAAACTACAGTAGCCATAAAACATCAACAAAATATACAACGTAGGTACGATAATAATTTTTGATAATTCGAAGAGTTTGATCTTTCATTCGTCAACCTAAAGAACCAACGATAGTAAAAGTATAGACAATTAAAGAGAGACCAATATTTTCTTCGCAAAATAATAAGGGCAAACTTGCCTCTTTCACAGTATACCATGAATACAACAGCTCCATTAGGGTGTTTCATTTTTCCAAAGATGTGATTTTCATATGTATTCGCTTACGCCTCGAGTCTCAGTGATGTAAAAGAAATATATGCCAAAGTTCAAGAAGATTGGATAATATTTAGGGGTGGCACACTTTGACCACTTTTATCTCGAACTAGTGAAATTTCTATTACCTACTGAAGTTCTTTGTAGGCGGGCGGCGCCCGACATACAAGGGGAGCGGAGCATTGATACACCGCAGGTATTGAGATAACTGTTTTGGTCTTGAATTTAATTGTTCAATCTTGAATTAAAAGATTATATTAGTGTCATCTTAGTTGGCCATACAAGGTATAAAGTGAACAAAGAATACAAAAATCTGATTGAAGAGAAATTGAGGAAGACGGGTAAAGTTAATATCAAACGGCAGATTTGAAAGGGTGATCTCGTCGAGTTATTTGATATTTCGCGGCAAAATGTGATGGACATGACTAGCGTACCACAAGAAGATAAAGAATATCTAAGGTCACAAAGAGAAGATCGTATGAGTTCATCAATGAGTACAGTAGACAATATTTTTGCCTCGAAAATAAGAATCTATGGCTGAAAACAATAAAACAGTTATACTGGAAAACTTATCTCCATCGCCATCAGTACCTAGTGACGAAGAGGCAGAGTTTTCGCCTTCAGCAGCTGTTTGACAAGCAAGTACATCATTTACAGCAACTGCAAAGAGCCTTGGCAACAATGTCTCGAAAATTTACATATCTCCAGCTACAGTTTACCGAGCTCAGGCGATCAATATAAGTAATACGCTGAAGAAAATCGAAAAATCGCTCTTTGAAAATCCCCCACATTTGGTCTTACGCTGGGACAATAAACTGTTGCCATCGGTTGGCCGAGGGTGTGTCAAAACTCTGGAAGCTAGAGTTGCAGTTCTAGTGACTGACTGTTTTCTAAACAGTTGAATACTTCTCAAAAAGAATTGAAAGGAATAAAACGGGTTGAAAATAATGTCAGCCTCATATACGTTCGCTTTTGGCACGAGGCATTCTGATTCGATGGGCTCCAAAAAATGATTTGGATATACTTCAGCTTCTGAGCAGATATCAAAAGAAGTGCTCTCGCAGTTGCTAAGAGACACCTTTGGTATCTGTCAGAAAGGAAAATATTATTTAAAAATAAGAAACCAAATCTGCAAATAAAAAGTCACTAAAACGATTAGAAAGTAAAAACTTTGTTTTTTAAGGAAAAGACCTATGCCATTTCGTTAGAAATAAAACGAATGTGTTCTTTAATTGTTTGGAATTTACGGCGTGACAGAATACTGCAGCCATTCTCTAAAAAGCCATGTGAATGCTCTGCAGGTTGTCAATGATAGTGCAGAAGAGGGAATTGCTCTAATAAAAAAGTTGAAAGAATCAGTCAGAGACGAACAACAAAAACAATTCTTGCTGAGGGTATATATGGGTTAGTTGGAAGATATCGCGCTTTTGCGATAAACTCGCCCATTGCACAAAATTTATTTCTCAAGTTGAAATTGTTTATTTTCTCCTTGTAAACTATTTTTGTGCAATTAAGATTTTTATTATTACTATTATTACGTATGTATGTTGGATGATTTATTCGGCGCCGTTTAATGGAGCATCCATCTCAAGGGCGGTCGAGCATAACAAAAAGGTTGTCACCAAGCAAACAAAACAAAAGATTGCATAATTTATTGTTGATTGATATAATTTTAAGTTTATGACTTCTAGTTTTCCCAATAAATGTAATTAACACTGAAAAATCGAATTTTATGCTTACTTTTATAAAAGTGGTCAAAGTGTGCCACCTCTAAATATTATCCAATCTTCTTGAAATTTGGCATATATATCTTTTACATCACTGAGACTCGGGGCGTGAGCGAATATATCAAAAAAATTGCATTTTATTTTTTGCCTTATAAAATGAAACACCCTAAGCTCCATACATCAGAATGCTAAGAGTGAAGTGATTCAATTGGCATAAAGATGCTTTGAATGGAGGGGGGGGGGGCTAGTATCTACCCAGTGATCTCGAGGAAATCGTTGAATGGCGAATAATAATGATGATGCGATGATCTATTCATAGTAAGTTCTAATGTAGGTATTTTTTTTTAATATTTAAGGTAACTTATCTAAAGCAACTATGATAATTTATTGTTTGTTAAGCCATTAGGTTACATATTGAGGTAAACACATAGCACCACCCACCCTCAATGTGTCACATATTGTGAATATTTTAAGTTGGGACATTACGGCTGAAACATCACACGCCCAGTTTGGTTAGGCATTTACCTTTCTGTCTGTACTCTATGGGTACAGTCACTATTATTATTAAGTTATTCAATATTTAGTATGTAAAGACCCTTATAACCATGTTACAGTACTTTATGAATAAACAAACGTTTTAGAAACTTACGTTAAAAATAATAACATATTTGAGTATTTACGAGTCGACAAAATAATGTCACAATTTAATTATTGTGTCAAATTGTAATTATTTTGTTTTCCAGGTAAATATATCAATTAAAGTGCTGTTGGTAGAGAATTGTGTACTTTATTAACGCCCGTAAAATGGTGTTTGATTTTATTTTTCAGATTGTTTAATTTCTTTTTGTGTTAGTATCATAATAAACTGATGTCTTAAACAAGCTGCTGGGATCTTCTTATTAAAAGTTCCTTATCAACATTCAACATCTCGTATCAAAGTCCACTGGCTTTGTCAGTCCGCTACACACATATGTAGGATACGGAAGAAATAATAATGTAAAATCGTTGGTTACTTCAAATACATTACATCTATCAAATACATTGTTTTTAGAACATTCGTATCAAGCTTTTCACGTGTGCTTTCTAAATCATTTATTTATTTATTTATTTCATTCTTCACTTTACATTGGTTACAATACTACAAAATAAAACAGTGTCATATAAATATCAGTAATACAAATCAATGTACAGAGGACGAGTTTATCGTTAAAATGCGATGTCTTCCAACTAACCCGGATTTAATGATAAAGATGACAATATGGATAACTTTGATACTGATAAAGATAGATTTGAAATATAGATAAAGGTTCCATTTATTTAGGACATCTCATATAAAATTATCCAACAAATTCGAAGTCTAGAGACACCACAGACTCTTGGATTTGATGGGGTGTGCTATAATACAGGATGTTTAATAATGAAACTGTCACCGAAATGTCTAACTTGAAAGGTTTCCGGATTACTTTTAGCTTTATACTTATGTAAAGGTAAAATAAAATAAAAAAAAACACAATTTCAACGAGGACACTATAGGGGGTTATTTATTGGAGGTGCAAACCGAATTCGAGCTAAAGGTCTAAAATTACAATGAAGTGTACCTATACTTTTTTCTTTTTTAAAACTCTAAATTTTGCTATCCAAAACATGAGAAAATGAGAAAATAGACACAGACTGCGGATGAAATGGATAGTTAAACGTGCCAGTCAATTAGCATTTCAATCCAAAGGGCTATAGAAAAATCACATTTATAGGATTCAAAGTATATTATTGAAAAATACCGTTTTCCTATTCGTTGGATTTTTTTTTCAATTTGAATTCATTTATTATTTAGAAATTTCACTTTTTATATAACTCTCACATAGTTGTTTTTTCAACAAAATAATACGAGTGTATAATGCATTATCTGAAAATTTAAAACAAAAATATGAAAATATGTAGGTACCTACATATATATAAATAATTTGTAAAAAATACATACCTACATAATTATTTGACGTACAATTTGCTTTCACTGTTGTTAAATATGTACATGTAGGTTTACAAAACTAAATTGTTTATATTACACTTCACCTTAACTAATTATTGTTTGTGGTCTATCTATAACTGTTACGTACCTACATACGTCAAAATTTAACAAGACGAGTTGTTATTGTTTATTAAATCGTTTTTTTTTATTGTCTAGTATATTGCTTATTGATTTTATAATAGATGGGGTTTTACATGTTCCAAGAAATTTCATTATTTTTTTATAATAATTTTGTTAAAAAAATTTAACCGTATGATTTGAAAAATAAAAAATATATATATTGGTATACTATACGTGATGAGCAGGACTTTCGAAATACGAGTGAAGTAAGCGAACTGACGAGCCAACAATCCATAAATATCACTGATCTAATAAATCGCAAATATGTAGTAAATCTCTTCTTCATGATGTATCTAGATCAGTGGTTCCCAAAGTTGACTACTGGACTCCGACCCATCTAGGAAATATTTCCAATCTTGGGACCCGCCCTTAACCTTTTTTCTCCTAACATTGCTCCAACAACATTTTTTTATTCATGTCTTATACGGTGGCGAATCGTCCATTAGGGCCCACTCAATATTCGCTCGCGACCCACTGGTGAGACGCGATCCATAGTTTGGGAAATACTGATCTAGATAATATGTAGTAGGAACTATAAATAAAAGAACGTTACAAGAGGGATGGACGGATATCGACAGGTTTAAGGACGTATGACAAATAACAATATTACGGATAAAGTACATAAAATATGGTATCCACTTATCATTTACATAGTGTTTTACTTCTGACAACTTCATAACGTTTTACACATTTTTTTTACAATGGCAATATTTAAACGAGATCTAAAATACGAAAAATAAAAATGATTGAAAACCACCAAAGACGCATATTTTTTACATAGGTACATACATTTTTTTCTTTGCATCAATAAATTTATAAATGTATGAAGTACAAACTTTTCTAGCTGTGAAAAACTTTATACGAATGTTTGGAATCGAATAATTTGCTACGATTACTTAATGACTTATTTTATTTTCTTCTACGCGTGACCAGTATTTCGCAGTAAAAAACATAACAAAACAAGCTTTCCTAAAACTGGAAAGCTACATTCGAGTCAGACGTCTTCCATCTTCAGATCATATGTATCAATCTTTATACGATGCTAGTCTGAAAACTGCTGCTTCTAAAAATACAAAATAATTTTTATTTGTCGTTTTATATAGGTAATTTCACTATTATTTTAAAATAGAAAACGCAAGAAAACCTGAAGGGACATACCATATTTTTTAACAGAACTATTTAATTACAAAGTTTTGCAAGCAGCTACCAGCGAGTTACAGAGAAACGAACATAATATTATCACTTTAGTTTCAAAACTTTAACAATTATTCTTAAAACGTAAGGAGATATCGCAAAAGCACCGGCAAAACTTCAAAAACCTACTGTTGTTTCTTAGCTGATGTCCTTTAACGATAAAGTGATGGAAGATAAGTGGCATGAAAGCGAATATTAAAATAAACCCTTTCCTTCCAACCATATTTCACTATCATTTCAAGAAAGATATTTTATTCTATAAAACTTTTAAGAGCCCATAGATTTCTTTGAACATTTTGAATACTTTATTTTCTTCGCATCTCAACACTATCCTTTATCAAATATAAGAGGCTTCTTGATAAATCAACGCAAAAAAATAAACTGGTATCGATTTTTTTCGTAATGTCGTAAGCGATGTGCTATTTTGAATAATATCTGAAGTAATCTTTATAAATATTACCGCAAACACTTGAAACATTTTCTGATCCTTGAAGAATTATTGATACCTGACAATATTTAAGCCATCAATTAATCAGCTGACAATATACTCATGTTCATCATCATCATCATCGCCCTCAACGCTCCTCTCGGGAGCACAGGGCAAAAACCAGCCTCCTCCATTCAGAGCGTCTCTGTGCCAATTGCGTCACCTCTTTCCACGACATTCCTTGCGCTCTAATATCGTTGTCATAGGAACGGTGTATTGTGAAAGAGGGACGCTCTTGTTGTTCTACTCATGTTACCTTCATTTAAATAAGGCGTGGAAAAACTTCTTCTCATGTTACCTTCATTTAAATAAGGCGTGAAAAAAGAAATAACAAAAAAACTTTTATTGAGAAACAAGATCACAAGTAGGTTAATTATTATTATGTGATTACTTTTAATCATCTTTGCCAACCTTGCATGATACCTATAATATAAACATATTAACATACCTATTTGCTGTTGAAATTTTCTTATGTTTACGGCATGCAAAGAGAATGGATGTTATTTTTTAAGTTATAAAAGAGTAAGAAAAATAGTCATTTGTATGCAATAAAAATAACCATGTTATATATAATAAATATGAAACAGAATCTTTGCGCTTTGTATGGAGGTAGAAATCTTCTTAGAAAGATATTTTCCTGTTCATATTCAAAGCAAAGATGGTATGTGTTCACAACGAAGACCAAGCGTCGGAAACTTAAGTCCATACTTGGATGTACCTATTTTGTTGACATAGACGTGTTCGTCTCATAGTTTCTATGAAAATGGTAAAATATGGGTCCAGTGAAAGGAATTATTCTTATTTGGGATATAGTCAAAGATTTTGCACAGATTCTTTCATATTTCCACGTAACAAGAGCGGACTAGAGATTTCATACTTAACATAGTGATGCTATAACAACCTCAGGTTTATCTCATAGGATATTTAATTTTTCAGTAGATACGTAGGTTCTGAAAGCTTTTACAGACCTAAAGTTTTCAAATCGTGGTTTAACATAGATATATAATTATATATATATATATATATATATATATATATATATATATATATATATATATATATATATATATATATATCAGTATGATCATCAACTAGATTTTGAACATCCATTAGAATTTTTACTAGTTGAAAATGATTATTTTGCTGTTCAAAAAAATTCGATGGTAAAAAAAATGCTGATAGTAGTTATATCAAAATATAACTTTGCCAAATATTTATGTCTTATTTTTATAGCGAATCTGGATAAACCTAAGACATGGAAGGAGTGTAGTCAAAAGATTCCACACACGGGGTATTTTGGCCGGCTAGCTCATCAGCCTAAACAATATGGCACAACGGTGTGTATACCGATTTATATTCATACATAATATATACCATCACGCCGCTTCCCTCGCGGGGTAGGCAGAAAGGATCGAGCGCCACTTCCTTATATCCTTGCATACATCTTTCGCTTCCGTCACTGTCATACAATACCTCATGCATGCTCTCCTGTTCAATGTGCTCAACACGTGACCGTCCTGTAGGATTTGATTTAAATGATCTTGCCATTTGATCCTCGGACGTCCACGTCTCCGAGCACCATTCCTCTCAGCCAAATATATCTTTTTAGTCATTCTGTCCTCATTCATTCTTTCCACGTGCCCAAACCATCTTAACTTATTCACATTCATCCTTGTAATTACACCAACTTTCATTCCACATTCCTTTCGTATATCACTGTCACGCGCACGATCTCTCAGACTTTTACCACACATCCTTCTCAACGATCTCATTTCTACTGCATTTATGCCACTTTCATCCTTCTTTAACCATGTCCACGTCTCACTTGCATACATTTACATATTTAGTGTAAATGTATGCAAGTGAGATTTGTATTTATTTCGAAAATTCAAAGTTCTCAGACGTCAGCGGTATTCGGGTGAATGGTCGGATTACTTCGCTGTCCATAGGTATGGAACAAAACTAGAGTGGACATCAAAATCAATAAACCACAGTCTTTGGGAGGGATGTTTATATCTTATAAAAAAGCCTAAGATCTTTCAAGTAAAAGTATGTCTATAAAAAATCTAAAAACAACATTATTTCTACCTTTCTATAGTATAATAATAATTTTATAAGGTGATGGTATTTATTTGATGCTTCAACCTTCAGTGATCTCAGTAGGATAAAACTTCAAAAAGGCTTTTTGGGATATCAATTTCCTTGACAAATAACAGTATGTTAGAAGCTGGCGTATCCTACAAAAAGAGATAAATATATTATCTATGTGAACACATTAATCAGTAAGCCTACTTATTGTAGAAAAATAGGAAAATAAAAATATAAAGAGCACACGTATATTATATCTAGCTTAGCGTATTTGAACCATCCTAAAAAATAAATGTTTAAAATTAAATAAATATTAATATCTTTAATAAAGGTTAGTACTTACTTACCTAAAAGAATTTATTATAAATAATTAATAGAAATCCGTGTGGCAACCCGCAAAGAATTGGTCTTCTTACCTTTTCCATAAGTTTATGAGTGTTATGGAAAAGGCAGCTGTTCGAATAAATAAGGATATTTAATATCTTAAATTCAGCAATGAGGTTTTCCATACATCTTGATTTAAAAAAAAAATGACAAAGAGAGGACAGCTTCAATGATGCGGGGTCTCTTCCCTTATCAATAGACGTTGTGGATGATCGAAGAGATCAGCGAGAAGCAGTATGCGGAACGAAAAATTCAAAAAAATGTTGTTCATGGTCTTTTCTCAATTCGCAGTCATTGCTGTCTTTTAAAAATGTTATCTTCATATTATTTTCTTAAATAAGTTAACGGATTTGATAGAAGAAAATAAATTTTGTCTTTACTGAAGAAAGCCTATTTGTAAAACGCTTTAAAAAAACATCGTTAGGTAAAATTTTTAGAAAGGCTTACAAAGATCTTAGTTAAAATGAAATACTAAAACCAGTTCATCGGTAAGCGATAATAATAATAAATACCTTACACGTGCGAGAGCTTTCAAAATTAAAGCACTTTTGGTATTACCTACTCACAAACTACATCGATGTAAACTTAAAAAAAATATATTTATGTTTGTCAGTAAGTACGAATATGTTACTATTTTCCACATTTTTTTTTAATATTTGCATGTTTTGTCTACATCCATATTTAGCATAACGAAATTTCCAACTGATATGGCAGATAACGGACTAAGTGCGTGTTCTGTACATACGAGTCAATAACATGCTTGTAATAGAAAAAGAATTCTAGATGGGTCGTATACCTCATCGCTGAATTAAAAAAAGTTATCTTATATTATTAAGGTACATGTACATAAGTTGTTGAGTTACTGTAACTCGAATCAATGTTTTATTTACCTATATATTGTCAGATACATTATGGATACGAATAATACAATATTTTTCACATCACATCGTATGAAGCTCTTATACTGTTGTTATATTCTAACCGAATTTTCACCAGAATTTTATCGTATGATATTATTTTCCAGCCCAGCAAGCTTTACAGGTAAATATTTCCGTACCAACATATATTATGTTTTTTTGTCAATCCCACCTTGATAAATATTCATTCAGTCTGCTTCAATACGTAATAGGATTAAAAAAAAGTGCTTTTTGACGTGCGGGGTAGGCAGAAAGGATCGAGCGCCACTTCCTTATATCCTTGCATACATCTTTCGCTTCCGTCACTGTCATACAATACCTCATGCATGCTCTCCTGTTCAATGTGCTCAACACGTGACCGTCCTGTAGGATTTGATTTAAATGATCTTGCCATTTGATCCTCGGACGTCCACGTCTCCGAGCACCATTCCTCTCAGCCAAATATATCTTTTTAGTCATTCTGTCCTCATTCATTCTTTCCACGTGCCCAAACCATCTTAACTTATTCACATTCATCCTTGTAATTACACCAACTTTCATTCCACATTCCTTTCGTATATCACTGTCACGCGCACGATCTCTCAGACTTTTACCACACATCCTTCTCAACGATCTCATTTCTACTGCATTTATGCCACTTTCATCCTTCTTTAACCATGTCCACGTCTCACTTGCATACATTTACATATTTAGTGTAAATGTATGCAAGTGAGATTTGTATTTATTTCGAAAATTCAAAGTTCTCAGACGTCAGCGGTATTCGGGTGAATGGTCGGATTACTTCGCTGTCCATAGGTATGGAACAAAACTAGAGTGGACATCAAAATCAATAAACCACAGTCTTTGGGAGGGATGTTTATATCTTATAAAAAAGCCTAAGATCTTTCAAGTAAAAGTATGTCTATAAAAAATCTAAAAACAACATTATTTCTACCTTTCTATAGTATAATAATAATTTTATAAGGTGATGGTATTTATTTGATGCTTCAACCTTCAGTGATCTCAGTAGGATAAAACTTCAAAAAGGCTTTTTGGGATATCAATTTCCTTGACAAATAACAGTATGTTAGAAGCTGGCGTATCCTACAAAAAGAGATAAATATATTATCTATGTGAACACATTAATCAGTAAGCCTACTTATTGTAGAAAAATAGGAAAATAAAAATATAAAGAGCACACGTATATTATATCTAGCTTAGCGTATTTGAACCATCCTAAAAAATAAATGTTTAAAATTAAATAAATATTAATATCTTTAATAAAGGTTAGTACTTACTTACCTAAAAGAATTTATTATAAATAATTAATAGAAATCCGTGTGGCAACCCGCAAAGAATTGGTCTTCTTACCTTTTCCATAAGTTTATGAGTGTTATGGAAAAGGCAGCTGTTCGAATAAATAAGGATATTTAATATCTTAAATTCAGCAATGAGGTTTTCCATACATCTTGATTTAAAAAAAAAATGACAAAGAGAGGACAGCTTCAATGATGCGGGGTCTCTTCCCTTATCAATAGACGTTGTGGATGATCGAAGAGATCAGCGAGAAGCAGTATGCGGAACGAAAAATTCAAAAAAATGTTGTTCATGGTCTTTTCTCAATTCGCAGTCATTGCTGTCTTTTAAAAATGTTATCTTCATATTATTTTCTTAAATAAGTTAACGGATTTGATAGAAGAAAATAAATTTTGTCTTTACTGAAGAAAGCCTATTTGTAAAACGCTTTAAAAAAACATCGTTAGGTAAAATTTTTAGAAAGGCTTACAAAGATCTTAGTTAAAATGAAATACTAAAACCAGTTCATCGGTAAGCGATAATAATAATAAATACCTTACACGTGCGAGAGCTTTCAAAATTAAAGCACTTTTGGTATTACCTACTCACAAACTACATCGATGTAAACTTAAAAAAAATATATTTATGTTTGTCAGTAAGTACGAATATGTTACTATTTTCCACATTTTTTTTTTAATATTTGCATGTTTTGTCTACATCCATATTTAGCATAACGAAATTTCCAACTGATATGGCAGATAACGGACTAAGTGCGTGTTCTGTACATACGAGTCAATAACATGCTTGTAATAGAAAAAGAATTCTAGATGGGTCGTATACCTCATCGCTGAATTAAAAAAAGTTATCTTATATTATTAAGGTACATGTACATAAGTTGTTGAGTTACTGTAACTCGAATCAATGTTTTATTTACCTATATATTGTCAGATACATTATGGATACGAATAATACAATATTTTTCACATCACATCGTATGAAGCTCTTATACTGTTGTTATATTCTAACCGAATTTTCACCAGAATTTTATCGTATGATATTATTTTCCAGCCCAGCAAGCTTTACAGGTAAATATTTCCGTACCAACATATATTATGTTTTTTTGTCAATCCCACCTTGATAAATATTCATTCAGTCTGCTTCAATACGTAATAGGATTAAAAAAAAGTGCTTTTTGACGGATTTTTTCAGGTTTTCATTATTATGCAATGAATTTTGAGTCTCTAAGAATGTTTTATTTTATGTCTCTTATACTATTTTTTGGTCGTGATCACCAAACTGCACACGCTCTTAAAATTAATCATTTTTTTTTCATCTATTCTTATTTATGTTGTGGTTGTCTTTAAACGATTTTCTTTATAAAACAAAATAAAACTTGTATTGACAATCCACAAAATCCACAAAAAAAACAAATCAAGGTAGTCCCTTACTTTTATAATATATTAATTGCATTATGGGTAGGTACCTACTTACTATCGCAATGATACACAAATACAATGCACTTAACATAATTATATACACATAACTTGCCTCAGGATCTTGTGACTCAAAAGGTTATCTCCGCGCCACACTAGCCGCTAAATTACTGTCCGTCATTTTAGGAATGATGAAATAACCTCTTTTCCCGGTTATTTCTGGAGTTAAAAGACTCTTATTTAATATATTTTGCTGAAATAACCTCTTTTCTCGGATATTTCAGGAATCCAAGGACTCCTATTTATCCGTTTGGGTGACACTTTCGTCATTCTTTTATATAACTCTCTCCATTTAATCTGTACCACCTTTCCGATGAGCTCATCCTCTGTATATAAGTTGGTTGTATTTAATGTAAATAAACCTACAACAAATTTGTATTAATTTAAATACAGGTATTTTTTTTTTCAATGTCAACCCTGTGGAGCATCTGCTGAGGAAAAGGTCTCCCGCTCTCTTCCGTAAGTTACGCCGGTTATCCTGTACTAGATGGTACGTACAGCTTGTATGTTTGTTACTCATAGCTAGTAAGCTGGCTACCCCAATTGTGGGCTTAGCCATGACGGTACAGTTTTCACCAATGTAGAGTAAAGAATAAATAAATAAATTAGTAAATACCGATAACCATATCTGTGGCCGCTAAATCTAGCAGCATTTCTCGCTTTAATGCGACATTAAATCCTGTTCGTGCATATGTGTGTCGTTATAGAGATACATATCTCTAGGTACGGCACGAGGTAAAAAAAAAACATATTATCTGTGTGAACGGTTAATTTTACAAATGCGAGAAACGGTCAGAAAGTTTACCTATATTGTTTTATAATAAATAAAGTTCGTAATTTATACGTAAATCACTGAATTAAAGAATAAATAAATAAATCAAAAATTATTAGAGTCCAATAAATAATAATTTCATTTCAAAAACTTGAAATTACTTAAATCAAGTTGTGAATTAATAAGAATTTTAACAAAACAATTAAAATTAATTCCAGATTGTCCAATAAAATTAGTGAAGAGAATCGAAAGTTTGATAATAAATTAAGTAATTTGTTACGCTACTGAAAGAGGAGGCGTTAGAGATTTACACAACGCAATATTGTACACGTTCTCTGGGTGAATTATTGTCCGGAGTTCCTGACTTCAGCCAAGTCACAGAAACTAAAAGTTACTTTGTTTTCATTCCTCCTTCGCCTTTGACCAACTCATCCTCTTGTTGGGAGGATATTTTTATATTATTTTTGGTACTAGTTGTAATGCCGGCTTCGTCTATAGAATAATTATCCAATTTGATAATTAAAAAATCAGCAAATAAAATTTAATAACTATCATAGATTATTTGAAATGAAAAAATTATTTATTACTTTCTCTGTGACTTGTGAGTGTTTTCTGAGCAGAAGCTATTTTAAGCCGGCTCGTGACTTAGCTCTCTCTCTCTCTACCATGATGGAATGAAAGAATGAATAAAGAATGACAGTTTTGAAAGTGCGGCTGTAATTTTTCCTCTGACTTGCTTAGAATGCTTAGTGTAGAATTTCGGATAAATCATATCCCTAGACCTCTGCACCATCCAGTTTGTTGGTGAATTACCTTCAATAATTGTCAAATAAATACCTATTATCATTGAGTGCATAAACATAAATAGATATACATACATAAGAACAGATGAAAATATTTCTTAGATTATTATCAACACGGAATAAAATAATAAGAATGTAAAGAAGAAGAAAAATAATAATTTATTATTAAGTACCGAACCGGACGTAAGACCAGCGATGGAATTTCCTGCAACTGACAAAGAATAATTGTTTAAGACGGAGACATATTTTACTTATTCTAAACTGGCAACTGATAAAAACACATTTTTTGCCATCTATTCTATACTTATTTCCTATAAGATGCATTAATGGTAGTTCTATATTAATCATCGTAAGACATCACTTTGAAATATCTTTACATTTTATTATTTAGTTCTGCGATTCATTAACGCGCTCCATTTCTCGTCTTTCCTGTGGGTATTTCATGCAATGTCAAGAATCACAAAACTAAATAATTATTATAACTGGGCGAGTCACGTAACAACAAAATAATTTGCGTAATTAGTAGATGTGGATGTGGACAAGGAACATCACTCATGTTACATCTTAGTATGAGATAGGATATAGCTTTTAATGTGTTAATATCCAATTTTTTTAATATCATCGTTACTTTTACTTGCTTGCGTGAGGGTAAATAACACTCTCTCGGAGTGGTTTGTCCTCACCAAAGGAGTGAAGCAAGGTTGTGTCATGTCTCCGTGGCTGTTCAACCTATTCTTCGACTACTGTATGCGACCTGTGAAAGAGATGGATGTTGGTGTCGAGCTGAATGGGTTTCGGGTGAATGCATTGATGTACGCAGATGATTTGGTGTTAATGGCTGAGAGTGAAAGGGACTTACAAGAGATTGTTACGTGTGTGTATGATAGCTGCAATTTGAATGGTTTGAAAATGAACGTTATGAAGACGAAAGTTCTTGTTTTTGAAAGAGAGAATGAAAAAACGATTTGCGAGATTAAAGTTGGTGACGAATGTTTGGAGCAAGTAAGTGAGTATGTATATTTGGGAAGTATGTTTACGAGGGATGGAAGATGCGATAGGGACATTGAAAGAAGGAAAGTGGCCGGTGCTAGAGTAAACGGTGCACTTCGACCCATTGTCAGCAATGACAATGTGTCGAACATGGCTAAAATGCTGGTGCACAATACCATTCTGGTACCGTCACTTACGTATGCAAGCGAGACATGGACGTGGTTGAAGAAGGACGAAAGTGGTATAAATGCAGTAGAGATGCGATCGTTGAGAAGAATGGTTGGTAAAACGCTGCGTGATAGAGTGAAGAATGAGGATATTAGAAGAATGAGCGGATGCAAGAAGACTGTTGTGGACAGAATGCGTGTAAATAAATTGAGATGGTTTGGTCATGTGGAACGAATGAAAGAGGAAAGAATGACAAAGAGGATATACTTATCTGAAAGAAAGGGTGTGAGGAAACGCGGGCGTCCGAGAACCACGTGGCTTGATCACGTGGATCAAATTCTCAAGGACGGCCGCGTGTTGAGTAAGAGGAACCGACGTGCGTGTATGAGGAACTGTATGAATGTGGAGGAAGCGAAGGAAGTGTGTAAAGATAGATCTGTTTGGCGTTCCGTTCTCTCTGCCTACCCCACTTGGGACACGGCGTGAGGGTATAGTATAGTATAGTATAGTATACTTTATTTATCTACTACTACTACTAGGTGCTATATCTTCATGACATTTTCCACATGTGGAGTAGCCAGCAGACTAGCTGCACGTTATAATGCCAACAATCTACAATAAGATATTTTGCCACCCATGTTGAATATCTTACTTGATTTTAAAGATGTAAAATGTCTTTATTTTTTTACCTGACTTATACAAGACACTCAAAATTGGAAATCTTATGGAAACATGTGGGAGATATTTTCTTTACCGGGTACAGTAGTACGATGACCTTTGTACTCTTCCACTCCACATTTGTTTATTAAATCAAGAAACATACTCCATTCATCATTACTTTATCTATTCCTAATATTGTATAATTATTAAGTAAATTATATTATAAATTTAAATTTATCTCAACATGCCTACCTACATATTTCATTTCTTAATGTTTCTCCGTTTGCCGTTGTTCTTTTGTTGCCAAAGTCTTACTTTGATTTTATTTATATTTTTTATTATTCTCTAGGCATTCCACCGCATACTAGCAAAATAAATACCTAAACAAATTTGTCGGTTGCTTGAAGAAAAAGTGTCGACCTCGATCTCAGGTACCGCCAAACTCTCCTTTAAGGAGAAGGTGTAAAAGGTAGTAGGTACCTATTTGAGTTAATAAGAAGAATCTAGATACACTTTAAAAAAATGTTAATAGTTGGTAGTAATTGACTGTTGCAGTGAGTCTTTTTCAATTTAAAAAGTAACATAGATTAGGCCATTCACACTTTCTTCAAAAATTGTACCTATTTGGAATTTGCTGAAAAAAAAAACACCTGCCTGTTCGAAATTCGATTTATAAACTCCTTATAACTCCACGATATTTATATACAGAAAAATAATATCAGAGCATTTTCCACGGTAAATTTTAATACAGGCGTAAATATTTTAAACGTACAAAAAGCGAAGGATGTAAAGTAAAATTGTGGTCTGGTTATGTTCAAAACGATTTATATTTTCTGAAATCAAATTGGTTTAACGTTTTCAGCCTTATATAAAATAAAATTGCATTTTTTGATGGAATTTTTTTTTGAATTTATTACTAGAAATGCCTATCAGTTGTGTATAGGTAGTATTTTATGTGAATAACATATCAAAACGTAAAACAGTAGGTATTTGGGTTTGGGATAAAGTTCTAAGAGAAAAGCGCCACGATTTGGCCAGAGTTGCTTGCGAATCGTTCCATCTTCATAAATATTCATCGGATATACTGGTTGTACCTTTTCTTACTTCCGTTAGCCTTATTAATATTTCGTCCGAGCAAGTCGTAGAGTGTGATTTTTATGTTTTTAAAAGGACGAGGGGGTGATTTTGATCCGATCCTCTTAATCTTACATATACCAACGTATGTACGTGATCTGAAGAAACAGGTCGAATGCTTGAGTAGTGTTTTAAGAAATATAAAGCCATAGACAAAATAGTAAGTATGTGAAATAAAATAATTTACTTCTCTAACACATCTTATAAAGAAATTATTGGTAAAATGTTTGTTAATTTTTTGTTATTATTTAAGATTTAGATTAAAACATTTATAGGTAGGTACCTACAGTTTGTTTCAATGTAATTAGAAAAAAAAAACTATTGGCTGGGATGTATAAACGAAGAAACGTTTAAAAGCAATGTGACCCAGATCCAATATTTGCAGGGTGAAGAAGACCTTTATTTATACTTAAGATTTAAAAATATATCAATCTCTTAGAGAATCAAATTGTCATGAACGTTTGCGTATACTTTTTGCTTTTTAAATTTTTGGTTTATGCCTCATAGTTTGGAATATGGGTACTTATGTGAAGTTCCTACATACTCTCAATTGAGTTAATATTTATTCTCAAAAATGATTATACTAGAAGAAGCTGGCAAGAGCAGGTGTCGAACTTGTGTGTTGAAAGGCATGGTTTGGAGTGGCCAGAGTTCCTGGAAGCAGCGGTGGACAGGGATCTCTGGAGGAGGTAGGTACCTCGACGCGATGGGCCCCCGACCCAACTAGGACAAGGGGAAGAAGATGTATGTATGTATGGTTATAAAATAAGTAGTGACGTCAAAGGGATTTTAATAACATAATATTTAACTGTCAAAGTATTTTAAAGTAAAAAGTTAACATCTATTCCACGAGAAAACTAAAATGTTATTTCAAAGTTAACCTAGACAGACAATCACTATTATAAGTTTGTGAACTAAATCAAAGTAAGCAATTATACATGTTGTTAATGAATTAAGAACAAATTCTAAAGATTATAAGTATTTAAGTACCTAACGTAAACTTTTTATCTTCCCGAATTTGAACAATTAATGGAATCCAAAATGTTTTAAAGAGTAGGTACCTACTTACATAGACAGTTTCATAACAATTTATTATCACGTTAAACTACTTATTTTCAAGTGTTCAACTATTCTTGTGTATTTTAATTGTTATCTACTATTGTCGTATTTATTTATTTATTCTATTTAGGAAATTCTTTAACATTTTTTATTCAATACGGCTGAAGTTATTTAAAGACGGTCTTTTAATGATTCATTGATGTGTTTTATTTTATTAATTTTATTAATTGTATTATCTGTGGCGGCGGGGTGAGGGGGCGTGGGTCGGTTTTGGGTTGTTCCCTCCGCGGAGGTGTGGGTGTGTGTCGTGCCTCGCGGGTGGTGGCGTCGGGGGTTGCCTGGTACCGTAGGCTATCCTTGATGCCATTGTTTGTGGGGTGTGGCATGCGCCTGCATTTCTGTGGGGGGGGTGGCTCAGCGCTGCGGAGCTGACTTATGCCCCTTTGCCTTGTCGCCGCAGTTATAGTGTGATTGATCATTATGTTTAACTTTTCTCTTATCTGTCTTATCCTCGCTCGCTCGCTCGCTCGCTCTCGCTCAGCCTTCTTCTTGTGTCCAGTATTGAACAAAGGCCTCCCTCTTGGACTTCCATAAATCTCTGTTGGACGCTACTCTCTTCCAGTGCAGGCCCGCCACTCTCTTAATATCGTCGGACCATCTTGTCTGAGGCCTGCCCACGCTTCTGCGTCCTGTTCTCGGCCTCCAATCTAGCACCTTCTTCGTCCATCTATTATCAGACATACGTGCCACATGACCTGCCCAGTTCCACTTTAGTTCTGCAATTCTTTGAGCCACATCTGTCACCCTGGTCTTTTCCCGTATCCAAACATTTGTTTTTCGGTCCCTGAGTGAGATGTTTAACATCCTCCTCTCCATTGCTCTTTGCGTAACTTGAAGTTTATTGATAATTCTTTTTGTCAGAGCAGATGTTTCGAACCCATAAGTGAGCACTGGAAGTATACATGCATCAAATGTTTTCGTTTTCAGGTGAATGGGAATGTTTGGGGATTTTAGGACATTTGAAAGCTTGCCAAATGCAGCCCATCCTAAAGCTCTTCGTCTTTCCAGTTCAGCTTCCATATTATCCCTACCCAGTTTGACAGTGTGACCCAAATAGACATACGATTCTACTCTTTCAATATTTTGACCATCGATTGTAATTGGTTGGGTAAGGCCTGTGGTAGACATAATTTTTGTCTTACTCATATTCATTTTCAATCCTACCTTACCGCATTCATCTCTCAAGTCAGCTAACATTCGAGCAATCTCCATATCTGTGTTAGCAAAGAGCACTATGTCATCTGCAAATCTAAGGTTTGTCAATCTTTCTCCGTCGATATTAATGCCACAATTGTCCCAGTCCAGCTTTCGGAAAACATCCTCCAGTGCCAATGTGAATAGCTTTGGAGAAATGGTATCTCCTTGTCTAATTCCCCTCATGATATTGATTTTGTTCGATGGTTCATGGAGTTGGATGGTAGAGGTAGCACTGCTGTAGATATTTTTAAGGAGATTCGTATATCTTTGATCAATCCTACAGTTTTTTAGACCTCTCATAACCGCCCAAGTTTCAATGGAGTCGAAGGCCTTCTCAAAATCCACAAATGCGAGGCTCAGTGGTATGTTATACTCGCTATGTTTCTGGATTACGTTTTTTAGAGCCTGAAGGTGATCGCTGGTTCCGAATCCCTTGCGAAAGCCTGCCTGTTCCCTTGGTTGATACCCATCCAATTTCATAGTAAGTCTGTTATTAATGACACGTGTAAATAATTTATACAGGTGTGAGAGCAAACTGATAGGTCTATAGTTTTCTAGTTTTCTGTTATCTCCTTTCTTATGCAAGAGGATTATTGTAGCGTTATTCCATTCCATTGGGATTGTTTCACTGTCTAGGCATTTATTTAATAGTGATGTCATCATATTGAGTAGTGTTTCTCCTCCATGTTTGATTGCCTCAATGACAATTCCACCTTCACCCGGTGACTTGTTATTCTTCATTTTATTCATTGCATGGAGCACCTCACCTTTTGTTACCTCGGGGATATCTTCTGATCCTACATTCATAATTATGGGTTTCGGTGCATGGGTGTTTATGTCTTCCGGAACCTGGATGGAATATAGTTTCTTATAAAAATATATTTATATATATATTTCTTTGTTTTTGTTGTTAGTTTTGTGTCTTAGTTGCTTTGAATTTTTTAAACTGTGGTAATATAGGGGGACTCTTGTGGTCTATATTTCATTTAATTTTAATTGTTGTAATACTTGTTGTGTTGACTGTTTGTTCCCTTCGAGAAAATAAATAAATAAAAAAATAAAAAATCACAATGTGGTATAGTTAAGATTTTGATGATTTCACTTATTTGATTAAATTAATTATATTTATTATTAAATATTGTTCTAAAACATATAAGGTACATACAGAAATTATACCTACATATAAAAAATACGGGCAATAAATAATAATAAAATAAATAAATAAAGCTTTATTGGCATCAATATTTATAATGTGTACATGTTTTTGTTCCAATAAACTACCAAAAGGCGGGCTTATCGCATATGCGATTTCTTCCAGCCAACCCGAAAAAATAAAAAAATAAAAATAAAACAATAGAAAAAACATATAGATAAAAGTATATAAAAACAAGATGCTAAAAAAAAAACTACAAATGAAATATATAATAAAAACAAGATAAAATATAAAAAGCACACATACAACAAGAGTAGGAAGGGAAAGGGAAAGGGGAAAAGGAGAGGATCTGCTCGGCGTAATTATTACGCGAAAGTTTAAAAAAGTAAAAAAATGAAATCGAAAAATGTGTATGAAGACTAGAGACAATTAATTTGTTTACGAAATGAATATAATGTTGAAGAAGTACGAACCTTATGTGGGAGTCTGTTCCAAAGCCTCGCACCACTTAAAAAGCAATAAATTTATCCTCTTATAGTCCCCTCTGTAGGACAGGTAGAGAAGGCAAAATGCCAGACCAACCTTTTCAATCATTCTTTTACCATAATATTTATACAATTTCTCTCAACGTGTACAAACACCGCGATTCCCTTTTCTTTATTTTTACATCTGTTTTTTAGACGAAAAGACTTTCTTTCTCATCGGTCTTGCCCTATTAGTTTTAATATATCTAGAATTTTAGCAATAAAATAGGTAGGTACTGCTAATCCACCAATTACATTATATTTCTAATAGACAAAAAGGGTAACCTATATATGTAAAACAGAAATGTAAAAGTTAATGAAAATTATCATGAAAATGTTAACTTACCCTGTACCTATCTTTCAAAATTAGTCATTATCGCCGCCTCTATTCACCAGCACCCTCGAGATGGACGGGTTAGTGTCAAACGTCGTTAATATAAGTCGTCCATAATCAACATCATTACCATTTGCGTTTCCCCATCAAAGTATCTATGAGTTTTCTTTACAAAGAAAACAAAGTAGGTATACCAAGCCATAAATGCAGTTAAGAATTCTTAAGTGGTATTCAAAAAGGTAAAAGACGAAAATAAACGAAGGGAAGCGAGATACTCTTATAATAAACTACTTAAAGTTTGAAAATCCAAAATAGGTTCCTAAATAAGCTACATCCTACCGTGAAGGGCGAAAGTCAAGATGAAAAAAAAGGAAGCGGTATTTTATGAGAGAGGGCATGAAAAAATCCCGCTTTAAACGTAATTAATTGTGCGAATTTTCTTACAAATTATCAAGATCTCTGTACGGGGTAATTTTTATAGGGGCTGAATAAATTTACTTTACTTTCTCTTTCTCTTCTCACTCTCTTCCCTACTTTCTCATTCATTTTATTTCATTTCAAAGTAAGCAAGCTTAACATTACTTTGTAGTAGAATAATATGCGAGTTGGTAGGTAGGTACGTGAGGGGTCCAAGTAAAATAATTTTTTTGACTTAATTCATTACACGAGCCTACCTCTGTTTTTATCTAAACGCGTAGGACTGTACTGAAAGAATATTTCTTAATTAAAAATGATATTTCAAGTGTTTATTCTCTTGACCATGAATTGTGGAAAACGGAAAAGCGGGTGTGTTATTTTTCACTCTTCGCAGACTGAGTCGTGGAACATGGGGTCTAAGATGGCGAACTGTGAAGACTATAATATATCGGGCGACTTATGTGGCTCAGGTCACGTATGCCGCTCGTGTGTGGTCGCACAGGCTGTTAGTTGGATCTGTGTCGATGGCGGTCTTGAGGGGGCAAAGACTCCCGCTGCTCGCTGTCACGGGTGCGTATCGAACTGCAGCAAGTGATGGCCTTCCAGTCATTGCTGGAGTGCTACCAGCCGATTTAGAAATTTTGGACTCTGTGGCCAGGCGCAAGATCAAGGCGGATGGAGTTGTGGTACATTTCGGCATGTCTGTGCATGCGGAACCCGGAATCAGAGGTTACAATAGGGCTGTCAGCACGATACGAAAGAGAACGATGGAAGTGTGGCAGGAAAGATGGGATGGAGGAAGAACTGCTAGATTAGTCTACAGTTTCCTCCCGAATGTTTGTGAACGAATGAAGAAGCGCTTCCTATCATTTGATCATTTCACTGTACAGTTGATAACTGGCCATGGGGATCTGAGAGGCAAGCTCTTTGATCTTGGACTCGTGGATGATCCATGGTGTGTCTGTGGGATGGGGGCGCAATATGCGGAGCATATCCTTTGGGAGTGCCCGGTGATGATGGATGCGAGAGATCTAATGCTAGAGGAAATGAGCGATGGCACCCCCAGGCCCGTTTGGTTTGGGGAAGTGCTACTTTGTCCTCAGAATTTCAGGGCTTTCCAGAGGTTTATAGATTCCTGGGTGTCTAGGTGGGATCTTCTGCGTGGGCCAGGTTTACCCCCGGCTGACGCAGGGGAGTCAGAGAATTGAGCTTGCTTGGCGTGATGAATGTTGCGTGGCGAACTCTTGTTTTTCGTTTGTTTTGTGCGTCCTGTCTCCCTTGGTGGAGAGTAGCTTTGGTTGGAATATCCCCATTGGGAGGGAAATAGTTTTCGTAGTATATGTATATATGTGTGTATGTATGTATGAATGTGTGTATGTATGTATGAATGTGTGTATGTATTTATGTGTATGTATATATGTATATGTATATATATATATATATGTATATTATTGTATTGTACTTAATTTTTGCATATAATATTGGTTTAATTTATTATGGTTAATTATGTCACACATGTATTGTGTGATATCACTTTATTTTAATTTTTCCCAATATGGGCTATTTTTGTTTCTTTTTGTTTATTGTTCCAACGAGGCGACTTACGTTGATCTGTTCTTCGGGTCGCCCCTGAGGAAATGAAAGTGATATGTGCAAATTCGGATAAATAGGAGTCTCCGACTCCTGAGATATCCGAGTGTGTAGAGGTTCTTTCAATGTTAATGACCATGAATTGTAATGTAGCTCCAGAGTAATTATGAATTTAAGTGTGAAATTTTTTGATACAACCGCATATTGTATCACTTTACTCATTGTAACAATATATCTACATTTTAGATTTCTACAGGATTATAAAAATATAGGTAAAAAATCTCATTATTATATTCATCATATAAAGGATGACCAGAATATTTATAACATTGTGGTTATGTTCATCACTTGTGGTACGCCAGGACGGCATGTTCCAGTTTGTGTTACACAGATATTTACAACTTGTAAAATAAACATTAAAATAATGAATTTTGTGTATTCTTGCAACAAGCAATTCACATTTAAGTGCCTATGTTATAATGATAATAGGTATAATAATATATAATGCTAATATGTATGTTTGTATGTGGTTGTAACAATCAGGAAACAGGAAAACATTAAACGTGAAATACTATTTCATTAAAAGCGCGCTCTTAAAGTAAGAAAGTCACGCTAGCTTAAATACAATTAGTGTGTTACCATATAAAAGCATAGTACCTACACAGTATGTTCGCACATACAAATATAGATACACTTAATTGAACAAATTTAATTAATTAAACCAGTAGACACACTTCCACGCTTTAGTATTGGGTTAACGTGGATAAACAAAACCAACAAATTTGTTGCCAATCAGGCATTGCGATTGGAGAACCACGTTATGTAACATTGTGCTATTTTTTTATTAATTCTTATTGTCCCTAGGCCCCTATTATGCAGGCTCTTGGACTCGTCATTGGTACATACATTTTATAAAATTTATCATAATTTCAAATACAATCAATCAAAGTTAAACTAAATATCAAATTACAGCATTTTTGTAGTCACGGATTAAAAGAGTCCGGATCCACAACGTCAGATATTCAACAGTGTTCTTGAGGTGCTTTGGCATGTAAATGATATCTACATACTTAAATCTCGTCCAATAATAATAATAATAAAACTTATATTAAATTTGTTCATATGGTTTAGTTGTAATAGGTATGTAAAGAGCTATACATTTTGTATTAGGGTAAGTTTGACAAGGAAAATACAGCTTAATTTTTAGATCCCTCTACTAAATTTTTAGTACCTAAACTCAAAAAACAAAACAAAAAATATTAGAAGCGATTATGACTACATGCATAAAAAAGTCGTGCTTACAAATTGATATCTGAATAAAAATAAAAATAATAATAAAATAATAATAAAATAATAATAAAGAGCCTTTTGTATCTAAACTCATAAATAAAAATAAAATAAATGAAACACAACCTAATCTGTGATTGATGATACGCGATTTGCCGGGAAGATATATCCATTTATAAGATAGACACATCTATTATATTGAAGTACAACATGTTTTGTCGAAAAAGGGGATAACTAGGTACCTACATAATATATAGCAATAATATAATACATGGATATATTCTTAAGGTTTTTCAATATTTTATATCAATTTTCACTCTATGCCAAGCGGAAAAATAATATTATCTTTCACGAGTACCTACCTATGCTTAAGCAGAAGATAAGACACTGTTTTTATATTCTGTTGTTATATTGTCTGTATGAAAGTATCTACTTACACATACAGTGAATCAAGTTCTTATAGGTAGGTATAATATATAAACTTATCTACAAACATAATAAATATACATATAATACCTATAAGCTACAACTGATTGATTGATTGGTAGGATATAATGATTTCTAATATCAAAATTTAAATTCAAAGCTGCCAAGAGAAGAAAAATCAACATGATATATTGTTATTTAACAATATACCTGGTATATTTGAAACAAATAAGGAGATTACATCTGTAGATCCCTTCAAATCATGTTTGAAGAGTTTCATGCTGCAGAACTAATCTATTATTTTGAGTGTGATTTCGTGTTGATTATGGTATGGATAGTTTTGATGGTTCTTGTGTAGGTATGATATGCTTGTCTGTAAGCGTCACTTACTCTTATCTTTGTAAACACTTTTTGCTTTAAAAAAAATGTACCTAAGTGTTTTCTGTATATTTTTTTTTTGTACAATTTGTAACTAAATTTTGTAAGGAATATAATATTATTTATGGATTCATAGGTAATATAGAGTGCAAAACAACTACCATGAATGTTAAACGAAATTTTCGCAAGTTACAGGATTTTACACTTAAGTATGTGAGTGAAGATATCAACCCTTGGACGGTAACAGAACACCTCATGCGCTCATTATTTTGTGTACATCACTCGCCGCAAACGTGAAGACTGTCAAGGTGAATGGTGTAAATTTTTCGAGAAAAAATAAGAATAGTAATAAGTAATCAACGCACCGATATCTCGGAAATTATTTGTTGTTTCGCTCCAGCATTTTATGTAGGTATTTCTTTCTGGTTCCGTGGGTTATCAGTAGTTATCAATATGGTTTTGCTTGATGAAGAAGAACTCCTTGTGCTCTGTGCCCACAGAAAAATGACAAGAAAAATAAAATCTTTTATTCAAAATGTAAAAAAAAAATGTTAGCCCAGAACATCGTAAAGAAATATATGTCTGAATTGTAATTAAGTAAGCATGTTGCTAATTTTAACGTTTCTGTTGATTTCATGATAAAGGTTTCTAGTTGTTAGTTTTTCTAATAAAATATAATAAGTATATATTTTTTTGTAAAAATCTATTTTTCATTCTTCATTCCTTCACTGGACTGACATGGCACCACTATTATCATTTATGATCCTCTAAAATGCGTTACTTCTCTAGGGTTAAGAATATTACTTAATAGGCACCTTATCTGCACAACCAACCAACAATTTAGTGTTTCAGGTAGACAATAAAGGATAGATTGTCAATAGCCTCGAACACAATCATAAAGATATTAGTTGCAGTTAGTTGTCATGTACACTTAAAAGATATCGAACATAATTATTAGTTTCAAATGGGATTTGGTGGGATTAGGGTATGTCGAAACTAATATTTCCTACATACCTAATGCATTTAGGTAATTTACTATTTTACTAAATAGTTAATTTACTTGCATTACATTACACATCTAGTAGTCCATAAAACGCATTCGTGTAAGAAGGTGATATTACCTACGCTTAACATTACGACGATGAGCGGTACATGCATGCAAATGTATCGTTGTTAACTTGGATACAAATGCAATAAGCGTCGATTGATAATAATATATTATATAGATACGTGTTTGAACGTGAACGTACAAACTACATGAAGCAAATCGACTGTGCCCAGGACAAAGGATTCAAACCACATTGGTCAAATTTTATAGGAGAAGCAAAAAACTGTAGGATAAAGAAAATTTCAAATTATTGTCATTATTATTTTACCAACTTTTTGTAATGTAGTTTTTTTATTATGTCATAAAAATTTAAGAGAAAATATTCAGAAATTAACAAGTTATAAGCAAAAAATTAACAAAAATGTGGATTAAATCCTTTGTCCTGACAAACTTTAGCAACATGTTAAAGAGATATGTATGTCACATGTTTGGGGTTATGTGGTTTGATGCCTTTTACCTCGCCGTAAAATTATGTCTGGGTGATTTTTTTTTGGTGTTAATAATGAAACTCATGCTGTTTGAGTCCTTTGTCCTATTGGATATTTGCAATTAAGCCCTAGCTAAAAATAAATATTTTGCATTTTTTATTAAAACTAGACATTTGGGAATTGAATGCTTTTGCCAGAATGTGTAAAAGACACAAATGATTGACTTTAAAACATAAAATGACTTTTGTCAAAATTGTGGTTTGATGCCTTTGTCCTGAGCACAGTCGAAATTGTCTGTGCTTATGTCACGTATTCTTCTATAGCAACTTAGTTTTATGATGCAAGTCAATTCAATATATTGGTTCAAGCTGCAATAATATAATAAAATATTGAAAAGATACTACTGAAAGAAAATACTACAGTCAGGGTTACTTTGGACACAATTTAATTACGATAATAATCTTGTTTTGATCTTAATCAATTACAAAACTATTATTAAAAATCGTATGTATGTAGGTAGGTATATTGGATGATTTCCTCGGCGCCATTTAATGGAGCATCCATCTCAAGGGCGCGGGAAACTATGCTGAAAGAGCGATGTCTTAGCTGAGTGTATAGGTCTACTTGAGAACACAGTGCTCAGAAAGTAGGTACACGCAATACCGCGGTATTTTTGACAATTGTCGTGAAATCAAAAAAATCTTATTGCGTAGGCATATATTTGCTAGTATAAACTTCGTATGACTACAGAATGTTTTATCTATATTATATGAGGTATTTTCTTCATGCATCATACCCTGCTAAGATATTTCGACCGTATAAATAGTTTACTACGCGTAGCATTGTGGAAATTCATGTACTATGTAGTGAATGGGAAATATCTATTTGATATTCCATTGGAGTTTAATGGTACATTTTTTATTTGACCTCACATTCGGTTTGGTTCTCCCGCTTGATCCTCATTCCGACCTCGATACATCATCTGACCTTTAGCCTGATGCGAGTAGGTAGAAACCAAAGTAGTAGATGTCCAACGTGAAAATATGTACAGTGCGTGCGCAAATCTATAAAACTATGACTGTAAAATATTATAATTCATAGATGTTAAACTCCTGTAATGGCAGCTTAAGCGAGAAATATTTTACGGTTTTGTGCATACTTACACCAAGTACCTAACTGATAGAATAAATGAAAAAGGATAATCTAGAAGAGGAAAGCTCATAAAGGCTAGCTATGTTGAGAACACTTAGTACTGAAATATTATTTAGGATTTCATACCTATGACCAATAATGTGTTATATTTGAATGGTTCGTTGGCCAATACTCAAGTCTGTTCAATTTAATATTATCTTGATGAAAAATATTATGTTTTATCCTCACATATTGTTTATGATATGGAGGTACTGAAACTAGTCACAAATATAAAGAAATAATTTAAGTCACTTACTCTATGAACTTGAATAATGTGAAATTTTTTTTTTCCATAATATGTCGAAAGTAATGAATTTCTCAGATGTGGTGTAAAACACAGGTAAAAAATTGTTATGGTGAGGCTTCTTTCAGAGTGAGTCTAGTCTTTGAGTAAAATATACTCCCATATTAATTTACTGTAGTACTTTCAGTTTTCAGTCACATAAAAAAATGAAAAAAAAAATGAACGTCTGGCTGCCACGAGTACCTACGCATTGTTTTCTTATTTATAAATTTCTAATGTTAGCAAATGGAACGTAAGCTGATTATGTATAAAATCAAAATAATAAAAAAACACGGAAATTGGAACATACTTATTGTAAACTAGAGTTGTTTCTTCTGAATTGCTCAGGAAAAACATATCAAGTTGATAGCTTGACATCACAGATAAATTCTTCTTGAAATAATGCTTAAATTAAGGAATTTGTTAATTTAAACTGGCAATACCATAACTCAACGGCTAATGACAGTTCCATCCTTGTATTGTGATTTGACATTGTACAAAATAATGTATTCAATATTCAAGTATGTACATTTATACTTACTGACCTAAGAAGTAGAAATACGTCTATTTCAGCATGTTTAATAATATTCTGGAACAAAACTTTTATACCAATTATTTTTTCAACTAATATTTCTACCGAATTGCCAGGTATTTATAATATTATAGACTAAAAGCCGCTTAAAAGATATGTCTAATTATGATGTTTATTGAGGACATAAAAACATATTAATGAACGAATAAAAATATTATATTTTTATATTTTCTGAACTTTAGGTAACTTTCATATTCTAGTAAGATCGATCAGATTTGATACGGAATTATTCAAACAACATTCTGGTTGGATTTCCATACAAAAAGCCTCGGTTTCAAAGAAACGATAAATTTTAATATGTTTATATATTCACAGAACTGATTGGAATAATTCTTCAAACTTCTCATGAATTTATTACATTAAAATGTCACATGTTTCTCAATAAATAAGTATTATGAAATGTATACACATTCGTACAACGTATGTAGGGTAGATGACCCGGTTGTGGACACTGCCCCGGTTTTGGACATTTTGAGATTTGATGTACCAGAAATAAGGATGTGAACAATTTTAAGATGTTTAATTTATGCATAACATTTCTTCCGAGTATGGTCATATTTGTAAATTAACAGATAAGCTGACATTGTGTCAAATGTCGTGATGGTTGAAGTTTTTAGTGAAACGTGTGTGAATTTACAGATTTGTTAACAAAATCGATAAGGACCCTTTGGTTAGTAATCTGAAAATATTTGAGCAATCCATAATGTTTTTGCTAATGTAACCGTTTAAACTATTAGGTAGAAGTCTTAAGAATATATTTTTAACAATATTTCTTTACTTCACTCATTTGTTTTATCACAATCTTTCATGTTTACAACTAGTGCAGCAATTTAACAATTTTTCTAGTTTTGGACACAGACGTGTCCACAACTGGCTCACATAGTGTTTCAGTTTTGGTCACCTTAATAAAAATATAGGAAAATGAATATTTTTACATTTTAACGAGAAAAAAACATTATAATGGTGCTACCTTAACCTGAAGAAATGAAGAACTGGACAGGAGTCAAAATAAATGGGAAAAAGGTCGACATGATCAGATATGCTGACGACATAGCACTGCTCGCAGACTCCGAGATGGAGCTGAACGAAGCCTTAGGAAAAATGGAAAGTATTCTGTTGTCAAAGTACAACATGAAAATAAATAAAGAAAAAACAAAATGTATGGTCGTTGGAAGAGAGGAAGCGACTGCGAACATTGCCATAAATGGAGTGAGCATCAAACAAGTAAGTGAATTCGTGTACCTGGGCAGCAGAATAAACCAGGATGGACGCTCCAAATCGGAAATTGTAAGCAGAATAAACCAGGCAAGGATTGCCTTTAACAAAAAATCAAAGATATTGGAATCCCCAAATATTGACTTAAGCGTAAGGAAGAACCTTACTAAAGCCTTTGTATGGAGCATTCTGCTTTATGGTTGTGAGACATGGACCATCAGCAAGAGTGAAAGCGGACGGTTGGCGGCCTTTGAGATGTGGTGCTACAGACGCATGCTCAAGATCCATTGGTCGGAGCACGTCGAAAATGAAGAAGTATTAACCAGGGTAGGCGAAAAAAGGCAACTCCTTAAGAGAATCAGCCAACAACGAGCTAACTGGATTGGCCACAACATCAGGCATCCAGGACTACTCATCGCCATCGCAGAGGGTAAGACCGAGGGGACAAATGGCAGAGGCCGACCAAGAGACGCATATATGGACCAACTGAAGAGAGACATGAACTGTGGCTCATACGTAGGGCTAAAAAGACTGGCTGAGAATAGAGACGAATGGAGAAGAAAAACCAAACTCGTTGCAGACCAATCCAGTGGATTGTAACTCATTATATATACCTTAACCTTAATTTTACACAAGAGACAGAGAGACTAATTTCTATTTTGTCAATTGAAATTGATCTCTTTTGGCATGATTCAATGGCTTAAATATGATTATAGTGTTCAATGTGTTTATTTGAATTTTGATAAAATCTTTTACTCTTATTGTTCTGTGGAGCACCCGACAAAAATTGATCTCCCACTCTTTTTCGCAAGTTTTCAAGTGCCCTGTAAAAGTCGGATGGTTGTTAGCACAAAGATATTTTTTATTTTAAATTCAGCGATGATGTTTGCCACCCATCCTGAATGTCTTAATTTTTTGTAGGCATGGAGAGGACATCTTCATAATTATTCCATGAGGCCCGTCTGCTGGCTACCTCTCTTGTGGGATATGTCGTGATGGAATAATAGAAGTTTATTTTTTTTCTAAATTTTGTAGAAAAAACCTTTTTCCTTAGTATTATTATAGTTATAGAGTTAATTCATATCCTTTGTTTATAATTTTGATAATACACGGTATAAAAAACCCATTTCTTTCATTTTATATTAATTTAAAAGATTAAAAACCTAAGTGCAATAAAGTGTCCAAAACTGATACAACGTATGTCCAAAACCGGGGGTAAAGCGTCCAAAACCGGTGTTTTTCGACCTTGTCGAACTTTTTATTTTTTATTTTTTTATTAAGCGATTTTCAAATATTGTTTTTGTACTTTTCTAGTAGAATAATGATTGGACTATAAGAGAAAAAAATAAAAGTGTATCCCACTCTTTTTACAACTTTGTACTGCTTTGTGTAAGGACGAAAATTTCTTAAAGTGTCCAAAACCGGGTCATCTACCCTACCTAAGTTAAGTGATTTTTTTTTATGTAAGCATACCTACGGTGTGATCCTTTAATATGTTAATGAAAAAACACTTCAATAGACAAAAATCTCAAACAGACGCAACATTCACAAAATCACAAGTGATAAAATATATTTTTATATACATTTTGAGAAGTGAAATAACGAGAAACAGTCAATAAAACAATACAAAACAGAAGAAGTCAATTGGAAACAAAAGGTCTACATTAAATTAAATTATATGAAACATGACAAAATTAATTAGTTATAGTATGTATGAGATATTAGGTAATAAACCAAAGCTGTGATTTCACCGTAGGTACTAATAAAAATCCCGTGGAGCCCCCTATACAAAATCAATCTTTCACTTTTTTTAAGCTTTCGAATATCCCGTTAAAGTTATGTAGATATTCGTAAAACCTCACATATACCTAATTAGATAGAAGACAATTAATGTTACAATAATTCTACAATAAGGATGCCGCCCAATCTTTTCTTCTTATTTTTCATTGTCACGATAAGGAGAAGCAGCATGTTTATTATAATGCAGCTGGTCTGTTTACTACCTCACTTGTGGGATATGCCGTAATCGTATAATAGAAGTACCTAGTACACTGGCTTCTCCACAATTAGAAGATATCGTGAAAGTATGAATATGTAGATCATTTGATTAAAAACGTAAAATACTGACCATGTATGCAAGGATAGAAGGAAGTGGCGCTCGATACTTTCTGCCTACCCCGCGAGGGAAGCGGCGTGATGGTATGTATGTATGTATGTAGGTATAATATATATATAATGAGTTACAATCCATTGGATTGGTCTGCAACGAGTTTGGTTTTTCTTTTTACACATCTTTTTACATCTTAAATTTCGCCTGTTTTATTTTACAAAAATAAAAATTCTCAAGAATGGTAAACTTTCCAGGAAAAATAAATTGATTTTTGAAACATGTATGTGAAGATGTAGATAATAAAAATAAATTAAAAGTTAAAAAATTTTCTTATCGTTATTTGTATCCGTTGGTGTGTATGTTCATATAGGTATCCTCAACAAAGTTACATTAAACAGGGAAAAAACAAAAGGTACCTACACTGATTGTGGGGTGTCGTCCTTTGGGCAGGTTAATCGTCATTCAAATGTGTCAATATGTCACTTTGAGTTGAATTTATTGAATGTGTTTACGATTTTTTATTTATTTATGTTACAAAATATCAATAATATTATTTTATTGATGTATTGGTATGAAAACATTACTATGATAATACTAAAAATAAAATTAAACGCACTTGAATAAAATTAAATGTAATAAATTTCCAAAGTATTCGTGGCCTAGCATTGCCTATATTATTTAAACAAAACATTACCATTCTTCAGGACAGTTTTGTTTATTTGTTGATTTTATATTTATTTCCTAGGTGAAGCTGAGTAAATTACACTAGTTAATATATTTTATTCAATAATTAGTAGTATCATCACGATCTTCAAACTTTTACTCATTTTTAGACTTATATTTCTAAGAGCTCTCAAACAAATGTGTTATAACAGTATGAAAGAAACAATACTATTATTTTACAATCGCGATATATAAATATTAAAATTATGAAGCATGGTCGTCAAAGGGGTAAATAGTTGTTTCTTATGAACGCACAAATAACCTACTACTTAACAATAATAAAAAAGGAAATTCAGATAGCCTCAAGACCGGTTCTCTTCCCATCAAGACCGGTTCTCTTCCCATCAAGACCGGTTCTCTTCCCACCAGGCGCTATAGAGGCAAGACGACCCCGCCGGGCCGTCCACGGACTTCTACGTGGGCAGTTTCCCGCCACGGTCTCTGGATGGTGCAGACTTCCTTTGGGGCAGCAGCCGCCGGCCTCGGGGCAATTCCAGCTGTTGAAGGCCTTGTCAACCTTATACTTATACAATTTCATCATCTACCCGTGTATGTTTCAAAAATGGTAATTTTCATTTTAAATTTAAATTACGAGATACATACTTAAACTTTATCGAACAACGTACAAATCGACAAAAAATTAATTAAACAAAAAAAACATCGTTTTCGTGTAATGTAACTAGTCCTTCTTCAGTGCCAGATTCTTCTAAGTTTAATAAAAACGTTAAAACATTTTGTAAGTATAATTTGCGGTGAGGTATGAGTTATGCCATTCTGGCTCTCTTAACTTTTTTACGCATCTATGAAAAGAACGACTTAGACGTATATTACGTTTTGCAGTTGGTCTACTAATTTCTCCAATTTTGGGGAAATACTTTAATGGTGTGAATGATTGAATGAGTCATCTGTAGACCCCTCCTCCAGCTCATATCTGGGTGTCTCAAGATATCTTGTAACAGTAACAGAGAAGAAATAGTTATATTATTAAAAAAAAAATATATCTGAGTTTTGTTATAAACTCAAATACAACCTTATACACATTTCACAGTAAGTTTAATGCTTGTGTCGTGAAAGGGGAATTTGCCGGCATCTGGGATCGAATCGTGAACCCCTTGTTCATGAGGCTGAAAATCTACCTTCAGTCTACCGGCGAACTCACCACTACGATCATTTATGAAATTACATTTAATAAATTAATTCCATTGATAGTAAGTAAAACGTTCAATACAAACCTATATTTATACCTGCAAAATCTTTAATAAATAATTTACAAAAATTAGATTTACCGGTTAATTAGTACATTAAAATTCAAAAATCTATTATAATAAACACTTGTAATATTCTAAAAAAGTTTTTGAACACAGATATTTCAGACACAATGCTGGTATTTTGAACCCGCGTTTTGAGCCTAATCCTTTGATATACTGTATATCTGGAAAGGTGAATTTTTCCCGGCATTAGACTGTTAAGTTTTTGTGTGACCATGACTGATCATATGGAGACTTATCTGGTTGTACAATGCTGAGAAGTGTGGATGGCAATTATGCCACCGCGTAAAAAAAAAAGTAGATATACAAATTGAACTTTCTTTCAACTTCGAACTGAAGGTACCTAATGTTTAGAGTTTTCCTAATAATCACGTACCTATACGTTTTTTTTAATAAATTGTGCTTATTTTACGAGTTCCTAGTTTTCATTAATTTTATTTTGGGATAAAATACATATTTTTTTATAAAATATATTGCACTGTACCTAAATGAAATTTTATTGTAATTAAGCATAGAATAATTTATTAGGCTATCAGCCGTTTATTATAAAACAAGCAATATCATATATTTATAGTTTCGAGGCAATTTGAATGTTTTTATTACTTATTCATTTTTACTTTTATTCTTTACTGCACATTGGTTACAACATAAATCATTACAGAGTATCATAAAATTATCAATTACATATGCAATTCAAAACATACCTAAGGGGCGAGTTTATCACTAGAATATTCAATTTGCTCTTCAATGGTATGTACCTAATAGTTTGCTGAAATCGATTGCGATCTACACACTATCAAGTCACAAAAGTGCATGGTATAATACTATTATAAAACATTAAAAATAAAATAAGTATCTACATATGTATAACAAGTAAATTATAAATATGGGTTGAATACTTACCGATTATCAATCTGACAAAAGAGAGAGCGAAAGCCTTGAAACATGACGTTCTTCCCATCACCATTTGTATGAAATTTATTCAATTTTTAATTTGAAAAGAGTATGAGCGGCGTAAACAACGACGAATTTATGCGGACACTTTTCCCTTAGCAAAAACATAAGAAATGAAGGCATTTTTTGTAATGCCTTTTTTCACAAGAATTTCAACTGATGCTCTCGTTATATCACTGTCATTTAGTTTCTCAATCGTTTTTCAATCTCCATCTGGAACAAAAAGAAAAAAATATTTTAATATTTTATACTTTGTTTATAGATACATAGGTACTATGGATTGTGTTTTGTGATAAAATCTCATGCAACACCAACCTCAAACTGAAATAATTGATTTTATTCAAGATTATTTGTATTTTGGTAGTGAAAATCCATAATGAAATAAAAAAAAAATACTTGGTGTATGTACTTTATTGATAGGTACATCATTCATGAGGATATTGGCAATTTCAAGTGGAGATATTGGCAATGTCCTTATAAGACGAAAGTCGTTTCACTCGATAAAAAATATAAAGTAAAAAAAAAAAAAATTCACTATGGAATTCTTCTACCTAAATACCGACACATTGATTGTTATGAGGAAATCCATTTTTGACTTAAAATTAGCAAAAATAATAAAAAAAAAACTAAATAATTTCGACTACTTTTGACAAATAGTAACCAAACGTATTCGTCTATGCTTGTAAGCTTGGAAAACAAGTTAACCTGAAGATACCTACAGGCATAACGTAGTGGAAATTAAAGTGTTTTTTAATTAGGTATAGGTATATTTCATTATAAATAATTAACGTTTACAACTTGTTAATAATTTCAGTTTTTTTAGGCATCGACGACTTAGGGAGCAGTTATGAAACATCCTAAAAAGTGTTAAATCACCTATAACTTTTCAAATGTTTTGTGATTAACATTGTGGAATTCCATGCTTATTATTAATATATGCAAAATACGATGTGTAACTAATCAGTGGATTTGAGTGGAAAATAATCTGTTATATATTTTATGGTCAACATTTGATCACTAGTTTTAACAAACTACGCCTTATGGTCTACAAGGATTTGAATACACGGCACCTCAGTCGCTTTCTGAGCTTTGTGTTCTCAAAACATCTACATGTATGTAGATCTCTGCGCTCAACAAAAACATCCGCCAAAATGATGGACGAGATTTATAGAGTTAGAAAGTCCTTTTCCCACGACAGGGCTTTTGGTGTCGTAGGATCCGTCATTTGTAATCGACTCCCTGAGGACTTTCGTAAAAACAGTCAATGACTTTGTTCAGCAGCAAATCAAAAACAACACTCCTCCAACATGGCTTCCCGCACTGTCAAGAAGAATGCTCCATTAAATGGCTCCGAACAAATCATCCAACAAGTAGGTATATTATTTTTAACTTTGATTGACATAATGCGAATTTTTTTTTCGACCGCCTTCTAAAAAAAATCCTTTAAAATGGATAAATATTTAAAAATTAGGAACAATGTCGACCCATGAGTTTTTTTATACAATTATATAAAATATAATCCGCAACATATAAGCTGCTTTCTTTCATTAGTGTGATTATAGGTTCGACAAAATATTTGTTAATATTGTATTTAGTTTTTGTTTCAGCAAAAAAGCCAAATTAAATATATAAAAATGAGTTAAGTACAACGTTAAATTGTTAAAAAAATACCAAAATAAAGTTATTACCTCGTAAAAATATTATTTCATCCCGTGAAAAAAAATATATTTGAATCATAAAACATAAAACACGAATGTTTCTTTTTTTTCATTTTTATTTACCTTTAAACTTTCTCTGCGGAAGATTAAAGTTGTAAAATATAATATAAATGATAAAAAACGAAATCTTGGAAATGTTTTATGATCTTGGCAAGAGAATTATACGAAAAAAGTGTTTTATCCACTCGAACTTGTAGTAAAAATAATAATATTTTTTTGTACTTACTAGAGCGATGAAATTTATAGCAACGATGGCGCTACGATGGCATCGTATAAGCTTTAGAATATTAATTTTACTTTTATTCTACGAAGACATTGCTACGGATGCGGCGTAGAAAGAAATGTATAAAAAGATGGGTGAACTTTCAATTTGACCGACTTATCTAATGCACAAATAGCTGATATGTTGGCTGACAAGTTAGCAATGTCGATTATTTTAGTTAGAAAACATAGTTTTGTTTCATTCATTTATGTACTACAAATGTTGTTAATAATTTTGCATCTCACAAAACCAGTGACACACTTCATTTAAATTCATAGTAAAAATTGAATTTTATTATATACAAGCGTATGTAACCCGGCATCGCTCGGGTTTAATTAAATAGAAAACCTTGCAAATACATGGGTTAAAACAACAAAATCTTATTGAAAAAAAAATGGAGTAAGCACTTACGTGGATAAAAGAAGTAAAAAGCTCTTCCCAATGAGAAAACTTAATTTTTGACTCCCTACATGCCCATATCTTAGTAACAATAAATAGGTAGGTACCTACATCATAAAAAGCATTGCAAATCTCTTCTTAATGAAAAATCTTGAAGTTTGATACCTCACATGCCCATATTTAGGTAAAAAAAATAGGTAGGTACCTACATCGAAAAAAGTGCTGAAAAACTCTTCCCAATGAAAAATCATGAAGTTTGATACCTCACATGCCCATATTTAGGTAAAAAAAAATAGGTAGGTACCTACATCGAAAAAAGTGCTGAAAAACTCTTCCCAATGAAAAATCATGAAGTTTGATACCTCACATGCCCATATTTAGGTAAAAAAAAATAGGTAGGTACCTACATCGAAAAAAGTGCTGAAAAACTCTTCCCAATGAAAAATCATGAAGTTTGATACCTCACATGCCCATACTTAGGTAAAAAAAAATAGGTAGGTACCTATATCGAAAAAAGTGCTAAAAACCTCTTCCCATTGAAAAATCTTGAAGTTTGACACCTCAGATGTTCACATTTATGTAAAAAAATAATAAGTAGGCACCTACATGGAAAAAAAAGTACTAACAACCTCGTCCCGATGAAAAAGCTTGAAGTTAAGAAATCCCACATATTGATAGGTACCAACATGGAAAAAGTGCTAAAAACCTCTTCCAAATGAAAAATATGTGAGCTCGACACCCCGAAAGCTCATATTTTATTTAGAAAAATAGGCGGGTACCTACGTGCAAAAACTACTTAAAACCTCATCTTAATGTAAAAACTCGAAGATTGTCATCCCAAATTTCTATAAAAAAAAAGGGTAAACATCCCATTTCGTGAACAAATTGTAGGCACATTAATGTTAAAATATTATTGTCCACATTCGAATTTGTATTTTTGGTTTGAAGTGCATAAATGGGTATTTGCTATGAAATTAAAAAAAGTCAAGAATAAATTGTCACCTAAGTATTTACTCTTTATTCCCAAAAAACCTTAAAAATGGATTATCTGCATCCTTCAATATTTCAGAATATTTTGCTATCAAATATTTCATAATTTATGTAAAAAATATTAGGTGAAAATAAATAGGTTCCCACTCATTGAAAATCATTTAACATTGTTTATGGATTTTATAGGTAAAACTATTATTATTCTACAGTATAGTTTTCTATGGTTTCATAATGTCTTCCATTATGAAAATAGCCCAATATGTCAAAAATATGCAATTTTTATTCACGTAATTCAAGAGCTTTTCTCATTAGCAAACACGATATTTTATTACGAAAATAAACCCTAAATATTTAGTTTCAAAATTGTTGTATTTATTGTTACATCCATTTTGATATTAATTCAATACAATGAAAAATGTTTGACTGTGAATATTGCTTTTTACTAAATCTTGCATTAATTTTACATACATTTTGTTGCTAATTTTGTGACATGGTCGCATTAAAATTAAAATATCTTTATCAATACGTAAGATATTTAAAATGTTTTTAGCCTTAAACCTGCCCAGAAGATGAGACCTTGTATAGAGTGTATTATTTTACTTCGGTCTTTCCTAATTTCCGAGTCCATTAAGGACATACGTACATACATACATACATACATACATACATACATACGAACGGACCCAAATATTTATGTGTGGATTTATTTATTTAATTCATCTTGCACATCCTCATTCACATAACAAAATCAACAAATCAGTTTACATTTAAAAAAAGTGATGATATGCAGTGGCGACATTATAATTATAAAGTGATTCCTTCCATCTAACCACGATTACTCCATTACTTCTTTTTTTCTGTATTCGTGAACTTCATTAAGTGCAACAATCAATTTAACATTTAAAAAATATTTTAAAATGATTTTCATGGATTCCAAACGACATCATCAGAGATGAGCTAAAAAATAATTTCTAAATGAAATTTAAATAAAAAATGAATTTCTTCCCAAATTCCTTGGGGTTTTTATGGGCTTATCCACTGTGGTTTCGATTGTCTAAAATATAACCAATCAGTACCTACTAAACCGACTACTAAACCCATCTCCCGTTTACAAATGTTATAATGTGTAAGATGTAAAAATTATTGATACCTACTTAAAAACCGGGGATTTTATTTATCAGATGGTATGAATCATGGACCAATAAAAAAGTCATAATATGTGCGTAAATAATTATTCTTCATATTTTTTTTTTTATATTTGTTGATCTGACAATTTCGAGATATAAAACTACATTTTCCTATCTTTATGCAGGTATTCTTTATTATACGAAGGAAAAGATATAGGTACCATACATGTATGACGAATCTCAATCAGGGATGGCAGAGAAGACGGAAGAACGGAATTCTATGTATAGCTATAATTACATACTTTTTCACTTCTTCTGCATTCATACAAACCTCTCCACATCTGAGAACATATTATCATCTCCTGTAAACCTATTATTTTATCATGCCAGCTTTCCCAAGGGGGGTATTCAGAACAATAAAAATAATAATAATTAGGTAATATGCAGTAATATATGCAAGTCATCCCCACCCCATTGCTGAATTGAAGATGAAGATAATCACTGTTTTGAACGAATCTGCAAGACTGTATAATATTTGTTTTATGTACAAACTTAGTTATTTTACTAAATAATTTTAAAATGAGTGTAAAAAAATTAAATGTACATAAAATTAATGAAATTACAACAAGCAAAAAAAGAACGATTTTAGTTCTCAATCCAAGAGATTGTATTAACCTCCTGAATCCCTCAGTCATATATATATATTACATTAAAATCAAAAAAATATTCCAACGCCATTTAACAATTTTCAACCATAAATTCTTCAAAACTCCTGTAGATGAATCTTTTTCTAACACATTGCTTATGGAACAACTAGGGAATTGTTTTAAAAATGTGACAATTTTTTAAAAATGGCGGACAAAGTGACATGTAAGGCGAGTTTCTCTCTGCAGGCATATAAGTAATCTTTTTATTTTAGAGTAATCAATGAATTTTTCTTTAATTTTTTATTAGGATTACATTCTATAATCATTGTTTTATTCAATGGTGATGTTATTTTGATGTTTCGTGTTTTTTTGCTACAAAATATTTTGTTTCATATTTTTATGTCATATATACTTATTACGTCAGGTTTTTTTAATGTCATACTGATATTACAAGAGGTCCCTATATCATCGAAATTTCATCTTTGAATTTTTTTTTAGTATCAAAATGAGTCTTTACATATTTACCCATTTATTTATAAATTTGAACGAGGAAGATATTTTAAATGCTTTAGAAGAGTCTGATATTGAATTATCCGATGAAAATCGTGATTTTAATATCACTACTGTAACTGTACGTGACAATTGTTCTTCGTCCATTTCATTTGATAGGTCCACAGAAGGCGTGGAATCCACAAACTTATCTTCAACTGCGTCTGTTATAAATACTATAAGGAGGCTTATTCGAGGTAAAACCTGCGTGCACTCTACAGTTGCAACGAGGGGACATAAAAACATGAGACCTGTTCAAACTCAAATCAACATGTGGAATGGAGATTTTGTCCCCGCTCCTATTAATTTTCTTATTTCTCTAATTCTTTATTATAATAAAATATTTCAATATAATCTAAATTTCACATTGTTAAGTAATATATAGAAATACGACTTAATTTTTTTTATCTGCACTGAGACCTTTTGTCATATATATATATGACATAAAGAAAATTCAGAATTTTCCACGATGATTTTTTTAAACATTTTTTAAATGTCTTTTAGGTTATTTTGGACTCATATGTCACAAAAAAATAAACAAATTGATCAAAAAATGTCTCAGGACTCAGGAGGTTAAACTATCTCAAACAATTCGCTTAAGAGAATATTCTCTTGAGCGAATTGTTTGAAAAAAATAATATTAAATTTAAATATCATCATACTCCTTAGTTAACAAACATTCATTCTTTTTGAGTTCCAATAAAAATTTCCATCCTATTTTTCAATTGTAGGTATAACGTTTTATAAAGAACATGATGGGTAAAAATAAACAATAATTTATTATTTTTGTTCCATAGATGATGATATTATTATTTTCCTCGTAAAATGAAATAAGTTTCATATTCAGAACTGAATATTACATTTGTACATCTTGTAAAACTGCAAAACAATATTATGAAAAATGTATGTACGGTTTTCTTTGAAAATATTCATTGGATTACCCTGCCAGTGACGGGCTTTTTTTAAATAAATAAAATAAATATGTTTTGTTAAGATAAAAAAAGATGTTTAGTCCCAGGTAAAGAAAAGGTCTCCTACTCTACACCACTTTTGGAATAATTATGTCGTGATGGCAATGTATAGTATAATAAATAAGTAAAAACTAATCAGCGAATAAATATAACATAAAAAAGTTACGTATACAAAACGATTGTTTATAAATTTTCTACACAAAGCAGACATGTGGAACAAGTGATTGAAGAAAGCACGGCAAAGAGAATATACCTAAATACTTGTCTGAAAGATGGAAATCACGGGCATCCGAGAACCACGTGGCTTGATCATGTGGAAGAACGGACGTGTGTTAAGTAAAAGAGATGGTTTGAATCTAGAAGAAGCGAACGAAGTATGTAAGTAGGTCTATGTGGCGTCTGTTCTTGCTATCTACGATTAAGATGTTATATCTGGTCTGTGCTGTTGTATGGTTGTGAAACTTGGACACTTAAGGTTAACACAATGAACAGGTTGAAGGCATACAAATAGAGAGCTTCTGACAAATATTAAGGTATGTAAAGTCTCATATTTGGGCCGCATCCTACGACGTGACTGCAGTTGATAATAGAAGGCAAGATTGAGGGACGTCGTGGAGTAGCAAGGAGTCAGATGTCGTGGCTGCGGAATATAAGGCAATGGACCGGAATAACAGCGCGAGACAGATAGGCATTCTCCAGAGTAATCCCCAACGTCGGGGGATCTGATATGGCACTGATAGAAGAAGAAGAAATTTCTGGAAAACTGGAAATTCATAAACGGTTAAAATTGATACTATTCAGAAAATACTATTCCTTTGTTTGAGTCTCAGATTGAGATTGATAATGATCGAAACATTGTTACATATTAAAAGAATCAACAGAATACTCCAGAAGTCTGGAAACTTCCATTTGCGAATCTGCTCGGGCTGGATTAAGTCCAACTACACATAATTATATAAAAAAAACATGGTTATGGACATGCATTAGTTGTGTTCAATCGTTGCGCTACTGAAAATTTCTAGATTTGTACCTACATAATATCAAAACAATAATGTTGTCTGGTTTCAAATCATCTTGGGAATAGGAATTTATAGTAGGTACCTACCTACCTAATGCTAACAAAATGAAAATGTTTACTTTAGTCGTCTGACATAGTACTTTTACAGTGAATAATCACGACCCACCAAGGGTTGTACAGAGATGCAGTTGTTATTATTGCTGTTCTGTTGTCGTTGCAAAAGTAGGTATCTAATATCTATACATAATTCACATTATTCTCAATTTAAAGTGGATTGCGTTTGAAGAAAAGAAAATAATATAATTAATATAAAAATAATATAGTATTGCAGTTTATTGAATGACGTTTATTTTGTAATATCCCATACTAATTGATGGAAATTAACACAAACTGTTTTAGTAAAACTAAAAAGTTTATATTTATTTCTATAAAGTACATATTTCAGTTGCACCTAAAATCAATCATGATGGGACCCTTTATTTTAAGACGTTAAACCTATTACATAACATAATAATAATATATTGTCATGCATAGACAATTCATACAGATCGACCTAGTCCCAAATCAAGAAATGAATTTTGTATTATGGGTACTAACGCAACGATACACAAATATACAATGCTCTAAACACATATACATGTAACACCCAGACCCAGAACAGTTTGAAAAATGACATTCCTCAATCTGCCCTGGCCGGGAATAGAACCCGGAACCTCGTGACTCAAGGGCAAGAGCGTTACCTCCGCGCCACATCTGCCATTTTTGTTTCATTTATAATATTATCATTCGTACTTCTCCTTGTATGTAAGAACGTCATCATATATTTATAAACTACTTGGAAAACAATTAAAGAGTACAAAAAGGTTAAAAAGTAACAATAAATTAATATCAATTTGAGTTTAATTTATCGACCTACGATTCTTGGTGCAAGTTTATATTAATAATTTATTAATAAAACAAGATTTATTGTTATTTCACTGTAGATTTTATTAATCTGTTAACTTTTTAAAAATACAACGGCTCGAAATTGTTTTAATATGCTTGTTTATCACTTAATATTTTAATTTTATTGTTTTCTATTTATCACATACCTACCTTTGTAATGAAGCTTCACTTTACTTTTGCCTGATGATGAGAACGGAAGCTCTTAAAAGTCGGTTCGCAATATAATTCAAGTTAACAGTGGAATAACTTTACACCTATCGTATTAATAAATAATCAATATAAGTGGTTTCTACAGTGGAAGTGAAAAATCTTGTACCTAGATGATGTCAAGATGAATAAATGATATAACGTTTTAATGTTCCTGGTCTAATGGTGTCAATATTATAAATCATCCCATCACGATACCTCTCACAAACTTATCCTCTTTGTACCACTAAGAGTTAAAATATTCTGGACTGATAGCATAGATATTAAATATGTTAAGAGATGACGACTAATACCTGCTTTTTACAGGATATTCAAAGCATACGGAAAAGAGTGAGAATTGCTTAGGTACTGGGAAGTATTTTTTTAATTATACCAGTCCTCTTCAAAGATCTTGAATGCAGCTTCGCGATTAATGGCAAATGTGGTAGTACTAAATATATATTATATTATTATGATTGTGTTAACACGAACTTCCATCATTAGACCATCGGTCGACAATATTAATTACAATGATAAAATATTTACGGTTGCAATAATAACATTTAATATGCATTAATATTTTCTGAACGCAATCTTTCAGCAAATATGTACCTATATTATACACTTAATATGACAAACGTAATTTGAAAGAAAAGTTATTGACGTGGAGGATAAATTTGAAATGTCTAGTATGTTCTGAAATTCTCATACAAATTTTGTAATGAAAAAAAATATTACGAAAATTGAGATAATATTTTATAAACTACGAAAGCATAACTAACAGAAAAAGTTTAGTATCCTACTTACTCGTAGTTGGTATAAATATGTGAGTTTATAGTGGAGTACCTTAATGTTATTTAATCAACTCTACACATAAAGCCAGATTCCTATTTCAACCCTTTATTTAGAGGGTGGTGATTGTATGTATGCAGTCTGTACCCGCATTACGTAATTTCTTCCTAGGATCTGAATTTCTTAATCTGTATTTATATAACAGGTAATGCTCGCAATATTTGTTTGTTAGTGTGTAGGATATCAGAGCAAGAGTTAAATAAAACTTCTTACTTCTTCTTTTAATTGTAATAAAACATTGATCTGTTTGATCGGAAAATGCCTCCTCGTGCAACGCTAAAGACCTAGAGAGAAAAGGATAGCTGTTTTTCTACCTTTTAAAAGGCCTTTCTGGAAATCTTCGGCCTAGTGGTGTCTTGTTTGCAGCGTTGTGAGCTATTCTGTCAATACTCATGTGATCCACTTGATTCCTCCAGAACTATTTTTTCTTTTGTCATTGTTTCACTTTTGTCTTATGTTTCAGTGTTCTTGACTTTGTCTCTGATGGTTTTGTCTGCGAATACTTGTACAGTCATATAAGATGTTTCAAAGATTTTTTCATTCTTGTAATATCTGTTTGCTATTCGACTCCTTATGTCATTATATACCTTATGCAGGTTTTGAAAATGCTTACTACCTATATATTTTTATTCCTCCATACTAAACTCCTTAAACATCCGGCTGTTACAGAGGCTTCTTTAGTCGCTACTCTTACTTCACTGTAGATCGCTATGATTGGATGATAAAGTCTTCAGTGAATAATTTAATAAATATAATAATGAATGGGTTACGCATTTTTTCGTTTCAGGTTTCCAACTGTAGGTACCTATACTGTGAAAAATAGGCATTCGTAAAATATTATGTAATCTTCAATATAGCGATCGGGTATGTCACGTATTCTGATTGGTATAAATAACGAAAGGATTATCTGCATGTTTTATAAACGATGTACATATGTCTAGTCACAAAAACTCTAGAGTTTTTTTTAACTATACTACTATACTTTACCCTCACGCCGTGTCCCAAGTGGGGTAGGCAGAGAGAACGGAACGCCAAACAGATCTAGTTTTTTTAATACACATATACATATAGGTACTCTGAAGATTTTATACGTTAAAAACCATAACATTTTTACAGAGAATAGAGGCATGACTTGCAAGATGAAAAATATAAAATAATTCACAGAGGAATAAGCGACAGTAAACCTGATAATATAGTTATTTTAACGACCGTCTGTCTTCCACAGGACACTCGTAAAATTTTATTATATTATTACCATCTCTACCAACTAACCCTTCATTATAATTACCGACATACTGCTACCTACCAACCTACTTACATAAATAATTGTAATAAAATAAATTGAAGTATTATAGAACCCTTCAAGTGACGGCAAATACTGGGTCACCAATAATGTATGTAGGTATACTTGCCTAAATATTTTCCTAAGATTTAGGTACTAAAGTTGGCTTTTCGGGATAGGGGTGGTGATCATTTTAAATGATTTACTCACAATAGTAAAACATGATCAAAATATTAAATTTTACAACTAATAATAAATAATCATTTCTTTTCATAAGTCGAAGACATATTCTAAGCTTTTTTTTACCAACAGGATCTAAGAAAAGTTACTTTAAGATTAGATTTATCAATTCAATTAAAACAACCTTAAGTTTCAAGAATGTTATAAAAAAGATAGGTATACCTTTATATATTTACCTACATAGTTATGCTTAAAATTTTCCATTTTGTCTCTTTATAGCAACACTACAGAGATAATATAAAATTGAATTTAACAGTTAAATTATTGCGAACAATTAGGTATAAAATAGTTTACCATTATCTATTCTCAATGCTCAAATATAAAAAAAAATGTACCTATTATAATATGACAAAACACATTAGTGGGAAGTGTTTTTGCAAAATGTATACAAAAATTTATACGAGAATGCACCTTCCACGGCATAAGTTATTATGGCACGAAGAGAAAAATAGGTTATTTTTTCAAATGCAATTAAATTCTTTTTTTAAAAAGGATTCTGAAATTATATTATTCTAAATGGAAATTGCTCATTCCTCTACTACTGATCCAAGATAAATTATTACATATTATTATAAGAAATCTCATCCTAAGGATAATCAATATCTGTAGAGTAATTGGAATCGAACCATTCAATTACGTTTTGTATTATAACAGCCAATGTAATATATACCTATATTACATTATAAAGTAGGGTTCAATCTATAGAAGGACGAAGAGGGAACGAAATGGGACATTTATTAGATTGCATCGCTCCAAATTGCTCATTATTTAAGTCAAGTAATGACTCTTTAAGGTTTAAAAAATATACTCAATATATCACTTGATAAGGAATCATGTTTGTAGCTAAGTTTGTTGGTACTTTAAGTTGGGTTGTTAATGGTTGATTCACTTCTAAATCGAATTTAAAAGCCGTTAAAGGTTGGAAATGGAAGTACAAGAGTTAAAAATAAAGAATTGTTTCAAAGTTTTGTTATTTATATGCATGGTAAAAATTGTTTTTTTTTAGGTAGTGTCAACTGGGTTACGATAGTTTGATGACATTCAAATAATCTCTGGAAGTTGGTTTCAAAAAGCGTTGAACAGAGTATACCGGAAAAAAAAATTCTTTTTAAAAAAAATACTTAGTTTATATTCTTACATATTGTAAACATCAGAGACGCTTGTTTCAATTACTTGATATATGAAATTCTACTAATTGTGTATCGTCGCAATAACTAAGTCAGCAAATTGTCGCATCAATCTTTTAATAAATATAAATCTAATGTATGTGTACATGCACTTAAGTATGATTACAAGTTTTCTTCTTTTTTTCCTCTCTTTCTGCTTGCTTTTTACTTGGTCATAAGTTTCTCCCTGCATTGAACTTGGCACAAACCGTCCTATAAATAACGTATTGCTATAATTTCTGAAATAAATAATATGTGTATTAACATCCATGAAGTGTTAGACGCTACTATGTACATAATATACTTTATTGATAATTGTGATCACATAAAAAGGTCGTTAAGATAATGATTATCTTCATAATAATTAAGTATAAGAGAACTCTCTGGTATTTCTGATAGTAGATGAACACTCGTACTCACGATAAAAGTAGGTAGGTACATATTAAACCCTGATTTACTAAACATGCCTTTAGTATGGATAGAGCTGTTATTCCTGGTTAAATTAAAATTATTTTTTGTATGGTGCACTTTCTAAATAATAGGTATTATGTACAAATATCGAAAATCACATTTGTGATTATGATTTTATTCTAGAATTTTATTGCAGATTTTTCAATGAGCAGATATTATTCTATGATGTCGTAGTTAAAATGGAAATTTAGTTTTTTATACAGTGATAATCACCGCTTTTATAGTGTGTCGCATATTCTTTCTCTTCTTACCTGCAAAGCCGCTTGCGACAACTTCACGTCACTCCACTTTGCGTCGGACACCGGTCCATACGCCCGCTTCGGCGTGGCGCTGGGAACCAAAACTGAGTGGCTACGAGTTATTTAAATCATTTGATTCAATTGTGCCCTTTGAAATTCATAGAAGAATAAAACGTGTAAATGTGTGTAATATCTGTAAACTGTGCAATGAAACAATAAACGAACATCTTCAAAAACATCTTAGTTCTCATAACGAAACAACCATACATTAGCTCACGAATCTCTGAATTGCCTCATGCTCTACAAAGACTGTCTAGCTGGAATAACATAGAATTCACCACCAGGAATAGAGGCATTAATAATGGTGCCCCCATGCGGGCGTATTGACCGGTGTCCGACGCAAAGTGGAGTGACGTGAAGTTGTCGCAAGTGGTTTTGCAGGTAAGAAGAGAAAGAATATGGGACACACTATAAAAGCGGTGATTATCACTGTATAAAAAACTAAGTTTCAATTTTAACTACGACATTGATCAGAATGCACATTAAAACAATTGAGTGGTGTGGGATCGAATGTGGACAAATACAAAATTGTCATTCTTTTAACTATGTACCTATGAAAAGGAATATTCTTTAAATACATGGTTTAGAGTAGGTACTATAAAACATAATTTTTAAAAACCAAATAGGTATATTATGAAATGTGTGAAAAAATAGGAGAGAAAATAAATGTAAGTATGGAAATCAGTGAAATTTTTTTAAATGTTTGTACTTTCTTGAGATTTTACGGCAGATAGATTTGTCCAATTTTTATACATATCAGTCGAAAGTAACGTTACATTTTATTGTAATTAATCGGATTAAAATTAGTCTCTTACAAAAAGTCAGAATTGATAGTAGAAACAGCAGCTATTCCGTGATTGTCAACATGGGTTAAAGATTGTTCTGAAGTACCTACGTACCTAAATGAGTATTAAAATACAACACGAGTAGGCAGAGTGAGCTAATTAGGAGAGTTGATAACAATAAACGTAGCAGAGTTTCCTCCTTAATCCATTATCACGCGTAGGTAGACACTAGAGGCTTCTCTTAAATGAGAATAAACATTGTTAATTAGCATAATGAACTCATAAGCAAGAAAAATGTAACGTTCTTACCACAATCATAATAAACAATGTTACTTTATACTTTTATAAACCTACATCCAAAGTAGAAAGAAAGCGGATATAAATTAAATAAGTCAATATAGAAAAAAACTTCTTTTTTCTTCCCCTTTTCATATATTTTATCTTATATAACAATATATGGTGTGAGCCTTTTACATGTTAATGAAACAGTACAATAGACAACAAAACACAAACAGATGCAACAATCACAAAATCACGTGTTAATAATACATCTTTGTAAAAATATTAGATGTTCTTATTTCGTCGAGATCTCCAGGGACAAGAGCTCCAACTACCTCGCCATATCTTTGCAGATATTCCAGGTCAGTAAGTTTCTGTTGACACGTTGTTTGTGGCTACTTGAGAGAGTCTATCTATGCTCATTCCCTCTACGTGGTCGCGCCTGCCAGAAGAGTTTTCTTTTCCTGCCCCATCTTATTATAATCTCATGTCATTTCCGCGTATTCCACATGTAGGATTGCTAATGATTATTTGCATACAGTGGTGGCCATAAGTATGAAAACAAAATATGTTATGAAAATGATGAAAAGGAAGTATTTTTTTTTCTTTTTGTGAGGACAAAAAAAAAGAATAAATAAATATCAAAATGTTAAAATAATAATTACAATATTTTCAAAACCAAACGAAAAAAGAGAATTTCAATCATTGAGGGGCATCTCATAATGGGCTATTGTGACTTATTAATATTGGTGTTTGAAATTAAACAACCAATAAATGGTAAAAAATGTCATGGCTGTCAATGGTCATGGCTGGGACATGTTTTGAGAATGCCCAATAATAGTTGGCCAAAAAGAGCACTGTTCTTCCGTCCGCAGGGGTTCCGTAGGCCCGGGCGTCCCTCTTTCACAATACACCGTTCCTATGACAACGATATCAGAGCGCAAGGAATGTCGTGGGAAGAGGTGACGCAATTGGCACAGAGACGCTCTGAATGGAGGAGGCTAGTTTCTGCCCTGTGCTCCCGAGAGGAGCGTTGAGGGCGATGATGATGATGAAATCTAAGAAATTTTGGATCAGATGTTAACTTCATCACTAAAACTAGTATGCAAACTTTTCATTCCGTAATATTGTTCGCTTATTCTATTCAATTTTCAGAAGCCATCCACTCATTTACGAGTAATTTCAAACTTAAAGAAAACCAATGAAAGGAAGAGGAAAGAACAAACTTAGAACAGAAGGGACCTAGATCGGAGTCTTTACTTTGATATGAACCCAAAACTGTTGAAAACGAAGATTTTATTTTAAAGTAGTGACACCTTTAATGATATTCTTGTTTTCTTAGAAATTTTGAATGTTTGTTAACAAAGCATTAGATGAAAATAATAATGAAATGATTTTATAATACCGAGTATGGAACGAGGACCAAGGACGACCCATGAAATTTGTTTGTTTCATTAAATAATTTTGTAATTCAAATTCTTGGAAGCGACCTACGCACTCAAAAGCAAATTTCATGGCAATTAAGCTATTTTTCATTTGTTTTAAAGCAGAATTGGAGACAATTTTACACATTTTTACACTTCTGTGGTTTTGAAATAAACTGCATCGAGAGATTTATAAATGATTTGTTCTCGTAACAAAAACTTTGTTTATTTGTTGTTCAATTGTATTTATGTTAATAATTGTTCCTGAAAACACAGCAGAGAAAATAATAAGATGTTCAACAGATCGATATGATCTACGACCTCTTTTCTCGAAAATGCAAGCCGAAAACCAGCCTCTTCCATACGAAACCTCTTCCGGCCAATTGAGTCCCCCGTTCCCATGGCATTCTAAACGATCTGATGTCACGAAAGATCAGTTATATGATCGAGGTTTTGAGAAAGAGGGACGTTTGGCCCAGCAGAAATAATTTTATTTATTTATTTATTTTGTTCTTCACTGTACATTGGTTACAATATTACAAAATAAAAGAGTGTCATACAAATATCAGTAATACAATTCAATGTACAGAGGGCGAGTTTATCGCTAAAATGCGATGTCTTCCAACTAATCCGAATTTTAACGAAAGAGCTCTGTTCTTTTGGGCTTACTACCATTTGACGCTTTAAGTAAACATGTCTCAGACAGAACCATCGTCTTCCCTGTATTACAGGCGCTACAGATCTTTTTTGAGTACTTTGACGCAAAGTTCGAGTAGGTATCATTTGAAAAAAAAAACAGTTTACCTACTATACTACTGCTACAAATTAATATTTAGACTCCATTTGTCTGTATTTATTTTCAATTTTAAATCTGTTTACTATTTGCCAGAAAATAAAATTTAATGAATTTCAAAATAAAATATTTTATAGGTAGGTATAGGTAACTAAATATACAGAAAATAAAACATGTTTTAATTAAAAATTAAAAAAAAAACAGCAAAAACAAACCTTTGAATAAATGTACGAAACGAAAATATACTTTTATATGATACTTATTTAACATTTTTTGATACGAGTATTGCTTATACCGAGTTCGTCGGTAGCCTGGAGGTAGAGTCTCGGCCTTGTGAACATGGGGTCCGTGGTTCGATACCAGGTGCCGGCAAACTCCCCTTTCACGACACAAGCTTTTAGTAGCTTACTGTGAAAGGTGTATAAGGCTGTTTTTGGGTTTATAACAAAAACCCAGATAGGTATATCTTTTTTTAAAAAAAAAAATTATTTGAAATACAGGCATGTTTCTTGGACTTTTATCCATCAAAGAGTATTATAAATATATACATACCTACATAATATGTATACCTATATTTGTTTTCGTACAGGTACGTAATAAAACGTGTAAGAAAAAAAAATAGCAAACTGACTTTAGAAAGAAGTTTTCATAAACAACTGTGTTTTAATTAGGAAAATTTTAATTATAAGATCTATTGTGGAAATTTTTATTTCATTTTCAACGTTTTTAGAATTCCTTATGACTTCTATTACACAGCACACGATGCGACTAACAAAACCACGTGAATCTAGAATACCTTTACAGTATACACGTATTCTTGCACCCCTTGTTGCAGTTTTTTTTAGACGAATTTGTATTTGAAACAGACCAAGATACTTATATATCTATCGCCCACATCGTTCTTCTAAATTATCTATTTATTTAATTAAGATTGTCTTGATAGGAGGTGGAATGGTTCAAATCGAGAATATCAGTCAGTTCGCAAGTCTGCCACCTGATTAACGACAACTCACTCACAATTTTGTAAATGTTCATTCCATCCAAATTCCCCAACTCATTTACAAGACATTTCTTTTCTTTCTTCCCGTCTTTTCCAGAATCTCAATTTTATAATTTAAGTAAATTCTTTTAATGTAGATATATTTTTAATGTGTTATTTATTAAACAGATTCCATATTTAATTAACTTGGATGAAACTAATAATAAGTAGTCATAATTTATAAAGCGGAAATACTTTTTCCAAAACAGCAATAATAAACAAGTTATTTTACATTATTTTCTTAGAATTGTGTCTTCAAGAAAATAGAATAATTCCCTTTATTCCAAAATATAATATAATTTAGTACAGTAACTGGTCCTTACAGCGACAAAAGTCCTACAACTGTTGTAGTAAATTTAAAACTTTACATTCTTCAGAAGTACCATAGAAGTAAGAAGTAGGTTAAGCTTATTATTATTATAAACAATGTTTATTAAAATTACAATATGTTTCTGTCTTCTTCCAAATAATAATTGTTTATTATTATATTGTTGTTTTCTATTTCCAAAACTTTGTGAAAGAGACAATAAACTATTTTATAGTTATTATTATACTAATGTAAATATGAAATAATTTCAACTCCTACATTATTAAGTAAAAGCTAAAAAAATATATACGATTTACAAAATTAGAAGAATTGTTATATTAAATTCAGATCATGGCAAAAAGGAAAAACCTTATTTCATTATTTTTATCATCAAAATGTCTACTAGAAATTTTGATGGGAAACGGTTTATAAACGATTATTTCAAATAAATTATAAGAGATAAATTCCGAAGCATTTTGTTGTATGCATAAAAAACTGAATTTGTAATATTTTAATGTGAGTATATTTTAAAATTGTTTTTTATCAGTGAAAGAAAAAATAAATATTTTTCAATAAAAAGCAATTATTAAAATTATCTAGAGTTTGTGTGTTCAGGTTGTGATGAAACATTTTTAACATATTAATCGAGTACTTTCGCCAAGTTAGCATGACATTTTAAAAGTCGATGTTTTAAGAGTATGTTGCTATAGGTAGGTTTATTGGATTTACGTAGCTGAGAAGACAGACTGAGAAAGTTTTTTGTCCACACATGAATAGTGGGTTAAAAAATATAAAAAGGAAATATACACATCAGTGATAACTTAAATAAGAAGGTTGTCTAAAATAGTACATTACGTATAATAATGAAAGAAAAATAATAAAACTATAAGTACATACTCATGGCGTTGGTACAGATAATAAGATTTATTTCTATATTCTATAATATTAACAATAGAAGATATTACGCTCTTCTGAATTTATTACAATTCATTAGGCGTAACAATGATAAAATAGTAATAGTAGTAAGCAGTAGTAATATCAATTCATAATGTCCCCGTATAAAACACGTCTCGAAAATGTATGGCAGGCAGCGCTACATATTATTATTACCATGCGTGCGATACTCAAACTACTTCAAGTGAGTAATTTAAATACATACAACATTCAACGAAATCAAGACTAAGATAAAAACATAAATACATCAGCTTCGCTATTATATGTAGGATTGTACATAGGTACAATGCCAAGATAATTTACCATGTACAAGAAGGAACAGTCAAAATTGTTGAAAGATAAAAAGATAAAGGAGATAATAACAAATTATTTTGGGAACTGCCTATCTGGTTGATCTTGAGCCTTTTACATTATGACGTGAAAACCCATTTTTTACATTTTTATGGGTTAAAGAAAATATAATATAAAAATACAGAGTAAAATACAAGATTGAATCTTAAGATTTTGATCGAAAATTAGTCCGAAAAAAGTTCTTAAAAGTAGATCAGGTGCTCAAATTATAGGAAGAACTTTCATACTATCTCAAAACTCTTTCAATATACTGCAAAATTACCAAGTAACATACCTATCAAAATAATATGAAAACATAATGGTGGAATTGCTTGCAAATTTTTGCAAAACTTGCACTTTTAAATCCACTTCTTCTTTCACATGAGTGTATTGCAAGTTATAAACACTATTCCTCCACTAAGTGATATTAAAATAATACATTGTATTAGTGGGGTATTACTATTGCTGAATTTGGTTACCAAAAAACAGTTTTCCTCCTTTAATGTATTTTTCAAAAATGTTTTGAATGAAAAGCATGATAAAATCAATCCTACATGAATTAAAAAAAAAATATACTTTTTCCGTGAAATTAATACCTACATTGAAGGAAAGTGGCATGACTAATCGCTGAGTTTGATTACAAAAAAAAACAGTTTGTTACATACACTACCAACGATTTCAATAATAAGCGTAACAAAATCAATCTTTCATGATTTTGTAAAAAAATGTTACATTCGCTATTTCAATAATCATTGATTTTTGCTGTATGGTGTTACCTACTTTGTAAAGTGTATAACCACTTTATGGGTGATCCATAAATTCTCGATTCAATGACATCTAGTCTCTGGGAATGATGTGTTTGTGAGAGTTATTCCAGTATAATTTATAAACTGTATACAGAAAACTGTATACGTATAATACTTTACTTTCAAGCGTGATGGAATTGAAGTGAACGATCTAGAGCTATTATTATGTTCGATTAATTTTAACTCGAAACGTGATAATGATCGAATGACCCTAAAAAAATATTATCGATCAAATTATGTAGGTAATCTAGTTTTTATCATGAAGTGTTTTATGTATCTCTATATCCTACTCACACTATATGAATATTAATTTTGAAAAACTCGATTTCAATGATGAAAATTAATACTTTTACGAAAGGGAAAGAAAATATTCAAGACCGTTAATAGTTTGAATTGAAATATTCATAGTAAAATCTTTTATAATGAATCTTTTGATCTTTAAAATTTGAACCAGAATATCGAAATCGAGAAACTCGAAACATTCAAACTATCGATCGAATCAAATTTTCTCAGTACTATTTATCAATGTGGTAAGTTCACTACATACACGTTCACTCGTATATTACATTGTCGTAGTGAATATGTTACACTTTTTTATGTCAGTGACAATTTTATTAGATAAAACGGAGATGGATATAAAATTTATTGAATCGGTAATGTCGGAAGTTCTAAATATACTTTTTATTGGAATACCGATCAATGAAGTATGATGATTTATATTCGAAAACACTTTTCACTTATTGGTATATTCACAAATACTGTGCGACAATATTATTCAAAAAGGTAATCTTATACTTGATCGAATGTGTTGAAAGATAAAGATTGTGTATTGCTAGCGATGCGAACATTTCGTGAATATTGTGAAATAAAAAGTTTTGTGAAAGAAAATATATGTTTATATTATGTTGATTCCACTGTCTTAGAACAGATTTTATCTAGAGAGACAATGTGATTTTATATAGAAAAAAATGAGAACTGGGGACTCCACGAGATAAAATTAAACAAAATTTTGAACTATCAAATAAATTATAATAAATATTAACTATTTGTTTAATATTATCAATATTTAATTTCGTTATGTACACAGTAAGGTAACTGGAGAAATAGAGGGCCAAAATCTTATCCTACCTACACCCTGGGCCCCGTGATATATTCCGATTATTTTTTTATTGTCACATTTTTCATTACCTATCCCTTGGTACTTGCATAACAACAGTATACATACGGTCGCAATACGTGAACATATCTCACTATTTTCGGCGGAACAATCTTATTCAATTTTTCATCAATTTAATTTCATCAATCATAACTTAATTCAACAACAAAATAAGTGAAAGTGACAAGAATAATCACAACAACTACAAAATTACAGTCCACATATTGGAGAACACAGGACGGGGTAGGTACCAATTCCATCTTCATATTCCTCAAGTCCTGTGTATCTTATTCCGGATGTTCTACATCTAATATACTTGATGTAACATCCAATCCACTATCATTGTTCAATGTTACTGTTACACGTTAGTCTTACTCAACAGTAGGTAACATAAAACAATGATAATAAATATTTATTTTATTTTATTTGATAATTCAAAATGAAGTGTTTCAAAGTTGATGCCGATACAAAGCATCACGCACCTTATTGATTATAAAATGATTTAAGCCGTTGATGAGAGGAGTAAATAAATAATATACTTACATAAATGCTGGAACTTTATTCTCACCTGAATATCAATTTGAAAAATATTGACAATATAATAAAAGAGTTCTGTCCTGATAATAAATTCAATTTCCGTATTGATGATAAGCTACAATAGTGGAACTCTTGCACCCGCCCGATCCTTGAAAGGACCACATAAATTTAATAATATAAGTACATAATGTATAACAAAGTTTAGCGGATGTAGATATATTGTTAGTTTTCAAATGTTTGCTAAACATTGTAATTGAGTTTGCGAACATTTAAAGTACTGACAAGTTGTAACTACATCACTATGGAAGTTATCTCTCTTTGTGTCCTTTTGTTAAACCTCAAAGGCAAATTCAAATAAGAATAAATTTATTGATAGTTTTGAACATATTTTATTAATTGTGTTGGTCAACAAGTAGTAGACTTGCATGAGATTGATAAATTTAAAATGTATTTTCTCCTGCTTTTGAGTTTATCTTTAATTAAACTAGCCTAAAACTAAAGTTTTTTATTCGAGAGAGACATCTTTAAACTTTCTAGATTTAAAGATTGATAATTACCTGAGATGTCGAAAAACATCACTCTTTTCAGTATGTTTTCGAGTGTCCTGTACAAATTAGGTGTTCGAAAAAGTTAAGACATTTTTTTCATCTAAAATTCAGCGATGAGATTTGCCACCCATCCTGATTATCTTGATTTTATGTTTCACCGAGAGGACAGCTTGCATGTTTATTATATGCAGCTGGTCAACTGGCTACCCCACATGTGAGATATGCAACGATGCTATAGTAGTAGTAGTAGAAAAAATTGATAAATCTGTATCAAAAAAATAACTACCTACTATTATATTTATTTACTAGGTAGGTACTTCAACTATAATTATCATCAAGCTTCCTTCTCCATGACAATAAAAAAAAATTACACATATTGTATGGCGTCAAACATCATCGCCGAATTAATGCAAAACTTATTTATTTTTGAACACCTGCCTTTAACTGGGTACTCGAAAACTTACGGAAAAGAGTGGAAGACCAATTTATTCTTTATCGAGTGTTTCACGCAACGTACAACAAACGAATCGCTATTAGGGGTGTGAATACGTTATATTGTAAACATGTGGATATTTAAGTATTACGTTACTTGATGAATGAAACATGTCTTGCCTTACATCCAATATTTTAACCCGCATATTTCTTCTTTGAAATATAAGAGACCCTATTAAGTATATCACGGATAGGTCACTTTTTATCTTCACAAAGAATTTAATACTTGAGGTTTATATCTCTTGTATCTCGGTCGGAAGACGGATCTAGGTTATTGAGAGATATTAAAAACTTACAAAGAAACTTGCAATAGTTCATTTTCTTGCTGGATTGAATTTTTCATTATTTTCTCTTTAAAAATGTATATTAAATTTTTAAAATTCTGAATAGCAGTTATAATGTTTGATTTTTTCAGATGAAAAAAAGTCATTCAAATCTGTTTTTGGTATGAAAATGTTGAATTATCTTTCTCAAATTTAGTCCTGAAGCGAAATTAATTATTCTGGCGATACCAACATTCTGATACTATGAATCACTTATTTAAAAAAAATCTCTTATTTTAAATGTTTTTTTGGTTGTTTTGTTATTGCATACATTTAGGAAGTGTGAATGTGTTTGTGCGAATGAATGTACTATGTGTGCGAAATTAAGTGAATGGATGTATTGTGAATGAATGTACCTATTGTGTGTAAGATTTTCTATAATTGTCTTGTGTGTTATTGCTGAAGTGTGTAATGTTTGGATGTAAGACTATTGGAATGTTTTTGTCGCTTACATGTTTATATTTATATGTCTTTCATCTATTGTGTACCATGTAATTAAGTACCATGTAAATAAATCAATAAATAAATAAAAGTTACCAAAAAAGTTACACATTTTCTTCACTAGTATGTTTATTTTCCGTTTTTCTGTATATGACATAAAAGTGTCCTCATTTCAGATATTTTCAGTAACATAAACTCTCTAAGCACTCAATAGTTGAATCTCCAGAAGTGAGTTTGTATTGGTTGTTTCAACAATTTAAAATAGAACAACAATGTGACTTTGTTAATTTATATAACAAAGCAATGCTTTTTTGATAAGGCCATTTTATAATATTGTGTTCGCATTAACATTTCCATTTTAATATCATTTTAAATGTGAACCCATACACATACAAAGTTACATTAATAATACCTCGTCATAAAGGGACGAAAGGTTGGACCTTTTTTTAACACACATCCCTCGCGTCGAGTAAATGTGATTTTAACGGTTATTTTGACAATAGTTACGTAAAAAGAGGTAAAAAAATCATCTTTAGTCGCATAGCACTTGCTTAACTTAACATGTCTAAAGTTATACCATGTTAAATGATAAACCTTATAACACAATTTTCTATCACCAATTAATTATTGGGGTTTGTTGGAAGATATCGCTTCCATGATAAACTCACTTATTGCACAATATCATTATTTTATTTGTATCACGTTATTTAATACCTTTATAATTTCTTATGTTTTATATTGTGTAATAAAGTTTAAATTAAGTATTGTTATCTGATCTAGGGTTTGTGTTTTCACATTTTGAAAATACATTTTTAACAATGAACTTGAGTTCTCTTGAAAACGTCAAGCTATCTTGATGGATGTACTCGAGTTAAATAAAACCAATAATAAAAAGTAAATACTTAATGTGTTGTATTAATATCAAAAACGTTATTATTATTAAATGTAAACATTCCATGAAAATATTTTTTTCGTTGCACTTTCTACGTTGTAACGAAATGTCACTATTTTACTTTAACAAGAAATAAATGTATTAATACTAATTATTTGAAATGCCCTTAGTCTGGCATTTAGCACGAACCATGACCAAAGTAGAGGATATTAAATATATGTAGGTAATTGACCGAGATCACCAGAAGATAAAAATGCTATCGGAAGTAGGTACGGATAAAGTTGAAGCAATATTCTTTGATTTTGAGTAAAGCGTAATTTAACCAGTTGTAACAGTAAGAATAGAGCTTATTCATTGTTTGTTTGTGATTATCGAGCGATACAGCGCTGTATTTATGTATGTAGGTATATATGTAAGTCCTTTCTCACGGTGGAGACAGATAAAGCAAACACTTTTATTTTCATAGCCGACATAAATCAAGAAAGGTCTACTGGACTAAGCATTCATATATACGACATGATGACATGTCAAGAACGGAAAAAAGCAAGTTGTGTCATGAAAATAAACCGGGATGTTGACACGCATTTTAAGGGAGCGAGATCAGACAAAAGAGATACAATATTATGAAATCATACCGTAGAGTTATGAAAGTAGAGAAAAAGCTCGTTGGATTATTATATGATTCATTTTTTAAAAATATTTTTTGTTTTACCTTTTTATGGATTTTTTTATAGTTATACACATGGTAAATATTACATTACACAATTAGTTATACTTCTATCAAACCTAATGTATCTATTCATACAAAAATATCCATACCTACTATAATTTTATCATGAGAGTGAGTAGAAGAAAACAGAGGCTTTTATTTAATAAACAGATGTATCCTATTTAACGTCACTGTGTCTTTCGTTTCTTAAAGACATTGTTGCTTGATTTTGAAGAGGTACTTAAATTTCATACTTTTTTTAGTACACAGATTGGTTAAGTACACATGCACAGTACTAGTTTAATAGAATGAATTATTTTCCCACTTACCAAAAAAAAGAAAGGTAAATATATGTACCTACATAGGTAGGTATGTATATAAAAAATATATATTGTGCCTTATACCTACTTGCTTGAATCAAAAAACATAAAAAGGGAAAAATAGTAACACAGTGCATACGCTTCGTAGAAACTAAATATTGCATTTTTTATTAAAAAAAAAGAAAATAATTAGGTACCACGATATATTAAAATTATTTTTATACAAAGTAGGTATGTGCACGTATTGGCATATCTTCCGGTAAAGCTATAACTGACCCGAAGTAAACTGACAATGCAAATACCTATTGGCTATTAGTTCATGACGATTGCACGATTGACTGTTCTAATATTATTTTTTCAAATCTTTGTACCCAACACAGAAATTATGACTGTGTATATGAGGTATCGCCGACCTCACTAATGTAACTTTGAGAAATGACAAGAAAAAAATAGACGTGATTAATATCCGTTAATCATCCATAGCCGGATATTTAAATGTTTAATAGTACATTGGTACATATTATGTCGTATTTTAAGTAAGTACTCAAATATAAATTGGGAGCTATAAAAAACTCCAAGGTATGAGAGTCAAATATTTTTTAGTGGCAATTTCAAATACATACAATAATTAGATTTTTATATGTTATTTTTTCACCTTACCTTATTTTTTACAGGTCGGAGAGCACAACCTGCACGATTATTGAATATAATAAAGTATTGAAGGGCATTTCTACACCTGTTTACGGAACATACCAACTACTTCTATTTGTCTATGCCATCACAGCACCTCGCACAAGTGGGGTAGCCAGCGGCATAGCTGCTTGTAATAAACATGTAAGTTTTCCTCTGCATGCCAATAAAAAATGTGACATTCGAAATGAGAAGCACACCTCGAGGCCGAATTGAAGGTGCTAATTGCCTTAAACGGTTGGTTTCAGGAACACTAAAAAACTTGCAAACCTATTCCTCGCGGGAAGGTAAAATATCCACCTATAAAAAAATACGATTTTACTACGTAGATATCCGAGAAATACACAATCTGCTTCGTCTCTAAAATACCTACCTAATATTCAAACAATTTCCTGCGGTACGAAAGTGAGACGCTTGACAGATGAAATTGTTTTGTTTGTTTGTTCGTTTGCTCAACCAAAGTATAACAGACTTAGCGTAATAATACACTGCTTGCAAAAGATGATAAAATTATCGTGGCGTGCTCCATGAAGATCGCTTTGAGTTGTAGTATTTGTTTGTCCTTTTGAGCGACGCACGCGACAATATTATTATAACGCAATTGTTACAAATGTACCTAGGTACTGCCTACCTTATACAACTTTTTCATTCGCAATATTAAGTTTATTCATTCATTAATCCATACACAACATGAGCAGGACAAACTAAAAATAACAGGCACGCATATCATCCTTTCTGTAACATTAAAAGTAAAGACTTTTAAGTGGTTGGCATACCTCATCGCTTAGTTGAATATGAAAAATTAAGTTTGGCAGTTCAACATCAGTGTTTTTGAAACTGGTAAACTTTATACTTATCAAATGTAATTTTAACTGTATAAACACACCAACAGTTTCTATATTAAGTTATAAAATTTGGATCTTATCAGCTTTGAAGGAACTCATTATATTTTAAACAGATAGAGTAAATCCTAAATCCATGTGTTAATTTTAACGCTTCTATAATTACATATAATGCATGAATTAACAATATTAATGGTAGAGGATTTTATTCTTAGTAGGCACCTTTTCATATGACACAAGTATTAAGAAGAATAATGATTCATTGTATTATTTCATGTTAAATCTCCTGTCACTGCAAGTACCTAACTGTAATTAACAAAGAAAAGTGTAAATGCCTTTCAAAGCTCACTTTGCACCTACATACAACCTGAAAACAGTGGCGTCTACATAAAAAAGGGTATTTCCGAATTTAAATAAAATAAATAATAGAGAGGGAGAAGTATTTTTGATAACTTTGTTTTGCCCATTTCAAATCCGTCATAGTTTTATTTTTAACGTAACTTTTTTTCACCTATATTTCTATCTACTAGTCATATCTTTATTTGTTTTTTTATTTATTGGCTTTATATTGAAATTTAATTTGTTGATAAATTTGCTATGTCTTTATTCTTATACATGAATTCAGCGTTTGGGAAATGAATTTGCTGAAGGGGTTGACATATTTCACTCATCATTAGTCCAATATAAGTCACATGTGACAGAAGCCATGTTGAGAGTCCAGAGGATGTGAATTTGCAAGTGTGAATTGCTGTAGTGTTCGGTGATATGGATTGTTCTGTGATGTCGTTTTTATTGTTAGCTATGATTGATCCATCTTCTTGTATCCAGTATGTCTTGTTATTTTTATTGGTAACTATAATTGATGATAGTTTACACGTGTTTTAAATTTTGAATTTCATGTCTGACATTGGATTTGTTTGTGTTGTGGTTTTAAGTTAAAAAAATTATATTCTGTAATTTTATTTTTAAATTTTAAAATCTTTTATATAATTTCTATTACATTGTCTTTCATATGTTTTTATATCATTGAGATTTGAGTGTGTTTGTGTTGTGTTTTCAATTTTATTGTTGTGGAAATTGTTTATATATAGTTATGTATCATGTAATAAGGGCTTTTTGCCGTAGAATGAATAAATAAATAAATAAATAAACAACCTACTTCTTTTAATTTTCCTAAGCATATATCGGTTTATTGATTTCTTGAAAGTCGATGTATTTTAAATAACTGCTTGCTAATTTGTAAATACTTGTTTGATATTTATTGCAGTATCTTATTTATTTCGAAGTTGTAAGCTATTTATTATTTAATTTTATGTTGCATTGATAAACATCATTTCACTTTGATGTTTTTTTAGAGTGGCCACATAAGATTTTGGTCAAAAAAGAATCTTTGCTGGTCCACATTGGATAAATAATTTGCTTGCACATATCGAAATTCACTATTTGATCCTGTCCTGATATTGCTAAAATAGAAAAATCAAATTTGTGAAAAAAATCAAATCAAACACCAAATATTTTAGATTAGTTTGAATGCTGAACTGAAAAGTAAGGCTTTTGTTTTTTTTAGAGTAAATTGTATTATTTCAGATAATAGTGTATTTTTTTTTTGTACGATTGTTAAGGAAATCCAGAAAACTAGGGCTGCTTGCATTTCATCATTGAAGAACTAAATCTTGAATAAATGGCTATCGAAACAAGTGTGCCTTAGCCGCATACTGTATTTTATCAGTGTTTTGTTTTCATTTTATACCATAATGTATAATTTTGTAAAGGTTTTGTGCCGTTTATGAATAAATAATATATAAATTTTCGAGAGGTTTTTTACGAAATCTGTTAGATATATTAAATGTCAGCTGTTCGCCGGTCAAAGCAAAACGATTAAATTACGTGAAACATGTTGACAATGTATGCTTTATGTAGAACATGAACTTATACAGATGGTTTATACCAAATGACGTAAACCTGAGATGTCAGTTTGTAGTCGCGAGGGACGTTGAAACTAACATTGATTTGTTACGCTACTGAATTTACCTTAACAATAGTAATATGTATCCAGAATGGCAGAATTTGTAAAGAATAAATCCTTAGATTAAATTCGTAGAATAAATTAATTCTTAAAAAAATGTTCTGCTTTTTTTGTATTTTAGTAGATCATCAATCTATTAGTATGGAAATAGCTGCGTCTTTTGACGCTGAGCGCAAGTTATCTTTCCATTTCTTTGATGGTCTTGCTTGGGACTGTGAAAAGACTGTTGTCTCCTCTGCAGTTATATTTATACACGATTCTATTGTCAGCCATCCGAGCCACATGATCTCTCCATAATCGTCTCCTTTTTTCTACAACATCTTACGATGTCCTCCTTGTAACGTATATATTTTTCTAATCTCTGTATTTCTTACTTTGCTTTTGAGAGTTTTGTCTGCAAAATCACGTAAAGCTTTCGTCTCTGATATTCAAAATAGATTTATAGTTCGTATCATGTAATTATAAATTGTGATGAACTTGGGTCAGTTGTCCAGTTTTAAACGACAATGTATTGCCTAACGATATTACGGACTTCTTAAGATACTTTCCTGGATGACGTGGATAACAATGAAGCAGCGGTTGAATTGACACTGATTAGGTACATATTGATTTGTTTATTTATTACATAGAAAGACACACAGTTGGTTGACAAAACATGTATGAAAAAAGAGTATAATATAAGTAATATCTATGTATCAGTATTAAAACATTCATTCGTTTCAGCATTCTTGAAAAATGTCGCATGACTCCAACAGCAAATGCTGATTAAAACAAAAGAAGGTAATAATAGGATAAGTGAAGTTGAAAATAGATTAAACATTCTGCACATTCCTGCATGGAAATTTTAATAATGGACACGAGAAGATGACAATAATAATAATAATAATGTAGAGATGAAAATGATACCCGTAAACGGATAGTCAACGTTAATCTAAATTCAATCGCGTGTAAATAAATTGCGATGGTTTGAACATGTGAAGCAAATGGATTATGAAACATTAACGAAGAAAGTAGGTATAGGCATTAATTTGAGAACTACAAGAGGATCAAATTTCCAAGGACGGTTGCTTTAAAAGAATCGCTTGTAACAATATGTCAATACCATTCTGTCTTCTCTGCCGTCCTCCATTTGTGATACAGGTTAAAGATAGATTTGTATCTATCTATCTTATGTAATTGAATAACTGGATAACCAGTGCAGATCACTGATACCTTAGCACCTTTGTAATAATCAGCCTTCAATTTATTTTAAATGTTTATATAATTTAAAATTGAGGAGTAGTTATAGGCTGCAAGCAGCTGCTAAAGAGCCATCTCCCCAAAAATAAACCCAAATAATTGAAAATGTTTTATATTGGCATCAAACAATACTATACAGACTCTGAGAGGTTTTAAAAACACCTTCTTTTTATACGCACATTTGAAAATATACAGAAAATAATGGCATCTGATCTGTCCAACACTCACTAACCGGATAGCGAACAATTAACAAATATTCATTCTATCTTTAGTACTTGCATACTTTTATGGTCGATTTCAATAATCTGTCTATCAATTACCAACAGTTAAAATCTATTGTATAAAATATTTGAAACAATAGATTTTAACTGTTAGTAATGAATAGATAGGTTATTGAAACCGACCGTTAGTCTGTAGGTACTAATCGATTGATTTTTAATTCTGATTCTCTCATTTCTGAGACCAGCAACTTAATATTATGTAAAAAAGTAAGTACAAATGTGCCAATAAAAGTAAAGACATTGCGAATGGGGGCATAAACTCGTCTCTGAATAAAATATGTATAATATCTTAATACAGATCTCTGCCGAGTGCGTCGGCGCCCAACATCATTTGTTACATAATAATTTATATTTAAATTTAAATAATATTTGAAAGTTAAATAATAATTAATATAAGGTGTATTAAAAAAATAATTACCCGTGCGTCTTATATCTACATCTTGTTTGTACGTTTGATAAGTTGTGACATTATCGTAGAAGGAATAAAACGTAAGAAGGAAAATATGAAAAAAATCCCCTAACATTCCCATAGCTCATTGTAAAAACACTACATCTCGCATACATAAGTTTTTTAATACTCGTAGACACTTGTTCATAATTACGCGGATTGTGCAAGTTCACAATTATTATTATCTACTTGTTTGAAGTCAGCATTTTTCTTCTTAAATCTACCTTTATATCACCTGTCTATTCATCCAACAACTCCGCATAGCTTGAGCTTAGCGTGGAAATATTATTTTTATTTTAAGAGGCTGTGTTTTTCAACATGGGCGAGAGTACCAACTGAAGAATTTAAGAAAGGCGATAGAAAGCTCAGATCATGTAGATTAAGTACGAAAAATTCGTGTGCGTGGATGAGAGGTTGCACAAGTGAAGAGGAGGCGAAAGAAGTATATGCATCCTGTTCTCTCTGCCTACCTTCTGGCGTGAGGAAATAGATAGATGGATATATAGATGTATGGGTAACGTATTAACTCTGGTATTAACTGTTTCACTAAATAACATCACAGTGAATTATTTTGTATAATGCTGCATAATTTTATACTTATAATAATATGAACTAAACATTAACGGTTAGTGGATAAACGAGCTAATTACCTACCGTTAAAAAGTGATTATATTTGTTATTTTAAGTATGCAAATCTCAAATAATTGTAGGTAAATATATCACGCATGGCATAATTGGCTAATTAAGTTCAGTGATGAATGCTACGAATCCTTAATGTTTTACTATTGCTGACACAAAAAGAACAAATACACTGAGAAAAATACTAACAAAATTCTACAACGAATCGTTGGTAAATTTACCAATGATTTGTTTGCGAAAAGTTAATATTTTAGATTCGTACTAACAAATCGTTTGTACTATCTCTGGTCCTATTCTGATAGTAGTACGTACCAATGATTCGTTGTGAGCATTTTTCTCAGTGTAGGATGTTTATAACACGTAGAAAATTTGTTGGCTACCACACTTCCTTATTTTTATTATTGAAAATTAATTATATTCTCCTGGAACCATAACAGCGTTCAGCGGTGCCAGAAAAAACAAAACATTTACGATAATAATATTTCTACTTTCATTTTAAATTCAATGTAGGTTTGTCTACAAGAAATAGCGTGATGGTATGAATGAATGGGTTTCAACTCACAGAAAAGAGTGAGGGACCTCTTTATTGCTGGAAACTCCATGGAAAATAATGTTAAATTTAACGGATTAATAAAATTTAATTTAAAAGATAAACGGAAAGAGTAAGTTTTTGATTAACGTTGCCCGGCTTTTATAATAACACGCGTGTGCTTCGGTGATTTTGCCTTCTACATAGATTCTAATCACAGACAAGTGCTACAATATAATAAGTAGATAATAATAATAATATTCTAATGAAGAGCTTGCTAATTACTATAACACAACGTGAATTAAATACAGGCATAATCACATTCGTATATGTATAATTATTATTATGTTAAATATTTCATGTGTGGAAGCAGAAATTAGGTAAGAACATAATTAATATCGTAATGGTAACACTCTGTTATTTCACTTTATTCGCTGTGAAAGAAGTATCAGTGATTCACGATGGACAGACTACAATAATATGTTGGTCTTTCGAATGATGGTATATAAGCTGAATACCATCTGCGGAAACCGTAATTCAGTATAAATGCTACTAAAAAGCGTCAACTGTGCAACAAAAAAATTAAAGTGGTATGTTGGTATGTGATTTGATTATAACCTACATCGCTACTAAGATATTTTTCACTACCTTAAAACATCTCTCATATGTAATAATATTCTCGTTCAAAGCGCGACTCTATATTTCAGAAAGAGTCAAATATACATTATTTAAATAATATAATACAATCAAATATAATATTGTGTAAAGCTCATTTGATACATAATATAATCATCTAGGTACATAATTATACATCCCGTGGAGCACCCGGTAAAGAATTGGTCTCCCACTCTTCTGCGTAAGTTTTCGAGTGTCCTGTAAAAGGCAGGTGTTCGAAAAAATGAAGACATTTGACATCTTAAATTCAGCGATGAGGCTTGCCACCCATCGTGAATGTCTTGATTTTATATTGGCACGAAGAGGACAGTTTGCATGTTTCTTACATGCAGCTGATCTGCTGGCTACCCCACTTGTGGGATATGCCGTGATGGTATAGTAGTAGTATAATAATATAAGTATTGGTAATTATTATAATAAGTACATTATAACCACGTAGTGATTGTCTCATATACTTAATTATCATCAAGAGTGTGTCAAAGCTCTGAAACGAATTTCAATAGAAAAATACGTTTTGTTCTGCTGTATCGTACCTACATATGTCTTATGAAAATCACCATAATGTTTCATTACTTTCTACACAAAATATTATCAGAATATGAATAAAAAAAAAATAATAAATTAACCAAATTCTAATAACTCATTTATTTGTTGAAATACTCGTAGGAGGTTTCAAGTTACGGCGGTTACTCGTAACTTAAGTACATAAATAAGATAATAATTAAAGACCAATTAATAAACTTAATATAGGATAAAAATGAAAAAAAAAAATCACTTTTAATTATTTCAAATAAATTTTTGAAAATGAGATATTTCAAAGATTTTAAAAAAATACAAGTTTTTTTTTAGAAAAGATATACCTATCTGGGTTTTGTTATAAACCCAAATACAACTTAATAAAACAGTTATTTCAAAAACATTTCTATTTCCTACTTCATCGGTATACTTATAAATTTATTATAATAAGTAGGTTCCTATAAGTTCTTATTTTTTCGGAATAAATTTACTATCTTACAAGATATCCTTTTAAACATATGTAGGTATATTATGTTTAAAAGGATATCTTGGCAACGGGGGGGGGGACCTTGCACCAGCCGCTACGAAGAGCGGAGGATCGAAGTGGCTGGAAGCATTTTGTCCACACCTATACAAATGATGGTCACGATCCTCAGCACTGAGGGACCGACAACAAAGACAGAAGAAGAAGAAGATATTATCTTATCGGTTCTGACGAGAACAGGTTTGTTCAAAGGATTCATAATATCCATTTACATTATATCGTACAAAGACATTTGAAATTATATATAAAAAGAAAAATTATTTTCCTCATTCATTTGTATACACAAAAACAATAACACACAATTTCTATAAAATTCAAATTAATACATTTTCTATAATTTTATTGTATTGGAACACAAGTAGTAGAACAATACCGAATTCAATCGATACAGTTAACATAAGAGAGATTTCATTCTCGTGTTTGTTTAATCGAAAGTAGAACGAACGATTGCTTCAATTTATTTGATCTCGATACAATTTTTATTGCATTAAGATTATTTTAAAAAAATTGTTGGTACTATTAATACAAATTATGTACATATTCAGACGAATGATATGTATGGAACGTAGGTTGATTATGTTGTTGTTTTAAGCACATATTTTTTTGACATGAAGTTGAATAAAATGATTGATGTTTGTACGAATCATTATTATACTAGTGAAGTTTACTCATCTTTGCTTAGGAATAAACACCGAATACCTACACAAATTAATACTTGGGGATAATAACAATATAAAAACTATAATAATTAAAGTAAAATATTTTACATCTGGCAAAACCATTTGCTATGCTTAGACAATATTATGTAGGTATTTCATTCCAATTGAAATCTCATAACATTAATATAAATAATAAACATTTTATACAGGAACCTAAAACCTGCCCAATGAAAGAGACCTCGTTCAAAACTGGTGTTTAAAAATATTTTTTATGTAATTAACATTTACAATATGATAATTACGCGGTAAGAAATGTTTTGCATTATTTTGCAAAATTCTTCATGTTCAAAGCATAAAATACATAATAGACAGTTAACACAGATCGAGCTAGTTCTAAATCAAGATATCAAAAATTTATTATGGGTGCCATCGTGATGATACCTACACATAATACTTATACGTTGCACCAAACACTATACATGCAACACCCAAACTACACTCTATTATTCCTACTACTATATCAACACGACGTATACCCAAAGCGGGGTAGCCAGCATATCAACTGAATGCCATTAACATGCAAGCTGTCTTTCTAATGCCAACAAAAAAAGACTTTCAGGACAAAGTGGCAAACTTCATCGCTTACCCAAGACAATTTGAAAATAATAATTATAATTATTATAATCATAGCATCTCTGTCTTGTCATCTAACCCTGGTGTCTATTCCTAAGGACATATAGGTACAAACGAACATAATTATTTATGAAATTATTATGATTATGTTTGTTTACAGATATATGTTTTTCTCGTTACGTTATAACAAGTATTATTATTATTATTTTTGTTATTTAATACTTTTCAGAATCCTTTTTTTCAGATGAAAAATGACCATTTTGGTTTCATGTCATTTCGTGAAATGTTTCTACGTATGTGGAATATGTTATTATTATTATGTCATCATATTCTACATATTATAATATATAGGTATAGGTATATGTAGGTACCTTCCTAATTCACATAACATTATCTCCAAATAGGTAGGTAGGTACTTGTATTATTTTGTAAGTGTGATATTATTTATTTTACCATACCATCCTATTACGGCATACCCTACAAGGGGCGTAGGCAGTAGACCAGCCACATACGATAAACGAACAAGCTGTCCTCTGCGTGCCAACAAAAAGTTTAGACGTTCACGATGGGTGACAAATAAAAAAATGCTTAATTTGAGATGAAAATTTCTAATATTTTCCAAACGTCTGCTTTTTTACATGACACTCAAAAACTTACCGAAATGAGCCGGAGACCGATTCTTTGCCGGGAGCTTATATGTAAATTGTTATAAAGGTAGACATTGGTATAACAGAATAATTTATGATTCCACAATCAAAGTACCTAAAGGTAAAAAATAAAGCAAAGAATATTAATTACTATGTAAAATAGACACGATTGCAAATAATATTAAACAATCCAGTACTTTCACTGATTGAAACAATATTCAACATGTATCTATGTAATAATACGTAGTCCAATAATTCTTTGGTTTTATCCCGTTCAATTCAGGGTTGAAATACTACACCCACCCTGAAAACCTATCTTGAAACAATATTATTTAACTGTTACATTTAACAAGTAGGCAATTTTAGAAAATAAAAATCAATTGATAACGCCTGTACCAGTATTTATTTTTCCATTTCTCTCTGGTAGCACTGCTTCGTTAAGCGGTCATTCAACGACTACCTAAGTTTAATAAATATACCTGTTGTCAATTAGATTACAGACAATAAAAGCAAATGAAGCAGACAACGGAAAATCGACAAAATATTATATTCTACAACTTTGTGTTTGGAGCTGGCGACATCGTCAAGCTACAATAACATTTGCACTAAATTATTTTTTCAATACTTGTTATATATTTTTACCCCATTTGGTGAACAAACCATTTTATATCACTGCGAAAAAATGGACCTTAATATTTTCATAAAGTAAAAATTGTATCAAAAAAGGTACAATAATAAAATCGAAATATGAAATAAAATACGCATTTACGAAGAAATATTACAGAGAGGAAAATGTATGTACATTTAAATCATCGATTTCGGATGGGCCCGATTCGACTGTCGGAAAACCACGGACGAAAAAAATACATCGATTTTATTATATCTAGTAGTGTTGGAAGTAGTTTTGGGTAGAACATAATGATATACAATTCAATATTTCATATAAAACGTCTTACAGAAGGCGTCATATTCACAATAGAAATTTGTTCCACATCGCATATTCGGCAATAGGAAAAAGAATGTAATATTGTAATTGAGATGTAAATAGAATGGTTTTAGAATATTCATCGAAATTTCATAATGGGTTGAAATTATGCGTTTTATTAATAACTTCCTGTCTTCAGTGAAATGTAAAATTATAACACTGCGTATTGTGATTAAATTATAAGTTTATCTTTCACAATACACCATTCCTATGACGACGATATCAGAGTGAACGGAATATCGTGGGAAGATGTGACACAGTTGGCTCAGAGTCGCTATGAATGAAGGAGGCTGGTTTATGTGCTAAACTTCTTAGAGGAGTGTTAGGGGCTATGACGATGATGATGATAGATAAATTGATAAGAAAATATCCTCAATAAAGAACACACATATATGTAATACACCCAGTGCTTCCTAAGCTAATATAAAAGGGCGGGAGATCAAAATATTTTAGTAAGCATCGGTGGTAATTCTTTACTGATATTTTTTTAAATATCCATCACTCTCGACATCATGATTGAGAGTAGCAATTTAAAATTAGAAATTAAAAGTAGAAATTTTCTTTGCCTTATGGTCCGCTATAATTATTTTAAAAGGCCACGTTATTGGATCGTCTGTTGACATGATTCGATGACAATGAAAAATCGATGTTCTCGAGAGAGGTACAGTTGTCTCTAGATTATCTCAGTGTAAGATACACTCGGACTCTTTCATTGGATTACTTTAGTCAAACTAATAGTAATAATCCAAATTATTATACGTTGTGTTGTGTTTGGTATTCTTCTCTTGCATTTTGTATAAAGTGGTTTTCGTTGTTGAGTATCAATGGAGCGATGAAGCAAATCGTTTTATATCTCGCATGAAATCTCACCATAATAATATTTTACTTTGTTTATATGTATTTATATATTCGGATAAAACCTTATCTAGCAAATATAGAAAACATATAAGATATTGTATGATAGTATACTTAGGTACAGTTTTGTCCTTAAATTAAGGAACTTAGGACCTTAAAGTTAGGTACACCAACATGAAGCTGTATACAAAAAAAAAAAACAAATACATAAATGCTTAGAATATTGAATTTTGTTTTGCTGTTTAACTGGATTGGGGCACAACGCAGAGATCCCAAAAAATGATTGCTTTTAGAAAATTGCTTACTGAAAAAATCTTTTCTCGATTGGTGGACCTTCAACCGTGACGGTGAGGATGGCGTAATTTGTGAACTCTGTCCATGGACACCGAAAGTGATCGATCACTCAAGCCAGCCAAAAGCCAATTCAGAAGCGTTGGGACACCTTTCTCATTTCTTCTGGTTAGATTTTGCATAATGTTAGATTGTGTTAACATCCAATCGAGAAGTTTGATCAGTTTTATAAACATTAATACAATATACCTTGTTAAGAATATAATGGAGCGATGATGTTAACAGACACTCAATGTTTTGAGTTTGTCCATTAGTGATTTTTAAGCTAACAGTAATACTAGCATATTTTATAAATAATCACCCTTCAAGGTTTTTACAATAATTGTTAATTTTACACTAGATCACACCGATTTAGAAAAGGCGAAAAATATTAATTTATTTAAATGCCTGGATTTTATGATAATCACATCCATGTGAATGCAAAAATACAGATAATTTATTATTAGGGTTTTCACGTGAATTTAAACCTACATAATATATATAAAAAAAACATATCTGAACTTAAGTTCATTACTTATGTTCACATAACGAGATAAAGAAGTAAGGCGAATACTTTTTATCTTTAATTTGAAATCGAATTTCCAGGTTGGCTGGAAAAGTTGCATGTGCAATAAGCCCGCCTTTTGGTACTTTTTTTCTTAATATATTGTAACATAGGTAATAATAATAATTAACTTTATTGTACAAAATATATGGATACAAATAATAAGGTTACATGGTATAACTAACTAACCCAAGTAATCTACTTGTATAACTACTTTATTTTGGCAATAAAAATTAATTATTTTACTGAGGAATTATTTAACTACAATCTTTTAATATTTCTTTTTTATATCATCCACAAGTATTTATAATCTCTCCAACATATCAACAATACGCATTCAAAATTGAAAAATTACCATCATGCCACTGACCAATTTGGCTCGTTTTGTGATACAATGAAGAGCTCATTGCAATTCGATATTTCCACCTACTTAATTTTTATATTTGTTTCATTCGACCAGATTTTTTTCATAATTCACCACCAACAATGTTGAGTTCAATAGCTAGTTAGTATAAAATATAATATTCCCTTGTCTCGTACCGTTGCGATATTACATTACTGGGTATATATGTAGTAACAATATTGTGTGTGAATCCTTTTCAGTTTCGGTTTTGATATTCTGCCATATCTACACGGGGGTCATATTATTCGAGGTATTTGTGAAGATATTTTATTTCATACATACATAGGTACATACATACTACGCCTACACAATAAGCATATTTTCCGTATCGCAAACTTTGTACCTATGAACGAATTGTTGAGATTTTTTCATTCAACGTAATTCAAGTAAATTATTTCGGAAATGTTTGCAGGTAAAGACTCTCTGATATAATTTCGTCGTTTTTCATTTATAATAACATGATAAGTTTTAATGAAACGATAAAAAGTAGACCTATATTATTATTCACATAAATATACCATAACGGCATCTTTTCCATTGAAAGTATAGATTCGTTTTGATAATATTTTCATGTTTAACTCTACCTTTAAGCAATATCACTCAATACTGGGTGGAACGCCTTAAGAATAATAAAAAAAAATCTATTTAAATTATCTTGAAATATGTAATATTGGACAGCGAATTATTTATGCATAATCGTGTAAACATGTATATCATATTCTATAATTCACTATCTGATCCTATGTACATTGTAAAAATAAATGAAAAAAATATCTTACAAATGGGAGAGCCAACGAACTTGCTGCAAGCAGGGCTAAACATGCCGATTGCTCTCTCCGTGCCATTAAATAATATAGTAATAAATCTCTTTACTAGCACAATATATCCCACAAATGTATCCCACAACTATCGTAATTACTAAACTAAAGATTTTATAGATAGGAAGTTGATGTTTTTCGAATATTTTTTTGTTACAGGATACTTAAAAAAAGACAAAAAGAGTGGGAGATTTAATCTTATCCGACAGTACTACGGAATTATGTTTTAATAACTCACAAGTAAATCCACTGGGTTATTTCTCGCTTCATGTACTTAAGTATGTACCCTTATGAGGATATCAATTACAAAACAATTAGTATTAAAATGATAGATATAGAAAACTAGGTATGTTAATATTCCAGTTCCCTTCTAATGTTGGTACTCAGTGATATATCATACTAAGTTATTGTTTCAATTGTATGAAGATTACACTTCACAAATTCTTGTCATAATACGCTCGTTGGATGGTATAACAGAGACACTTACAAATTATTAGGAATTTTAATCCCAGCGTTGCTCAAGAGGGTGATGATAGTCTAAACAATTTTTGCCGGCTGAGGTAGAGATTAACATATATACCTAATAAATTTTCGTCAGTGTAAACCTTCTTGCATTTTACAAAACTCTCAAAAGCTTGCGTACTAAAGATCCGATGTCCTCTTGTTCTATTAGTTGTGGAACTACAAGCATGTGTAGGTATATTGTTTATCTATATTATTAAGAGCAATGTTTTCACATTATTTTCAAAATAAGAAACGGTGAGAGAGTGCAAGGTAGGTACCATTTGACCGCCCCAAAAGAAACACTTTTTTAAAGTGACATTTGTACTAGAAGCGGTGATAGACAGGGATCACTCGAAGGAAATTTTAGGTTAAGGCCCTCGATATCATTCGTGCAAATCACATCATTTCGTTTTGTTGTACACTCACCGTATTTTAACTGTTGTACGTCATATCGAATATACGAGGGAGAAAAACTCAAATTGAAGTTTGATAATTTCTCACTACTGCTATTTTACATAATAATTATTACTTTGAAACCTGTGTTGAATTGAAATTTCAATATGTAATGGTCAATAAGCGTTACAAGGATAAGTGTTGTCGTTATTTTTATAATAGGTATACGAAAAGGATATACCTAGGTACGTAGTAGGTACATTATCTTAAAAATATATTTTACAGAGTATAATAATATCAGACATTCTATGAACAAAACCATCAGCTCCTACCCGTTTTGTTAGCTTTCAAAAATCATTCTCGTCTAAAAAGCAGGGTTAAAGATTTTTTTTAAAAACATATAGGTATCTGGGTTGTGTCATATATATCATAAGCCCAAATACAACCTTATACACCTTTCACAGTAAACTAAAAGCTTGTGTCGTGAAAGGGGAGTTTGCCGGCACCTGGGATCGAACTACAAACCCCCTATTCACGAGGCCGAGACTCCACCTCCAGGCTGCCGACGAACTCAAGAAGATATGTAATATCTTCAGTTCAGAATGTCACCCATTCTAAATATCTTCACTTTTTTGGCACGTGGAGGACGACATGCATATCCATTACATGTATAGATATAGTTTGTCCGCTGTCTACCCCACTTGTGAAAGACGCCATTGTGCTATAGCGGAATAAATAGATAGAAATTATTTAAATGAATAAGAAACTTATTGAGAAAGATGAATAAAAAAGATGACGCAGAGTTTTATTTCAAGAGTAATAATTCTCACCGAAAAAAATGAGTATCATCAGCAAGGCCTTTTGGCTCGATGGTCATGGAATACATATAAGGAGAATTGGTGAAAGCCAATAATTGCAGCAAGCCCGAGATAAACCTAAGGATTTATCGTAGGTATATACTGAAAGGAGTCTAAAAATTATATTAAAAATCACAGAGGAGGCATGTGTCCAAATATGAATTCAAAGTAATGAAAGAAAACTATACACACCAGCATATTTTATTATTATAACTGACAATAGGACGATTCTTACAAGGATCATAACAGCTGAAGGCCAATGCGACCCCAAAAGATCTGAATTCTTTCTTACATACTATACATATATTATATTATACAATTAACCACAATTAAAGCTGTCAAATTTGTAATATAAATGGAATTTAATAATAAATAATATAGTTCAGAAACTATGTATGTACCTACTTCATAGAATATTCGGAATATGGGTTTACTCAGAATTTCAATTGTTTGAAGTAAACATGCCCATATATTATTATGTTTTATTACTTGAACTAACAAGGTAAGAAGTACGTACTTAAGAATAAGTTTTCGAATGTGCTGTAAAAGGCCGGTGGTAGTTAAAATACAGACATTTTACATCTACATAAAATTCAGCAATGAGTTTTGCCACCCATTCTGAAGGCCTCATTTTTTGTTGGCATTGATAGGGTAGTTTAAATGGATGGTCTGGTGGATATCCTATTAGTAGGATATGCCATGATAGCGATTGCGATTTAGCGATATAAGCTCAAACTTTTTTGCGAACTCATTTTCTGTTTATAGATCTTGCTTTTGGAATAGTTTGAGTTCTAGAATAAGGTTGCACCTCACAGCGATGAAGGACCACTTTTTCATCCAAAATTTGGCATCTGTTCCCGAATCCTTTTTCCTGTCTATTTTTCTCTTTTAACTCTTCTATTCCTTCCTTACAGGTTTTTTGTGAACGTCTCATGAAATTGGGGTAATTGGTAGAAATCGCAGCTCTGCGATGAACTCGCCTTCGGTATTTTGATTATATTTAAAATACTTTTATTTCTTTGTGAAATTGCTAGTAATTTATATACAGGAAAGAATAAATACCTAAAATACTTACTTTTAAATATTCGATATTTTCAAGTGTAACTTTGTGGTAATCCATTTTGAATTATTATTTACTAAAAACACTGTATACCTATACCACTAGAACATTTTAATTAAAAAAAATAAAACGTTTTCAGTTGTCTAATGCAACCATCTTCAGTAAAGATAACACTTATACTAAAATTTAAAATCAAAGATACATGTTTACAATGATATAATAAAGGTGGTGATATGTTGTTATAGTGAAAGGGGTGGGGGGAGTGGGGGTGCCATCAGGGGTGGGTTCAGGAGAGTTAGTAATGGAGATGATATTTGGGGCTGTTGAATATTAATTAAATTACTACATTTATTTATTTCTAAAATTTCTAAAATATCCAACTTTTTGCCCTTAGGACATTTATGCAGCAATTCTACACTGTTCATATTGAAAGTAGGTATGTCCCGTGTCTCGAGCATGGTCAGCCATTTCGGAGTTTATGCCAAAATTCTTTTTGGCTCTAATGTGCTCTCCAGCTCTTGTTCTGACCATTCTGCCAGATTATCCAACATACGCAATGTTGCAGTTATCGCATTTTATTTTATAGACCCCACTAGAGTCTAGTGGGTCTATTTTTGATTTGTTATTCAGGATATACTTACTTTTAGTTCGTGTAGTATACGTGGTAGTAGTATGTAGGTACGTAGGTATATTAATTTTCTCTCACACTTCATTTGCCAAGTACCTACTTGCAGTCTGGGTAGGCAAGTACCTACGAAGAATTTCCATATCATTTATTATCGTGTCATTTACAAAATGTGCGACTGCAAGGAGGTTATGCAATATTCTCGGAGAATTTGTGAAGAGAATTTCTTAATGCAAACCGCTTTGCTGACGGAATAGTTATTTAACATCTAATATGAGAAGCATTAATAAAAAAACATAACAGTCATCCAGTTACAAAAATGGATTCCAAATATTATAAAATTCACATTATCTCAACACACACTGTGAATATATAATAAATTTATTATCAAAGTGTACATTATTTTAAGCTGGCAATTAGCCGTAGGTACATGCCTAATGTATAGGATTCGTACCTATTTGGATTTTTGATCAATACTGAGCCAATCTCACAGATAAGATTATTAATATACCTATCCTTTATCGTGCATGTGACTTTATTAATATAACATCTTTGTTCATGTATCGTATCTTAGACAACAATTTTGAAATTTTAGAATATTTGAAAAGAGATGACTTAATTAGTTATCTATTCACTCACTTTTCATGTCCTATTTCAGACCACTCCAGTATGCAGCGACATAATAGATAATTACATAAATATAGCTTTGTCATTTGGCATCCTTAAGTCATTCGTGTCACAGGCATTTCACATTACAATAAGTGGAAATCACTATGCGCCTTCCCGCAATTGCAGATCGTGTCAAAAATCCTCACCTTTGGTAGTTAATTATGTACATAGTCACCCCTAGTGTAAGTCTAGTACTGACTCAATTGCCGCGTAATAACTACTAATAAAGAAGGCAAGTGCTTGAGATAAGAGCGTTGGAGGGCAAAAGGGAGAAAAGATGCAAGTATCAAAATACTTAAAGAAGAATATTAACGATAATATATACCTCCTTGAAGCAATTAATACAGTTTTAAAAGTACCTACCTATATTTTAAAAATAACGTGTTCCAGAAAAATAATTATATTTTGTTAATATTTATCAAAACAACGCCTTATTTAGCACTTAATTAGCAAGATACTAAATTATCACTTCAACTTGTGCTTTTTACCAAGCATTATAATAAAAAAAATTATGCATTACAATGCAGTAATACCTATGAAACTAGACGTCTATTTGCTTTAATATTATAATGTGCAATGGCTTCAATAGAATTTTAAAACACAATCTTTAGTCATTTTTGTTCAGGCCGATATTATTATTCAACTGGTATGGATTTTTTTCACAAACAAGGTGGTAGATATATATTTTGTCATGACGCTTCTAAGGACGTAGGTAACTATGTAGGTATATCAATAAGCAACGCTTGTATTTTTTTTTGGTATTTGGAACCATATTTTTAATCATGTTGCTTCAGAAGGCAAAATACCTCATCAAAACTGTATATTTTCTTTCTTTAATAATAATACAAATTGGTAACATCAGTTATCACAATTCTCACAGTCTCTCGTTTAGCTTATTCTCAAAACTTTTGAAGTATGTATCTTACATTGTTATAATAAATAGTGATGTCGTAACCCGGTATTCCTCCGTCAAACTCGGAAACCATCTGTTATCTGAGAGCATACCCATAACAAAGTAACGGATATGCTTTCAGTACACGCTCGATATTGTTTTTTTAATATAAGTAACTAGCAGAGACATACAAAGTTTACATAGAGTGAAGAATGAGGATATTAGAAGAATGAGCCGATGCAAGAAGAGTGTTGTGGACAGAATGCGCGTGAATAAACTACGGTGGTTTGGGCATGTTGAACGAATGAACGAGGTAAGAGTGACAAAGAGGATATACTTATCTGAAAGAAAGGGTGTGAGGAAACGCGGGCGTCCAAGAACAACGTGGCTTGATCACGTGGATCAAATTCTCAAGGACGGCCGCGTGGTGAGTAAGAGGAACCGACGTGCGTGTATGAGAAACTGTATGAATGTGGAGGAAGCGAAGGAAGTGTGTAAAGATAGATCTGTTTGGCGTTCCTTTCTCTCTGCCTACCCCACTTGGGACACGGCGTGAGGGTATAGTACAAAGTTTATATACTACAAAAGTATAGTAGAAGTAGTAAAATTTAAACAGTACCTTCTTCGAAGCGTACAATAAAATAACATGGATAGGTAGGTGAATGCACTTAGCGTTTATTTATTGTAAAATAGCTTTTATCACTGATTTTATTTTCTTCAAATGAGTAAAACTCGATTATCAAATTAAGAGCCCTTGATAGGTAGGGAACTCGAAATTGTCACATGATTTTACGCAACCATTTTTCAACATTGATTATTAATTAATTGCAATATTTTCGTGATCGAGATGATATTTTTACTGTTTGTTTTTGATAATATCAAAATTTGAACATATTTTAATGTATTTTTAATAATAATAAAAAAAATAACCGAGAGATTCATGTAGAAATTATCGATTGAAAAACACCTTCCGAAATTTCATCACGACTAGCAGAGGTATTTTAAGACAATCATCTTAGAGGTTACATAAATGATGAAGTAAATTTTGCTCCAAGGATGCTTTAGAAAAAACCTATTTTTCTTAAATTTGGGTAATATTTAGCCGTATTTTTTTTAATATGCGAAAAAAATGGGATTTGTGACGTGCACATAAGAAAATATAATTTTTAGTTCGTCAAGTTCGAATAAGGAAAACATATTTAAAACAATTTTAATTGAATAATTTGTCATATGATTATAATAGCGTGATGTGTTATTTATATTTTGAAATTTTCATTTTAAATTTTCCGCTTGCGGGAAAGTTTTTATGAAAATTTCCGTAGAACTCAAAAATCGGGTTAGTTCGGCCAGCCGAGCCAAAGAGTCGGCACGCTGTTGAATCTGCGTCTGATTATTTATTTAAAATTATTAAAAAATAGAGATGGTTTTATGCTTGAAACTACATAATTACAGCACTAGATTACTTGATTTTTACCAAGGAAACATATTTTTATATGTGTCATCAAGTAATCCCTATATAAATGTTTTTTTTTTCATAAAAAAAAAACATTATAACTTAATATACCTAAATAATATTTATTTCCATGTCTGTCAAAATGCGAATCGACGAATACGAGAATGAGTGTTCAGTACTATAGATGAGGAGTTCACAAGTAAAGGCACACCGATCCATTTTTCACAAATATTTAACTATGAATGAAGTAAAATAAATCAGTGAAGTTGATATTTTCAACCGACGGTTCTCGGTGGAAATTCATGTTGAATTACTTACAAATAAATCACTTATTTATATTATATCCACTGTGACTTTTAATCAATAAAAAGTCACAGTTTAAACACTACAAATAAGTGTTTTATATAATTAATTCAAATAAATTAGTATTTTTTTATTTTTAATTTAATGTTGGTGAACTTGTTTGTGTACTTAATAAAACTGTAGATTGACCTCAGCATATCCGCCTATTTCTCTTTTTGCTTATTAGTTGCAACATATTTCTTTTCTAATGATAAACGCAAAGTGCCAGCTAATATCCAATTATTAAAAGATGAATACAGAAAATATGCTCTTAACACTAAATTACAGTTCGTATACCTTACAAAGACTATGATAAAATAATACAAATACATAGAAATATATCCGGTATCAGGGATCTAAATTGCTGCCGGTACCTACTCTGCAAAGAATTCACCAAATTTATTTAGGTATGCTGTTTTCTTAGTTTCAATGTTCTAGAGTTGATGTAGGTAACTTTGTGTATGAACTCCTCAGAATGACATTCACCGATGTCAATATTGTTGTCATAGCAACATTTTGTTATTTTTGTGAGTATTAGTATTAAATCAGAAATATACTAAATACACTGATTTATAGTTTTATTTTAATTTTTTCATTATTTAAAATGACGAAAGAGTCATTACGAATGTTAAGAAAAAATAAATTAGCTACATATTATTCACATGATCAAAATGAGTGAGTATATTATAATGGTTGATTTATATTATATCGTTTTTGACATATTTTTTTTTTTGTAACGTAACCTTTCCTAAAGTAATTATTAAAAATAAAATATTTTAATACGCGTGAGTAAGCAAACAATGCAGCATCACTCATATATTGGGTGCAATGCCAAAAAGAGAGAGAGAGAGAGAGAGTAAGCAAACAATGTTTCTGATAGAATAAATTAATAAATTCTTTATGTTTTATACTTTCCAGATTATCAGATGATTAGATGATTAGTGACATTAAAACGGTGATGGAGAATTACTAAGACTTGAATTATCATTTGCAAATGTAAGTACATAGTTCTTAACTGATATCCTGATATTTAGGTATATAGTAAAATCAGCACGTATTATCTTATTTTCATGTTACTATTTCAAATAAGCTGATATATGAATACACGCAACATGTTTGAATCTCGGATACATATGTATGTTTTAAAACAAGCTTTGGTACAATTATTATTATTTTATTTTATGTATTTATTCATGATGCTATTCACTAGTTTGCGAATGATTTAAGTATTCCATAAATGTAATAAGTAATAATATAAAATTAGTTTGTGAATCAATAGTGAGAAAATGGTTTAATGTAAAAATATATCTCAGCATGCATTTGATTTTTAGATTATTATGAGTATTCGAAGTTTTCTAAATATGCATATTATATATTTACATATTTGCAGAAACCACTTTGCATGTATGGTTACTATGGAAACATATAATATTTATATTTTGACATTCCATTTCCACGTGAAATTTTAGCACAAAGACATTGTACTTTAATAAGACTGTGCATTATTGGCCGGTTTCAATAATCTATCTATCCGCTCCTGTCGATTGAAATCTATTGTGTTCTATATTTTGAATCATACATTTCAATCGATAGTCACGGATAGATAGGTTATTGAAACCGGCCATAAGACACGATTACACATTAAATCACTTTATTGCTATAATTTTGTTTTATTTCGATGATGAAAAAATACTCTGCAAATATATGGACAGATTGTAAATTTATCCTTGGATTATGATGACTCAAATCTTTTTTTGTGATACTAAAGATGCATGAATCATTCTCTCCAAATCCCGGCCTTTTTGTTGTTTGCAATTTAATGGTGGAGTCAAAAATAATAAACAAGGGAAAAACATATTAAATATTCTTTTATACTTTTGCAGCACTGGTGCCACAGTCGCCGTTTCTTAAGGCAGCCATCATTGTCACTTAATTTGACGTCCCAGAAGAAAGAATAAATTATGGTCAACTCAATGCAGAATGGTGCAACAAATTATGGATAAACTCAAATATACCTACTTTACGTGTACTTTTTAAGGTGTATAATATAAATTATATAATTGTTGCAGAATAAAACTGAGTATTATTAAAAAAAAAGTATTTGAGTACTTTATTGGAAATATACCCACTTATACGCCCACATATATGTACATACAACAAGGTAGACATGTAAAGCTAATAAGCTTTTTTATGACCAATGATTTGATGAATCTATCTATACCCTCACGCCACATCCCATGTGGAGTAAGCAGAGAGAAGGGAACGCCAATTAAGTAAACACCTACCACTATCCAGCAAAAATAATAATAGTCTACCTACCTACGTGTTTGCTATATTCATGTATAGGTATATGTAGGCCTATTTATAACTCTTGGGGCATGAATGCTCTCTCGCAGGTGGGCCTTGTTGACCTCTGGTGCATCAATTGCATTATACATGCCGTTTTTTCAATGGAGTGCACAATCTTGTTAAAAATTATGTCTTTGTACGCAATGATTTTTGTGTCATTTGGTGTCATAGATAATGAGTGAAATATACATCACGTACGTCGCATTTTTTATCTCCTTTTTCACTTACCGCAAAAAGAGAGACAGTGATTTTTTAATGTTCGTAGTTTTTCGGACATAATATTTACTATATTAACGTGTGTTAGTGACCAAGTGGTGTATAGATAATGAGTGAAATATACTTCATTTCTTTATCTCCCTTTTCACTTACCGCAAAAAGAGAGACAGTATTTTTTTAATGCTTCGTAGTTTATTGGTTCGTACGTAGTTTAAAAGTTAAAATTTGGAGTAAACACCTGTTTTTAGGCAATTTTTTGCATATAGTCGAACGATTTCAAATTAAATTCTGGCTGTGAAGTCCTGTTAAGTAATTACACTTTAAGTTTTAAATTTGCTCTGAAGTGTTATTATTTACAAATATTTAATTATCTTTTTTTAATTATTGACACAATTATTGACTGGATTTACTTACTAAGAAGTGTAGATTATCTTATTTTTTTTTATTATTTTTTATTAACTCTAGATTAAATCATTCAAATCGATTCTCCAGAAATGAGCAGTAACATTCTATTTGCTCCGAGAATCGAACTCATCCTAACATATCAATCTACTTAATATTAACTATTCTAATAGAATTAAAAGCGGTCTTAAGACTCTCTTTGTATACTTCATATACTACATAATGTTTTGACTCTGAAAACGAGCAGAAACATTTTATTCACTCCTAGAATCGAAACCACCTCAACATACCAAACTAATTAATACCAATTCTGGTTGAAACCGGTCTCTATACTCGCCTTGCAAGTGAGACGTCGTAGAATTGATTCTCGGAGTTATCAGAATGTTTCTGCCCATGAGAGATGCATTGATAAAAAATATTTAATCTCATTCATTCATTCATTCATCCCCCTCAATGCTCCTCTCGGGAGCGCAGGGCAGAAACCAGCCTCCTCCATTCAGAGCGTCTCTGCGCCAATTGCGTCACCTCTTTCCACGACATTCCCTTCGCTCATAGGAACCGTCGTTGTCATAGAAACGGTGTATTGTGAAAGAGGGACGCTCGGGCCGGCGGAATCCTTGCGGACGGAAGAACAGTTCATTCTACGAACGTATTTAATCTAGAGTAGTTTAATAATAAAAACCTTAATTCCATCTCCATTCATATTATAAACCTAACTTAAATCCGTCTATTTTATATTTGTGAATGTACAAACACGTGCTTCAAGCGTTTCCAAATAATAACAATATTAGTCCGTCTTTTCCTTTTTGGTACCTACATTGTGTGGACGAGTTCTTAATTTCATATTTTTCAATTACCTCTTATAAACAGCTGTTACATAAAGTTTGGAAAGAACCTTTAAAAACTAGGTACGCTATGTAGGTTCTTAGCTGTAGAATGATAATATAACAATATACTTTCATGGTCTGAGCATTTGTGTGAATGACGTTTATAACCTTTTTTGATAAATTTATCTAGGTCTCCTTAATACTATATGTAGGAGAGACGATGGTTTGATTGGGCCATGTTTTGAGAATGTCTAGAAATAATGCGTCAAAAAGAGCACTGCTGTTTTATCCGCAATAGTTTCGACGGCCCGGACGTTTCTTTTCATAATATACATCATTCCTATGATAACGACGACATCAAATGGCTAATAATGTCATGGAAAGAGGTGTCGGTTTTTTCCTGTGCTCCCAAGAGAAGTGTTGAAGGGCGAGATATTAATGATGTTGTTGAAATATTTTAGAAAATAATATTTTAAAAAAGGGCAATACCTACGTTAAACCGAATAGTAAAATTTATTGGGAAAAAACTCTATAATAATTTTGACCGAAATCATCATGCCATAACATGCAGCTGATCTGGTTGCTATCCTGCTTTTGGAACATGCCGTAATGGTATGGTAATAATATTACAGTAGATTTATAAAGACCAGTTTTTTTCCCAAAGTTGACTGGGTGCCGACTCTTTCCAACAAAAATTTACAACATTGGGACCCATCTTTTAGCTGTCTCAAAGAAAGAATGAATGGAATATTAAATATTATATCACTTTCTGTTTTTTTAATCGCCCATTCGGGCCGACAGGACTAGTAGGTATTCGCACTGACTAGGACATAAGTATAACTTGACTCAGTATTTCAAAAACTATGTTTGACAATATTGTTTGAAAAATGGTGAATATTTTCGAATATCTACATTCTGTCTACAAGGTCTTAAAAATATAAAAAAGAGGTTATTTATAAAATTTAAACACTGTTTTATTCGAAATAAATAAAACAAGCGTTTTATTCTACTATTGGTTTATTCGATGAGAGAGACGTCTTTCGTCTTTCAAGGACATTGTCAATCCACTGTTTTATTCCACTACGAGGTAGTAATAATCTTTTATAATGCATTTCCAAAAAGTTAGACTAGAAAATATAGAATATTTAAATAAGTGGTCCTACTCCAGGTTAATAAGGTCAGAGTCGTAATAATATTATTCAAATTCCACACTCTTGTTATTACGGCTGAATGTTATTTTTTTGTCCAACTTTGCGATGGTGAAATTTCAAATTCGCGAGTCGTCGCAACTCGTTAAAATTCTTCTCTCGTTATTATCGTAACAAGATAACCAACCAGATAGTACTACTTCTGCTGCTGTGCGAAAATACTACATACCTACTTAGAGTATTTCATCTTTTTTCAAACGAAAAAAAAACACGCACACATTCCTCATGTTATTATTATTATCAAGTAATTTATTCTTATTTAAATACCGATGCTATTTTGAGTTCAAATTTAATAAAAATTTTACGAGTTGAGTACGTTCGTTCACATTGTAAATGTGTGTTTTACATAATTCGTAGTTCGTTTGTATGTGACTGACCTAGTTACCTACAGCTCCATACTGACCCCCTAGATACAGTTCTTCGTAGTCGGACGATTAAATTGTCACATTTTGTCATACCTAGTGTCTGTAATTGTTACACTAATATTTTGTGTCTGTAGTAATGTTGTTTGAAAAAGTTGAATTGACATGGTTTAGAGTCACTTTTATCAGACAAATAAAAGGTGGGAAATCATCTTTTTAACTATGTACCAGCTTCGAGATTTTTTTATGTTTTTAATAGACTATTGCATAATTCACTTCTGTTACTTGATTGTATAAAGATCGCATTTTTCTTTCACTCGTCAATGGCAACGGTTTGCTAAAATCGATCGCTACCTATATACCTACCTACAATTAAGTAACGGAAATGTATTGTAGAATATTCTTTTGAAAACATTCAAAAGTAAGGGAAATCATTAGAATATTATTTCTGTAAAATAAACTAAATAAATGTAATTATAAAAAAAACGTGGTTTTACAATATGGATAAATTTATGATCAATCCATCAATTTTTAGTTTTATTGAAATACATGTCATTTTCCGTTTATTATCAATCTATGGCAGTGGTTCCCAAAGTTGACTGGGCTCCGACCCATATAGGAAAAATTTCCAATCTTGGGATCCGCCTGTTTTTTTCTCCAAACATTGCTTCAATAACATTTTTTTATTCATGTCTTATAAGGTGGCAAATCGTCAATTAGGGCCCACTCAATATTCGCTCACGAACCACTGGTGGGTCGCGACCTATAGTTTGGGAAATACTGATATATGGTATTTAAAACTTTGTTTAAGAGGGTCATTAAATTTTTAATGTACTTATTTCTGTTTTTGGAACGAGTATAGTTTGATGTAAATAAATTTAAGATATACCTACCTATGCAAAAATACAAGAGTACAAAGTAAGTAGGTATATATAAAAAAAGATTAATTATCTTTATACTGTATATTTACCAACAATATTTACCTACACATTTTTGAAAAAAAATTTCAACGAATTTCCCTAAAAAGTATAGGTATATTTATTTATTTACTTACAACCTTCTGATTTCATTAGATGCTTTAGGGGTGCTGGGGTGTGTATGAAATGGATAGTTTGGATTACGTCAGAAATAATTGAGTTCGTCGGTAGCCTGGAGGTGGAGTCTCGGCCTTGTGAACAAGGGGTCCGGGGTTCGATCCCAGGTGCCGGCAAACTCCCCTTTCACGACACAAGCTTTTAGCTTACTGTGAAAGGTGTATAAGGTTGTATTTGGGTTTATAACAAAAACCCAGATATATCTTTTTTAAAAAAAAAAAAAAAATTATTCATATATTAAATATATTATGATCTCTGTATGTATTGAAAGACAAATATTTTATTGATTAGTTTATTTTATTATGAAGCATTGCTACTTGTTATGTCTAATTTTAGAATTTTCAATAATTCTATCTTCTAACGCAAAACCGATTAGTCTAGTAAATGTAACTTTGTCTGTAAATCAAAATCAATAGGTAATCGAATAAAAACAAGTATCTATCTGTATAATATCTGAACCGGGTGTGAAATGATAAGATTCAACTTTTTATATCCACTTTAAATTGCTTAGTTTCTGTACAGTTCAACGAAGTTTTGTGTTTTTTGAACAATGGAGCTATTTGAAAAGTGGTTGGCTTCTATCAAAAAAGTGCAAATCGATTCTGTAGTGAAGTAAAGATAAATAAACTAGCTTTTGATTTATTTTCATACTTAAGTTTTTCGATATTTCTCTCATAAATAAAAGAAAAATAGTTACTTATTCCACTCAATTAATATTTTTGTGCAGGTATATACCTAGAAGTACACATACTTTTAAAACTGTCCAATTTTGTTTATTTTTAGATTTGTCCATCGTAGATATGCAAATCAAATTCATACTACCTATATCACAAATTTTACAAAAAGAACAATACAACGTTGCGATATAGGGTGAAAAATGAGAATTTCTAGAGAATGAATGGATGTGAAAGGAATGTTGTAGATAGGATGCATATAAGTGAATTGCGATGGTTTTGACATGTGAAGCAAATGGACGATGAAAGATGACGAACAGCGGTTATTTAGTTCCCTTTTTTATTTCGTACAGTACCCAGCAAAATAATGGGTATTGCACTTTCTTTAAACTTTCTTCTAAAATTAACCTATTCCTAAAACTTTAAGTATGAGACATTAAACATTTAAAATTCAGCGATGAAGCATTGCACCCATATCTAACATTTCCATAACATGATAAAGACGACCTGTATCTATGATACAATCAGTTCCTCTATTGGCAACCTTGCATATGGAAGATGGTAGGATAATATAGATAGATAAATGTTTTTGTTCGAGTGTTCTCTTGCGTTATAAAACAAAGAGTATTAAATACTGGAAACAAAAGATATTACGTAAGTAAGTACCTAGCGTTAGCGAAAATATTTGTTATCGACAAGGTATCTTACCCAATAGCTTGACCTCAGTGCTATCGCATGAAACCCATTTGATACTTTTTTTTCCGCATGACAACATTGGAAAAGATAAAGGTATCAAATAAAATAAAAAATTATTATTTGATGTTATTATGTAACTTGATTATAAACCCGGCATTTCGAAGGCAATAACCATCAAATTGATTTAAAAAAATATAATGATAAAAAAATGTAGATAGTTAGGTACCTATATTATCAGATCCATCTGTCTTTACCTTCACGCCGTGTTTCCGGCGGGGTTGGATGACAGAAAGAAACGCCATGTTGATCTATTCTTACATACTTCTTTCACCTTCTCCACATTCACCCAATTTCACATATTTACCTATGCATGCCGATTTTTCTTACTCAAAACTCGGCCATAGATACTAGAGAATTGTATTCAAGTGGTCAAACCTCGACTTTCTTGGACGTCCGCGCTTTCCCCCACCTCCTCGTTTAGAAAAAAACATATATACGTAGGTTATATGCATTCAGGTATGTCAAAAACTTACCAAGTTCAACTTCATATTTAAAAAAAGAAAGTTCGTAATGAAAGACTTGGTTTTCCTATTACTCACTTAATAGAGGTGAAATTAAAAGGACACACAAACATGTATTCTATGTGAACAAAATCAATTATTTATATTATACTTTGAATTTCTATTTGACCACATTTTATTTCTTTTGTTGATAGCAATAATATAATCGAGTCCAGATTCTTGTGTCGGTGCGAAGTGGTCCATAAACGAAATATGTTTTGGACGTAAACTACCTATGTACATACCGTATCATTATTTTTATTTGAACATTTTAATACCTACATATTTTCCAATATTTTTTTGCACTAAAATATATAGGTAGGTATTATTATTATTATTAAAAAAACCTAGGTACATAAAAATACTACCACCACTATTAGTAGGCATATCTACTACCAAGCGGGGTAGTCAGCAGACCAATTTCATGTAATACGCATGCAAACAAAAAAATAGGACATTCCGGATGGATAGTAAACCTCATCCCTGAATCTTGGGTGTAAAATGTCTTTAAATATGTACTACAATTCATCGACGAGGCATGCCACCCACCCTGAATGTCTTATTTTTTCAATAGCGCGGCGAGGACAATCTGGATATTTATTACCTGCTATTATTTTGCTGGGTACTTCATTTGTGGGATATGCCATAATGGTGTAGTATCTAGTAGTCTACTGACAAGTCATAAATTAAAAACCTATATGGAAGATTACCTCCTAATATTCAATGAAATAAAAAATTAAATCAAATCAGTACAATTTAATATCTTATGTAGAGTTCTCACGAGGCGAATATCGCCAGGCGAATTTCACTTGGATAAAAAACCAAATCCGTCAGTCCTTCATTGATCGTTAAACGTGTTCATTCAGTCCACTGGCATAGATTCAATTTGTCAGATGCGCTTTGAATTTGACATTGTTTTCTCAAAATAGCCGACATCGAGATGGAGATCGTGGAGTGTTTATTATTAGTTGAAAATGTTATAGTAGAGGTTATAAGGCGCCTTTTAATTAAGGAAACAAACGCCACAAACCAACAACAAGGATAAAAACTGCCACGAAACGGGAAACATTATAAACTTTATAGGTTATAAAGTTTTTACCATAGATATGGATGCCGCGCACATCGACGCATGCGCATATCGTTCCACATACGAAAAAAACTGAAAGATGGTCAACTTGAGACGGTATCGTTTTACTGTTTTTTATCATTTCAGACTAACTGTTCAAATTCACACGGTTCAAATGACTGACGGAATTTTGGTTTCCTGACGATTTTCGCCTCGTGAGAATAATGTTTTAAAGTTAAGACATTTAGCACCTTAATTTCCGCGATGAGGTTTGCCACCCATTCTCAGTGTCTTATTCTTTGTTCGCACGGAGAAGACAGGTGGCATATTTATTACATGCAGCTGGTCTCTTAGCTATACCACACTGAGAAAAATACTAACGAAATTTCACAACGAATCATTGATACGTACTATCAGATTAGGACCAGAGATCGTACAAACGTTTCATTAGTACGAATCTATAATATGAACTCTTCGCAAACAAATTGTTGGCAAATTTACCAATGATTTGTTTGCGAAGAGTTAATTTTATAGATTTGTACCAATGAATCGTTTGTACGATCTCTGGTCCTAATCTGATAGTAACGTACCAATGATTCGTTTTGAGTATTTTTCTCAGTGCACTTGTGAGATGTACTATGATGGTATACTTATTTATTCAGTCATGCAGTAGTTTTCAAAAAACATTGAAATATTTATTTAAATGTAAGAATAAGGCGTAATTGTGTCACACACGTGTCTTAAGTGTGTATACCTACTTCTAAAAAAAAATAATTTTCATTTGCTGAAGTACCTATAATTTGATCAGTTTCTGTTAAATTTCTGTTTATTTTATCTATTGATATTTTATTTCGGTTGCCTTCTGTTGTTTTATTTTAAAATTGTAATGATAGATGTATGTTTGTACTATTGATTTTTTTAATTTTGTGTTTGTTACCTAGGTTTTCTTAAGATATTGTACCTATGTAAAATATCGTGTAAAAGGCTAATTATTAGCCGTTAATAAGTAAATAAAAAAATAAATAAATAAATAATAGTAATCAAAATTAAGGATGTTTTTCAAATTTCAATATTATGTATTAGATGGTACACAAAACTAATATTATAATAATATATAAATGACACTTCAGTGGAGTGCGTAATGTTATCTGAGTACACCCGTTACACTACTCGTTGTTCAAAATTGGTCGCCCGGAAAAGGGATAATGGTCCTTCCTCTCTGATTAGTTTTTTGGGTAAGACCTGTTATAATGGCTATACGATTTACTGGTTGTGCAAAATGTATAATAGTAATAAACTATGGAACAAGGAGGCTACTTACATATGTAGGAAAGTAATGAGCGTACAGATAGATCTTAAAGAAGTAAGTACCTAAGTAAGTAGTTTTACACAAAAATAAATTCAACCAAACTTTTTTATCACAACCAGATTTGTTGTATAAATTTTTCTTAAGCTATTCAATTGTGTTGTTTAATTGTATTAATTTTTTAGGTATTTTTCTTAGTATTGCCCCAGAACAGATGTTGGTCTACTGGAGCAATATATTCCATAATGATGTTTTCATGTTATTTAAGTATGTAATATTTTGGAAATAAATATATAAAAAAAAAGTTAACACTGAGTTTAATTAGTACTAATAAAACACTGAGTTGCCACCAAAAATTTATGTATGGAGCTTAATTTTTCGACAAATCACCCGCAATCGAGTGAATTGAAATATATTTGTTGATCGTTTCTATATTTTCAATTCCGTAATAGAAATAATAACTTATTGAAACATTTTATTAAAAAAGATCTCAAGCCAAGATAGTTGCTTACAGATATTTTTATTAAGTCATAACAATGTTGTACTCGTACCTATTACGTAAGGTGTCAACATTTTTATTTTTCGTAATTCGTTATTTTTTGTATTATTTTCTTTGTCACGTGATTTTTACATTAATTATTTTTGATAGGTATATTAATGTAGGTACTAGAAAGTATGTTGTTGTCCCCCAAGTTTGTATTTTATTTTGTTGAAAATTAATTTCCAAATACTATGAATTTCTTATGTTTAATTCGCAACACGACAGCTTGTATCGTACATACTTATTGTCAAGAAGTAGGTATAACAATTGTTTCCGAATCATTAAATTTCAGAATAAGAAGCATCATCATCATCATCATCATTTCTGTCGGTCCCTCAATCCTGAGGATCGTGACCATCATGCCTCGTTCTGTAGACCATCTGTCTCCATGTTGAGCGATCCTCTGCCATGTGTAAGGACCCGTGAAGTGAGCTCTGTGTGGCCTCCTTAATTTGGTCGCTCCATCTTATTGGCACTCTGCCCCTTCCTCTCCTCCCTTCTACAACCCCAGTCATAATCACTTTTTCTAGGTTGTCATGCTCTCTTCTAAGAAGCATTTATAATATTTTTTAAATGCATAATATATTGTTATAATATTTTGAAAACAAGTGTATTAGGAAAATTTTGGGTGTATGATGGTATGAATGTGTCATGAATGATGCTGTGCGCCGACGCACCCAGCTGATATTTGTAATCTCCGTGATACGGGAGAGACAATGGTCCTGGCTGGGTCTTTTTGAGAATACTCAATGATAGTTGGCCAAAAAGAGCACTGTTTTTCACTCCGCAAGGGTTACGTCGGCTCGGGCGTCCCTATTTCACAATTAAGTTTTCCTATTACAAGAAAATCAGAGCGCAGGGAAAGTCGTGGGAAGAGATGACGCAACCGGCGCAGAGTCACTCTGAATGGAGGAGGCTGGTTTCTGCCCTGTGCTCCCGAGAGAGTGTCGAGTGCGGTGATGATGATGATGATGATAATTATTTTATCAATATTTATTTTGTAATACTTCATGTTTTTCGATAACAAATAAAACGAAACCTAGTTCACGATGATAAAGTTACCAAATTTAAAGTTGGTAACTTTATCATCGTGATCTAGGTTTCGACATGCAATATAGTTTTTAAACTCAAACAGAGGCTTTTTTCAATTTATTTAATCCCACAAATGACATTGTTATGAATGCGGAAAAATACTAATGATAATACAATCATAATTTACTGAAGTCATTTTCTTTCCCCAGAAGAAATAAAATTCTTGATAAGTAAGAAGGTAGGGCTAGTACTAGTAGTGACTACCTTTTTCACGTTGTCAGTTCGTTATTCATGGGACGACAGGTCGTCAAGTCTGTAGGATGACTAGCGTGACAAGGACTAAGTGTAATATTATGCGATATAGTTGTAATACAGAAAATGTGTCGCCGAGTTTCGAAATTCGCTAATACACATTTTTGTGATTCGTTGAAATTAGTCAAAGTCTCCTGAAGTCAAACAATTTTGTTTTATTATAAGTATTTTATTACATTGAATAAAAATAAACTGTTCATTTTGTTTACTTACATAAAAATAACTCTTTTTGGTTAGTTGAATTATAGAGAATATTAAAATATGGATAAAGAGATATAACGGAAGTTTTTCCTTATCATTAGTTTTTTGTACATAAGGTGAATTTCCTTAGGTTGTAGAATATTTAATTAAGAATCAGACATTTATACCTAACTCAATTTTCGTGAAAATGTATTATAGCAGATTTTGAAACTCGGCGACACAAATAATAATATAACACACCTACATCATAAACATGATTTTATTATTATATAATCTATCAAGTAGGTACATTTTTGTGTCTGAGTCCGTTCTATATCTACGACCATGTTTTTATACATGAGTACTTTAAAGACATCGTTGATTGGTACACTGGAGAAACTATAACAATGACAGCTAAGATAAATTCTATTAAAAAACAGTGGTTCCACAAGGTGTCGAAAGCTGAAGTTCTTTGAAGAGCCAAAAGCTGCAGTGCTGGGATATTGGTTTCGCAAAGTACCTACCACGCATGCTCTGGTCATATCATCCGTTAACACGATAACAGACTCCTAAAAAGCAAATAATTTAGGGAGCTTGCGCATGGAAGAAGAAACCACGGTGGCCTGCGTAAACGATACAAAGATGTCCTTCATCCCATCTTGAAGGACAGTTATAATATTCATCACACCCGAGAACAAGACGCTGCTGATCAATCTGATCATGCCAAGTGAAAACAACTATGTACATAGCTCATAAATATCACTCAAAGGACAAAATACAATACCAAGGCCCATCTGCAAGAAAGCATCCATACTCCATAGAGTAAGCCTCTCTTGCATTGGTCTATTTAGTCATCTGAGATGGCAAAGTATGTAGAATGGATGCTGCACAGCTGGATCCACCATGAAATTTTAGCGCTCACAATACTCGCCTTATCGAGTCGTTGGCATTTAATTTATTAGGTACGATAAGGGTTAAATTTTGCACTATAGATAAAGTTTTATTTGTGGATATATAGTCAGATATACTTAATATTAAACCTAAAATTGTATAAGAAATATATATTGTTTTTTTGCATGTTCTGTCATAACATATCACGTTTGATTAAATTTGTAGAGTATAGTTCCAGATAGAGAAAATAAGAAATAATTTGTCGTGTTAAAATTTACATTTTCATAAAACATTTGAATAATTGATAATGATAAAACCAGAAAATGCTTTAAAATACATCACCAACAATTTATATCAGATCATGACACCTCTCATAAATATTTGTATCGTAGTGTTGCTAATTTCTATAAATCCATTCCTCAGGGAAGCACCTTCATACTCAGGTACGCTATCTACAAACGTCAATTTGATTTTATTTCCTGAAACCGAGTAAATATACGCTGGTAATATAATAATATGAACAAGGCCAGGCAGCTGGAAGAGAAAGAGAGAAACAAACATTATAAAAAGTAACCCCATCCCCATTTTATGAGAAGAATAATATCACAACAGCTGTGACAGACAGGGACGGCATTATTTAATTCAAGCACAGGCACTGAGTTACAAATTATGTACCTATGTGTGTGTATGTAAGTAATCATTAATTACTTTTTGATTAGATGTTAAAACTCAAGGAGACCAACCGACCGCCCGGATATCGCAGAGGTCTGGGGATTTCCATTAATCCACTCAATTTTTGGACAAACAACATTTTTCCATCTCATTTAATGTAACATAATCTGGGGCCGTTTGCATTCAGTTGAAATTTTTTTTTTTACCAAGTTTTATTAATTAAAATTCTTGATTGAAATTTCTCAAAAGTACAGCTTCGATCAATCTGAAGAGTATAATACCTATCGGTAAAAGCACGAATTCAGTTCATAGATAAATATGGCATAGGTAAAAGCTAATTATATTAATCAGTCATCTATGCTATGATGTAACAGTAGCTAAATATTTACCTTGGAAGTAGGAAGGTAGGTACTATACAAAGTGTTTTGACATTAACTTTTACTAAGTAGGTATGTACTGTCGGTCCATTATATTGACTATATAGCAAGACATTTAAATTAGGTACTGTTGGTTGGTTTTGCTACATTCTGAAGACGGATCTGTGTGCAAAGCGACGTGTGTGTAATTTCGTTTTGGCGGTGCGAAATGAAAACAAAGACAGTCTTTTATAAATGTTACCCGCATGTACCTACCTACCTAATGCTTTACCTTTACCTACACAATGTATGTAAATCTCTTATTATGAATCAAGGCAGAATATTTTTACCTATGTTATGAGTTTGTAATATCCTACAATACATTATTATCATTACATTACAAGTAGGTACCTAGTTTGCTCCAAGCATTTTTCTTCCGCACAGTGAATCAGCATCAGTATTATAGATATGTACCTAGGTATTGTCTGTTTTCTTTTTGTTTGTGTAAATGATGATGTAAAAATAATGTTAGACTGACTGAATGTTTATTGAATGTACCTATATTATAATTATATTTTTATTGGAAATGATACAAACATCTGTTAGCGACGTACCGTCTACATATCGACTGCCCATATCCACAACTTAACAAGTTGAAATGTCTTATGTCCGAGAAATCGCCATTATTGTAATTTTGGTATAAGTATTTATATTATGCTTTAAAAACACAACATAAAGTGAAATATAGATAGAATAATCCTTTTGTTAGAGGCATTATGTTGTCTTTATTCGACAACGGGTGAAGCCGCAGAACTGCGGAAATTCCAAAAATGACGAAAAATAATTCTACAAACCAATGGCAACATTTTCTCAAGTAACGCAGAAATTGTTTTGTCTGTAGATGAGGCCGCTAAATCATTTTTTAAATACAATCAATCATTTAAAAAAATGTACAATTACTAGATATTTATTTATTTATTTAAATACAATCGATACAAGCATAGAAATTGCATAATCCAACCAGGTGGACTTGTAAATTAGGATAAGCTTTTTGCTCAAACAAAACATATGTACCTATAGGTACATATCAAACCTATAAATAATAATGTAATACTAGAAATAAATTGGTAGGTACCTACATAAATTATATGAGTAAAACCAGCACATACGAGTTGCTATCACTAACAGTCAGATAGGTACGTGTAAAATATGTTTTACCCTTCACACCAGAAATCACGCCCAGTAATTATGTAACTGATCAAAGTGATCATGTTCTTCCGAAAATGATTAACTAACTTGAATCATTCGTAACTCTGACTAAATAAGCGTTGCGGAAAGTAGATTAATAAAAAGTAAATAATTGTATCTTGATTGCAAGACTAGAATGTTGTACAAACACATTAATTCAAAATTTATGGGTTTGCGAACGCTTCGAAAGAAAAAACGCTTTTAAAAAGAAGTCCATTTTCTCGCATAATAAGGTACGTTTAAGGAGTAAAAATCGTATTTTGAAACAATTTATTAGTTTACTTTGCACCGTAAATATTACAAACCTATTATAATGTAAAATATCAGCATAAGGTAAACAATTAAAATTCAAAATGTATTTACCCATCGTCTTAAAAGCTAAAAATTAATGTTTTAGTAATGTACCTACCAAAAAAAATCATGTAAAAAATTTCATGGTAGGTACTTAATAAGGAATAAATTAATCAATTTATTACACCATTGTGGGATTCTCTAAACTTCGCCCTTTTACGCTAATATCGGAAGCAAAGGTTGGACCTTTCTCGATTCAGAGCGATTCTGAGAGAATAAGTCAAAGATCTTTTTTTTGACAACATCAACGGCAACACTTCTCTTGCCGCTGATGTTGTCAAAGATTTATTTTAAAATATGTACACAAGAAAAAGGGTACCTACCCGAATACGTAGCCAGTTAAGAATTAAGCGGCTTAATCTTGTCGATACGAACAGGAAGCACGTTTGACGAATTGCATTGACGTGATGGAAGCAAAGAACATGTGTCGTGGTGGAAGCGGCATTATGGTGTTTAGTAGGTATGTATTTGTATATTATTATGCATTAAATGCGTTAGTCTCGAAAACTCTTCAAAAAAGTATCCATATTGCAAGTTAATAAGTACACACATTCTATTTTAATTATTTCAAGAGCCTTTTTGTACATTTCCGTCTTTCATTCTGAGATTATTTTTAACCTTCTAAAGAGATTTCTCCGTGATGAGATTCTTAGATTCAATCGTTAACTTTCTTTTTCTATTTTTATTCTCAATCCAATAACACTAAGAACATTTTCTTTTAACGTTATTTACAAAATGAACAACGTAAGTCCTGAAGTACCTACCTACAAACTTGTTATGTAGGCATTTATTTCTTAATATAATTTTGTTAAGGTACATAATGCACGACACGAGAAAAAGAAAGGAGTCAAGAATCTTACGAATTGACTTAAAACGGTTTAGTGTAGATGACAGACAATTGCGTAAACCCGTATTTTCTTCTTAACGTGTGTTTTTGGGTCCCAACGACGTTGACGATCACCTGGGTGAAACCTTGTCTGTACCTACTGGACAGCACGATACAGCTCCTCCACACCTGTTATCTCGGTCTACTTTCGAATATTTTGAAGCCAAGAAAGTCGCTTTCTTCAGTGAACATTAAATCTCTTCGTTTCGTTGCCGTGGAGGTGACGTGATCCAAGCCACACTTTTTTGAAGTATGCAGTTTTGTTCAGAAAACCACGGAGAACATAGTGGTGAAGAGAAATAAGTGATTTGATATTCCTAAAGGGCATTTTTGGAAGATTGTGAAGAGATGTTAAGTGTTTTTACATTTCAAGTGTGTGTTAGAGCATTTCAGTAACGCAGATTGGAATAAATAGTTCAATTAAATTATAAAAGTGAAAACATCCAAGCCGCATAGCGCGTAACTTTCCAACAACTTTCCTACAGCTACAGTGGTGAAATAACCCAAGTGATAAATTCGTGTTTACTTCTAAAATATAAAAATTCTTTAATATTTTGTTATTTATATTAGTGGAATATGTGATCAGGAATATTGTGTATTTTTTTTAGCGAAATCTATGCAAAAATAACTTAGTTATAGTCAGATTAGTATTGGCGGGTGCGACAGCATAACTTCATCACCATTTTTCTCGAAATGTCTGTCTTGTGGGTTACATCACTTCACATCCACGGCAATGATTTGTAGGATGCCATATTTTCTCCTCTTATTATGTGACCAAAATAATATGAAGTTTTACGGAGCTTGATTGTTGTGAACAATTCTCTCAATGCCTTTGCTCTACGCAATACCTACTACAATCGTTACTATTCTGTTTCATTTTGTAGCTCTATTTACCGAAATCATTTTAATACAAACACAAAAGCGCAGTTCATTTCAAAAACTTTAAGCTATGTATCATGTTAAAATGTTCTGTTAAAGGCGGAGTTACGTTTGTTCTATGCATGTATATAATAATGTAGCTTTTGATGAGATGAAATGTCGCAGATAGATCTTCCTAAATAGTACAACCAAGGAGGTATTTCCTCCTACTAAATATAAATTTACTTTACTCTACAGAATACTATGTACTGTACATAACTACTACATACTTACCTTTGCGTTCACTATTAATGCTAAGTAGGTATTATACTCTATGCGATGTAGATTCATATCCGAGCTCATAATATACATAGACCTGTTTTATTGAGATAATGTATTAGATACTCAAATGGAGTAGGTATACGTCAATTATAAACTTTACATGAAAAGCAATACAATATTCACGTGAAGAATATTATAATTTTTCATGTTTGTGATCACATTTATCCCGCGGTGTCCCCGGTAAAGTATATTTTAAGTCTCCGATTCTGTAAGTTTTCGGGTGTTCTGCGGATGACAGGTAGGTAATCGTTCAACATCACGTTTAAAACACGGCGATGAGATATGCCACCCATCCTGAATGGTTTTTACTTTTATTGGTATTTCAAATGCATTGCACATAGGTTCCTCTTATGAAATTATAACATATTTGTATAAAATTAGTCAAATCAAATCATTCTAATAGTGTAAATAAGTATTGAATGCCAATAAAATAGTCATATTTATCTCAAAAAACTAACACAACGCCAATAGCAATGATATTAAACAACAACAAAAAATCAAAATAAATAAGGGAACGATGAAATCGTTCGATGAAAATATGACAGTGTATTGTTTGAAACTCTATTATCGGTACTTAGAACAGAGGACACACCTCAACGTTGTATAATTCGATTATTCACCGCCAATGTCTCTTATCCTCCGGAATGCAGCATTGTCTATGGCTGATACAACCAATGTGTAGTTAAAAGCAATATCACGTCAGTACTAGGTATACCTATTGTTTAGTTAAATAATATTGTATAGACATAGGTATGCTGGTGTAACATTACCTCAGAAATCCGGATGAGTAGGCAGTATAAATAGAAAATTACTTAAGAGACAAATTTAGCCAAGAAACAGCGTGAATAATTTCAATTCAATACCGCCTAAATTTTAAAAGAGAAAAATTAATTCGCTCGATAGCACCAACAGTTAGACCATAATTTAACCTTTTCAGAACCGTAAGGTTTTTACAAACGCATATATTTAATCTCTGTTTTATTTTCAAGCTAACTTCAAAAATACAATGTTGTAACGTCAGTTATGGTGGCTTAGAAATTAAATATATCCGACTTATAATTTCCTTTGTCCATAAAAGAACTCATATTTTTAAAAATATAAATTATTTAGATATATCAACAATATTTATCAAGACCAGTCATTATTAGAAATATTTATAAATCTAAGTTTTACAATATTTTAATTTTTTTCATGTAAAAAAAGGAAAAATAAAAATGAATGAAGAAGTTAAAAAAGTTAAACATCATGAAAAAACCGTTTCACCATCTTAAATTTATTGGGCGAATATGGACAAAATATTAAATTTACATAATAGGTATTCATTAATTATGTATAACCAACAATGAGTGACATGAAAGTTGCTACCTTTACGTCACTCAAAGTTAACAAGACACTAAAAAGTTTCACAATGATATGGGAACACATAGTTACAGAACAATTATTCATATGTGGCAAATTATGTATAAAATGATAATGTTTATACATAATTGAAACCTTGGAAAATTGTGATTATATGTACCTATATTTTAAAAAAAATACTTCTCTCAGACCTTAAAGGGTTAACATGCATTGTTATGCACAACAATAGAATACTTTTTAGTGTTTTAGTGAATATTATTATTATCTACGGGACATCTCCAACAATCATTACAAGCATTATTGATGTCATGCTTTATTCTGACTCGAATAAGAGTGTTTCGTTGGCAAATACGAGTATAATAACATAAGTAGGTACCTATTGTTAGTAGAAATTTCATCATAATAATTATTTTACATATCTAAGTATTAGGTTCTGTTTTATAATGCATTTTCTATTTTAAATTAAAAATATTTGGAATATAAAATATTAGGTACCTACCTATTCACTATTTTACCAAATTTAAAATATCTATTTATCTTTACTATCACGTAATATCATACATGTGGGGTAACCAGAATATCTGTCTTTTACAGGATACTCGAAAATTTACGGAAATGAGCGAGTGACAAATTCTTACCCGGGTGCTTTACGATGTAAAATAAAAATATAAAAAAGTCTTTATTTCAGTAATGGTTAATGACACATCCTGATTTTAATATTAAACTGAAAACGTGAGGATCACTTGCATGCTTATCATTATGCAAACAGTTCTCTGGAACCTACAATATAATAGAGAAAGCCGGTTCATATAGAGGTGAAATGGATGTTAGGTGGTATGAGCGTTTCACAAATGATACTGTGTGCCAATGCATTGAGAAAAGATCAGAGGCAGACTAATTGGGGCAGAGACGCTCTGAACGTAGGATGCTGGTCTCTACTCTGTACTCCCGAGAGGAGCGTTGATGAGAGAGATGGTGATAATAATTATGACAATAATAATATTTCGCATTGTCTAATATAAGTTTCATACTTATCAAAGATATTCAAGAGTTTTACTAACTAATAATTTGTTTAATTATTTATATAAATTCAAAGTTGTACGAGTCCTATCAGTTACCCAGTAAGTAAACAGTGTAGTAATATTCTATTGAAATATTCCATTCTACATAATTAAATGTACCAATGAAGATATCCTCCGTACCTACAGGAGTTTGCATACATTTTACATGGAAGTACTAATTCATACAAAAGTACTTGCATTATATACCTAGGTACGAATCATCAGCAGTGTTACGAGAGCTGTTGATATAAAAGATAATACTTACATAGAATTGTACCAGTGCTCAACCAAAAGTCCGTTCAATTTACCCAAGAACCTACATACGATAAATTGTTCTATTTTTGGAGTTTCTATGCATAATTATATCAATGGATAAGATGGTGCATTTTCATAATATACTGTCCAAAGAGACAGTTGTAATCATTTAGTCCTGTAAAGTGAGCATTTAGTCATTCTTCTTATGGTCCCTCACTTATTCTGCAACTTACTACTGGATCACGTTGTCGGTAAGTTCGTAAGTGTCCTATAAAAATTCTTCTCGTAATGCGTGTGTTAGACACTCGTTTACCACATGGTCGAAAGTTTATACCATTTCACAGGTAGGTACGCACTGTTGTATGAATCGAGTGAGAATAATATTTAACTATATGTATCTTACAATTTCTGAAAGGACATCACCACAATGTCACCAGCGACGCGCCTATTACATCATAGACCAGTAATGCTGCGCAAATTTTGTCAGAAATCAGGTTGGTTTGTAAAAAAACTGTAATAATTTATTTATTTTATTTATTTATTTATTCTTTTTGCACATCATCATTACATAACAGTGTAAAGAAAATAATATAAAATTTTAAAAACTAGGACGATGTGCAGTGGCGAGATTATCACTATAGTAATGAGACTTCGGAGTCAAATATTATTCACAGTGAAAATAATACAGCGTTTTTTTTAAATCTTTTTTTTTATTCCACCTGTTATATATAATACTATAATAAAAAGGTAAAAATAAATGAATAATATCTGGGCGTTAAACTCATTTTAATCATTATAATGCAAACCTCCTAATAATGTCCTATGTGGTGACTGATACACGCAATTATTTTTTATTTCAACGGTTATGTAAGTATTTTACTAAGGATACGACTAGTAATACCTGTAGGTCACTGAAAGTGTTTCAAAACTAAAAAAGTTTTTTTTTTATTCCACTACTAACGAACTTAATCTTTAGAAGAAAAATTATCATTAACTATGAATATAACAATTTATTATTACAATATTTCGTTTGAAACAATATACCAATTGATATCTAAGAAAAAGCTGAAACAGTCCTGCAGCAAATATGAACCTATGCGTAGTGAAAGATTTTATTTGGTTTGGCCACAGGTCTTGGAAGTAGAAGTAAACAGAGATCTATGAAAGAAGAGCCGATGCACTTCAGCCCCGTAACTACTAGGAAAAAGTCAAAAAGATGAATGCACATTGAAAACTGAACATGCAAAAGTAGGAATAATATATCTATAAATTTTCTCATAGGTACATACGTTTGATATTTCATCAGCCAGTCATGCCAAATTTCGTTGGAACCGTCTCGTTTACTTTAGTACAAAATGGAAACTCTAAGTATTTGATGTTGAAAACTAACCAACCATTCATCGAGGTATATGTATACCTACATAGGTACTTATTGTATTCAGAGATGAAACGTTCCATACAAGATAATTTTGAATCCCAAGCTAATAACAATAATGATTGTAAAGTTTCTTTGACTCGTAATAATATTATAAAAGAACCAAAATATATCTATATGTTAATGGACATTCTTGTTTAATCATATTCTGAATAAACAAGAATTATATCTCTTTTCGGGTAATGAATTTTGTTGATACTTTGTTCAATAAATTGTACCTACCTAGTTTTAGTATAAAAAATCTGAAATATTTTGTGTCAATTCAGCCAAATAGGATAATGATTAAGTTTTTCATTTGCAAAAGTAAAATACTGTGAGGTAAGATTTCTTACACGTGGAATAACACTGATCTCATATTATTTATTACATCCTAAAGCAGTGTTCCGCAAACTTTTTGTGTTCAAGGTACACCTATCAAATCAAGAAATTTTAGAGGTACACCAAAGAAAAAAAGCAATGTTTATTTAACAAAGCGTCTCGCTCTTATAGCTCTCAGCTATTTTTAGGTGTACTTGCTCTGGAGGTGGGGAAAAAGAGATTCCCCTAATTGTGAATGTGGAGATGTGCAGAGTGTGAGACACATAGTGCAAGACTGCCATCTCAAAAAATTTAGCGGGGATCTGCGGGACATCCACGAAGCGGGACCGGAGGCGGTGAGCTGGCTCTCGACACTAGAGCCAAGACTGTAGAGGACACGACGCAGCCCACATGGGTTAAGATTCATCAACACCGAGCCATACGAAAAGTAAAGTAAGTAGGTGTATTATTTTCACAAAACCTTGACTTTTTTCCGCGGCACACAAACTGATGACCACGGTACACCAGTGTGCCGCGGCACACGCTTTTCGGAACACTGTCCTAAAGGATAAATCATCTTTGATCCTCTTAGTTTGTTAAAACTGTTTCCTCTCATATTTAGTGGCTCAACTACTGACTGAGGAAATAACAAAAAAATATCATTGCACTATAATATTATATTATTTTTCCACTGTAATAATACCCTTGTATTGTTATTTTTGTTTTATTATGGAATAAATAAACAAAAAAAGTGGTATTTAGTTTCATAAAAACCCCATCTATGTATTTTAAAAAATCGCTTTGAGTAGCAAATGCTTGTTTTGACAAACAAAATTTAATACAAAAGAATGACTATATTTATTAAATAACGATCTATGAACATTCGTTTATCTCTTGTACCAACTTAGAGAATAAGTAATTTATTTTTCGATTACTGACATAAATTTTGTTAATATTAATTATTAACTACTGGGTAGTAAAGCGAAACAGTAGGTTCCTAGTCAGTTACTACCTTATTATAAGGAATACCTAATTATTATTTGTATTATTATGAAAACGTTAATAAATTCAAACAGCAGACTTCATGGATAGGTAAGGAATATAAGGGATTCATAAATTTCATTACAAGTCCCTTTTCATTTTCTTTATTTCTTAAATTTTTCACCTTCATCTCCCTGTAAATGGTGATTGAAATTTTTGTATTAATAATCACTATTTTAATCCCCTAAATCTAAAGGCTGGTATGAAAGTGGCAGCAGTGAAAGTTTAAGTAGATATAGGTAAACCGAATCGACGTCTTTACCTTCCCCACAAGCATTTCAAACAATGCGGCCTGGTGAGATTAAACAAAACATAATATGCCTAGATTAAATTTTATGAACAAATTATCTCTTTTGAAAATTTCTAGAAATATAAGGTGACGAATTTTGCCACTCCATGGACAAAATATCTGTTTTATCGTTAGAAAATATATTATATACATATGTAGTTCAACGGGCTTAAAATTTACTTGCATTGATTGTGGATGAAGTACTTTTCAAAACTGATACCATTTTAAGATCAACGTCTAATCGAAATTCAAAAGACCCACCGTTTTGTGTCACGTTATATCAAAGTACACGTCTTACAAACTGATAAAGTTGCAATAATAATAGATTATATTATATGCAGCAAATTGAATCCAATTAGGTATCCGACATAAAAATTATATAAAATGAGAAAGATTCTTATGAAAATTATATAATGAACACTGTAATTTAGATGGAAAATAAGAATTTGTAAGACAAGGGAGAGACTATACAAAAAATAATAAAAAGAATATCAAAAAAGATAAAAGTCAACGACCCCAGTCGTGAATAAAACGAGCGCCTTGAAAGAATAAGTGCTAATTAATTTTGTTATAATTATAACAGCATTCATAGAAGTTTCGCTACTAATGAAATTTCCGTAAGACAGTTTTCTGATTCGATTCAAAATATTTTGATTAAAAAATATGTAGGTACTTATCTACCTATTTGGACATATTGTTTCACGTATATTTGACATAGCGCTAAAGGGACTCTTTACATCCTTTTTGTACCTATTGAAGAAAAATAATTTATTTGTTTATATCTATATGTGTAGGTATATTTTATTTATTATTGTGTCTTGACTTTTCAATTTATTTTTGTATGTTGTGTTAAGTACGCCCTTTCTATTGTATTAATGTTTTCCTTTTTATTGTATTATTGTAATGTTGATGAACCCAAGTGTCCTCTAAAGGACCTATGGGAGATGTTGAAGAATAAATAAATATTTTGAAAGATCTAGATACTTCTATACCATAAGTATATAATTTCTTCTTTCCTTTTTTCCCTCTTCAAGGTTTCCTTATGTAACATACAAGAGGAACAGTCGCTTGCATTCAGATCAATTCTTTGGCAAATTATTTACTTCTTTTCAACTTTCTGTTGTTCAGGTCATTGGAAACTTTGTGAATGAAAGAATATTATGAATGGTTCATTGCATATTAAATATCCAGCAAAGAATTGGAATCCAACTTTTTCCAAAGGTGTCCTGTAAACGATAGGTGTTTGAAAAAAGAAAGACATTTTTACATATTAAATTCAGTGCTATACCATCACGGCATATCCCACAAGTGGGGTAGTCAGCAGATCAGCTGCATGTAATAAGCAAAGATGAGATGAAGTTAGCTATCAATATCTTATTTTTTTATTTTTTTAAAGAGGACAGCTTGCTGGCAACCTCGCGTTTAGGATATATCGTGATAGGATAGATAGAAAGAGATTTGTGTCAATCTATTTTATCCCTGAAATTAAATGTTTAATGTCTTATTCGTGAAATTTTTTATCTGTCTTTTACAGGACACACTAAAACTTACAGAAAAGAGTGAGACGTATTCTTTGCTGGTTACTCTACAAAACAACATTTTTTAACGTTTAACAAAAATAAGGAATTATACAGCGAAGGTCAATATTTTGCTCAAATAACAAGTTTATTGGGCAATTACTTTGCTATTTTAAAAATTTCAAGTTTTCAAACTCTGAAATTAAACACTTACCAAAGTAAGTAGTTAAATTATTTTATTGAAAGCAACGCAAACTTAATCCAATATTCTTAATTGTACTTTTGTCAACTATAATTTTCAATCTAATCAATCTTTCCGTCTGCCCAACACTGTCTCATTTATCTTTGTGCAAACTTATGCGAGAATATAAGGAAACTTTCTTTTTAATTATTGTCTTGATACCTTGATCTTCTGGGACTCATTAACACTCCAGCCCCTCACTTTGAACTGACATTTACAAAGAGAAACGACCGAAAATTTTATGCAGGATTCAAACAATCCCTTATAATCAGTGATAGTTTTTAACTCAATGCCTTTGTATATGAATAAATTATTAAGCACCTTCTTAGAAATGTCAATCATGTTTTTTTAGTGGGGTGTGAATAATTGTAGATAGGTAACATAATACCCCTATTCTATGGGTTAGTTGGAAGATATCGCGCTTCTGCAATAAACTCGCCCATTGCACAAATTTATTTGTCTGGTTTTAATTGTGCAATGTTCATTTGATAATGTTTGTTTTTTGTGAAATTAAGTTTTTAATTATTATTTTTATGATTATCCTATATTGATTCAAACTAAAATAAGAACGTTCCTCAATTTAATAATTCAGTTCACTTGAACTAAAATTCGTGTTTTATATGATATTTAAGAGTTTATAGAATAACAAAGTAGACTTAATAAAATTGAAACGTTCCTATTTTAGTTAGTGCATACTAAAAATGAAATAGAATCGGAGGTATTATCAAGGAATAAGTTGTGTTATTTTAAGTATTTGCTTTAATCTGATTTGTTAAAAGATATTGGTTCTTATGCCATTGACCAAATTATGAAAGGTCGGTGGCCTGATGAGACCTGGGTTCGATTCCACCCGCAGCTGACTTACTTCAACTTTACGACTCAATTAATTGCCTATTGTGAGGATACCTGGGTATTTTTGGGTTTATTCAAATATTGATACACCTTAGAAAAAAAATTGATCTGACATGGTTCATACCGGCAGTAGACAAATTACAATTTTATATATATCTACCTATTATAAACAAAGAGCTGGCATTTCGTTTTAAATCGACTTCGTACATAAAAGTATTCAAAACATAATACATTTGTGTCACATCAAAAAAGAATCTGTCTTTTTGAAATAATAATTGATTTGGATCTACTTAGGTCATTGATCAAAATATACAAGAGACTTTCGATTTATATTATGGAGACATTCTTAAATAATATGTACCTACCTTATGAAAAATATAATGTCGTTAGGAATAAATAGATTAATACTTTTTGAATCTGCATGAATTTTGCCAAGTGTGAAATTCTCGAAAAATGAGTTTTATAAATTACCACACAGTGAAGTGATAGTAAAAATAAAGAAATGAAAGTCATTGGAGATCGTTGCTCGTGCGGTAAGACATTGAAGTGAGCATGGAACAACGAAACAAATGTTCCGGGATCACTAAACCTGTAATTTACAAGGTTTTATGCAGCCCTCTAAGGAGGCGTGACTCCAAGATAAATTATTAACTCCACAGAGAAACTAAGAAGGGCCTAAAAATTCTTCAAACTAACAATATAATAAATTACATAGTCATTTCAATGAAAATTATTGTCATACGATTAAGTAGCAGGCCTTGAAATGACTTTGTACGGTTATAACATTCTACAACTCATACCAAGCACGTGTTTTGAACTTGGAAATTTTCCAACAAAAGTTGCCCTTGGAAATTATTGAAATACCAAGCTTTTAACTTGTTATACATAATATTATAAATTTATATCATAATGTTAACGTTATGTTCTGACCGCAAAAACTAACATAGGCAAAAACTGAAAATCTAACGTACCTTCGATTTATATCATTAAGTTAACGTTATGTTCTGACCGCAAAGACTAACATAGGCAAAAACTGAAAATCTAACGTAACTTCGATTAAATGTATTATTAAATATTACAGAATAATAATTTTATTTAAAGATGAATCGATCCATCACAACTTCTTTCGATAGAGCGATCAGTCTCTGTTTAAGAAAGACGGATTGCTCTCCGACTGAAAAAATACCTACGTTTCTTAAAAGAGTCGTCAACGCATTGAATAAAAACCCTTAAATTTATATTTCCCTAGTGCGTACAGTTTATACCTACATGAAGAAATCTTGATATTGATTCTTGATACTGTTTAGTAAAAACATCTCCCTTTGGGATTTTATCTTCATTTAGTCTAGTTGATTTAACTGTCTATAATGTCTTGTATTTTTCTATTTTCAACAATGAATTATTTTCAATGACAAATATAAGAACCAAAGTTTCATAGTTTCAATTAAATGGTTGATTTCTTTTGAATTTGTCAACACGAGACTGGTATCTAGTACTAAGTCCACTGTTGACAAAACTCTAAAAGGAAATGTCAAATTGTGAAAATCGGCGATGATATTTTATTGATTGAATAAAAACACTAAAATAATATTAGTATGGTCGCAGTGCAGCCTTTAATTGAAGAAAAAAATGCAAAGAGTAATGAATAAAGCTCTAAAAATAGTATGTGGTTTAAATAGATTCACAAGAACTGTTGAACTGTTCAATGTGACCAAGGAATATAATCTGGAAGAATTAATATTGACAGAAAAAGCTAAGATGACTTTTAAATTAGGAAATGGACTTACTTAAACTAATATTGATATTATGACAGCCAGTTTGTAATAACCAAACAAGACAGAGAGAACATATATCAGAATGGACTATCCATGAACCAATAGACCAAGATTTGGTTGTGTGTACACTGCATCACTGATATAAAATTCACTCCCAGTAGTTATTAAGCCCACAGCGAGCCTTAATGTTTTTAAGAGAGAATTGAATAAGATTGTGATTAGTGAACGATTGTGTGATCAGTGAAATTTAATTTGAGTTTGTGATTAGTGAAATTTAATTAAAATAAGTGATCAAATATAGTATGCCGAATTAGGACACCGAAGCTTGACCCCTCATACCAGGAGAAATTCTGATTGGGGCAATGCTTATGGCTTATTATTATATGTATTTTTTTTTTTTTTTAATTTTATTTTACTACACCAATAAATAACAAATCTTATACATATTTTCATTGATGCTGACCAACTAGGTATAACCTGTTCTAGGGCAAATATCTCACAAACATATCAAACATACTGAAACATATACACAATCACAAAAAGCATTCATCTCCTATATTAACACAATCACATTCATAACAAGAAAAACACTGCTGCAAACTGTCCATACATGAAACAACACACAAACAAACCATTTCTCCATATAAAACCAGAAAAAAACAACACATCCCTCAACCACACACATCACAAATCCCACACCACATACCGACACAAGTATATCACCCCACATAAAACACAAAAACACAAAACAAATCATGGAACAATTAATGCTAAGATATCCTGCAATCTCTCCATTGGCAAATCAGACACCCACATGTATAGTAGTTGATTGTTTAAATTTAATGTAAGTACCTATTGTTATTATTGTGTTTAAAATAAATAAAAAAATGTCTTTATGGTTTACCAACAAAATATACAACTACTACCTTACCATTCTGAATGTCGTAATTTTTTGTTGGCACGGAGAGGACATTTTGCATTTTCATTTCATGCATCTGATCTGCTGACTACTCCACCTAGAAGTCACCCAGTAATGCCGTGATGGTATAGTATAGAAGTGTGCTACTAAGGCATAATATCTCGAAAGCAGACCAGCTTCGTGTGATAAACATGCAATCAGTCCTCTCAGTGTGTAACGTTATAATAATAGTAGGAATGTTGTTCATTTAAATTCATCCAAATAAATAAATAAATAAATAAATAAATATATAAAAAAAGAAATTCTATCTACAAGTTAGAAAAATATTTCAGTAAAAACAATACCTTTTATCTCTTCAAACGTTAATTCTTTTAAAGGTACAGGAAGGATATTGTCAAGCTTGACAGATCTTGTTTGTTTTCATAGAAATGTCAGTCATTCCAACCCTTTTCCGTTGAGAATGCAAGTGATTGAACTTTTTCGATATTTCATTATGTCAGAAAATTTGATATTAAAAGGTTGCCTGTTATTATTATTATTTGGATGATTTGTAAAGCGCCGTTTTGTGAAAAAAATCCACCTCAAGAGCGCTCATCTATGCGCTGTTATTATCTATTCGCTAATAGATAATTATTTAGTGGCACGTTCAGCAAAAAAACAAGTCTTACACTCTTTTCTTCATTAACTGTGTGAAGATAATTCGTTTAAAAACTCATGTTTCCGGGTTGGCTGGATGAAATCTTATATGCGACTGGCCTGTCTTTTGGTACCTACTCTCTGTAGAAATTTACCTGTGCATTGCATATTTGGATACCAATAAAGCTTTATTTATTTATATCTATTACCGGTCATTTTTTTAAAAACTGAAATTTATTTCCATTATTTTGTCGAATACCCTGGCTTATTGGAACACTTGTACCTTATTTGCTTTTAATAAATGACGCAGTTCCAAATGAAATTAGATTCTATGAAAATATTGGTTTGGATACGTGAGGGAAAGAATTACGTAGAAAATTTTAAAGTCATTATGTTTAATCAAAAAAAGTTTTTTTATGAAAAAAAGGCTTCATGAAATAATTTTGCTTGTAACACGTGGATATAATTTTCAGAGACGTCAGTCAGAAAGTGGCTAAAGTGGGTGTGCAAACTTATTCATAATCCATTATCGTTAAGCAGATAAAACAGGCCACAGTATTATAATTAATCTTCATACATTCATCTCACAAGGCATTTCTCACAAGCTGAATATTTTACATACAAACTGCACGTGAAAGATGAATCATGTAATTTGTCCTCTTCGTGCTAATAATTCTTCAAGACATTCATTTAAGATGTACATATGGCATAGGTACTTAATCACTTTAAATAAAGATGAATATAAAAAAGAGATGTTAAACCAGCCTTTAACAGGATGCTCGAAAGTTTACAGAAAAGGAATTTAGAATTTATTTTTACTACTTTATCACCAGGTTGTATTTATTTATTATTTATTAATTCATCAATGGCCTACTAGCCTCTTCACTTTCTCCACATTAATACGATTTCTCTTACTAAAGATGAGATTATACTGTGAATTTGATCCACTTAGTCAAGCCACGTAGTTCCTGGACCTCTGAGGTTTCCCCTACCCCTTTATTCAGAGAAATACACTCTTTGACACAAAATGTTAATTATTGGGTGATTTTCATAGATACCGAAACTGAGGAGTGAAACACGAATGCTAGACATTATCTTGAGAGACAAAATAAGCAATGAAATTATCCGATAAGAGTCTTCGACAATGTTGATAAAGGTAAAAAATTGAAATGGCAATGAATTTGTCATATTATGGCAAAGCAAGTGAATGGATCTTTAATTTTTATACGGAGGCTGTAGAATGAAAGAAGAAGTGTGTGTAGACCCCAAAAAATATTGGTTGTTGATATTGTCCAGTTGATAGAAAAACAGTAAAATCGAATCATAAATGCATGGAAAAGTTTTGAAGAGGCATATATCTAGTAGTGTAGAAAAAAGGACTAGCGTTAAGTAAATAAGTTCAAAAATAGTTCCAAAAATCCTACGAATAGCAAACAATTAAGCTGATAAACTAGAAATACTACCTATCAGATGTTCGTTAGTCATTGATTACATCGCCTGATTTGTTTTCATTGCCCACTTACCAATCTCTTAATCTCGTTTGGATCTTAATTTATTTGTGCTTATTAAGAAATAGGCGATAAAACACCTTCAGAATGGGTTTTACGATGGTTATACATAATTAGAGATGTGGTTGAAATGATTTTAGGGGAAACTGGATAACAAATATCTGGCAAAATCTGTAACTGGATATTCATCCACGGTGCCATGAACCACTCACAACCGTCACGATTTTTTCTTGATTAAACCCTTTCAAATGAATTAATCATATTATTATTTTACAAGTGTTAATTTTGATAAAAAAACAAAATCTTGACTTCCGAAAACCCGGTTTTAGGTATTCGGCTGGATAGTGGACTAATATTTGGAAATTTTCCGGATTAAAAAATATGGTTTGATAGGCCGGATAGTTTCCGGGTATCTATTACATTTCTAGTTATAATATTATCATTGAACGGAATTATATATAGGCTATAGTAAACTAGGAATAATAATAGTCTTAACCTCGATCCTACATGAAACCTTAATAAATTTATCAACATACATTATACGCCTTCATCAATGGTTGGTTATCTTTAGGGTGGCAATGACAAATAATTTTCAGCAAACATTCTTTGCCTTCTTTTTATTTGAGTTTCAATATTCCTCCCGAGTAGGCTTTGAGAATTATAATATATTACATTGTATTATGATGATATCACATCAAAAGCTTAAAAAAATCCGCTTTATGGGGACCGGGCCCTTTATTATGCCGGTCCTAAGCTCTGGAACAGTTTGCCTCTAGGTCTCTACGACGACTACGACTACGTTTTCAGGAGAGACCTGAAGACATATATGCTCTCGAAATTTTACACATGACACACTATAGTGTTTTAAATTTTTGACATTATATTGTTTTAATTTTTTGACAAAGACAAATGTTTGCAGAACAAAATTTAATTATTTTATAATTTTTTATTTTATTATGATTTTTGTATTTTATTAATTTGATTTTTGATTTTATTATTATGATTTTTATATTTTTTATTCATTATTATGATTTTTTATAATTCCGAAGACAATTTTTTAATTGGTATTATGGAGTTTTTTAAAAATGGACATGGATGTTGATCCTTAATAATGTGAAACGCCCTTGAAGTGATATTATCACAGTACGGCACTATATAAATAGTCATATTATTATTATTATTTACTTTTAAAATCACCTAATACCTAACAACTGAAAAAAAATTACATCACATAGATACATAAGTAAAAACTATACAACAAAACAATTAATATTAACATAATGAAAATACATAATACCTACTCCTGTGTGTCTGAGTGTAGGTACGTAGGTAGTAAGTACACAATAACTGTAGGTACGCAATAAAAATGAAATTTATCTTCTCTGTACCAATATAAGTTATGGCTTTCAGGATGGTTGACATACTTCTTCGCTTACAGGCCACTCTTAAATTTCCATAAAAGAGAAAGAGATCTATTGTTTATCGGGGACTACTCAAAATGGACTTATTTATCAATATTTTTCAATCGAATACATAAAAGTACAATGTAAGTCTTAGAAAAGACAACGTCACCTTATTAATTGCCCAAACGGAACTTTAACTTGCAACCCATCTTTTCCTCGCAGTACTCTTAGCAAAGAGAGAGAAAGCTAGAACACGACATAAATAATGCCGTTATTATAATATTTTGCGTGTGTTGAGTAATATTAAAAAGAAATAAATAAATAAAACCCGTATGAATTAAAGGGTGTTTTTTTAGACCTGTGGTTTTCAAGAAGAAATTAAACGCATATAATTGAATGTTATGGCCAAGAATTTAGCTTTATTATAAAGATAAGAGTTTGCCATTATGTTTTAAAAACGATTTCAGGCAAGTGTCCGCCGTGGCTGGCTCGAATAAAGTCCAGCCGAGAGCCCCAATTTTCGATCACTTTTGCAGCAATTGGAGCCGTGTGTCAGCAATAACACGCTGAATATTCTCTTCCAAGGCGTCAATCGTCTCGGGTTTATCTGCGTAGACAAGTTACTTCACATAACCTCATAAAAAATAGTCCAGCGGTGTAAAATCGCACGATCTTGGAGGCGGCGCCACAGATCCACGACGTGAGCTAATGCGCTCACCAAAAGTTTCCTTCAATAAATTAATTGTTTCGTTGGCTGTATGTCATGTAGCGCCGTCTTGTTGAAACCAAAGGTCGTCCACATCAAAATCTTCCAATTCAGGCACGAAAATATCATTAATCATGGCTCTAAAGCATTCTCCATTGTCTGTAACATTATGGCCGACTTCATTTTTGAAGGAATATGGACCAATGATTCCCTCTGCCCATAGACCACACCAAACAGTGACTTTTTGAGGATGTGACGGCGTCCAAACAATGGCTTGTGGATTATCAGCACTCCAAATGCGACAATTTTGTTTACTAACCCACCCATTCAACCATAAGTGAGTTTCATCGCTGAACAAAATTTTCTTGTGAAAATCGGGATCGATGGCCATCTCGTTTTGGGCCCACCACAAGTCTAAAAAAAACACCCGATATATCAAATAAAAAAATAATATCAATTAAAAACTTAATCAAAAAATTAAAAACGATAAAAAGAAATGAATAAAAAAATTACAACAATTAAGAATTATATCAATAAATTAATAACAATTATTTAAAATTATTAAGGAACTGGGTAAAAATGTACGAAAAAATTTTCTAGACTGTACGTAAAAAAATAAGAACATTTTTAAAACAGACTTAATATTTTAACTATCTAGTAAAGGCACCTTCCTATTCACTCTATTAAGTACGTCTTAATATTTCCTTTTATGTAGTTACTCGAATATATGTATCTGAAATACTTGGTTCACAAAAAAAAAAGAGCTTCGCTGCTTTTCTTGGTGTGATTTACAAAATGACACTCTTTAAGAGTACCCTATCTGTTAGACTATATCTACCTTTTCTCTTAATATTAAGAGATATTGAAGATCCGAAACTATTCGGTTTCTAAGTTGACACTATTGACTGAGTTAAATCCACAACGAAACTTAATTCATTCATTGATACAAGAGCAACTATTGTTTATAAGGAATATGATACGTAAACTGTTACGGTTAGGCTGTGAGAAATGTTGATCAAAAGACGAAGATGGAACAAGGCATAATTTTTGAAGCGAATACAATTCAAATACCAAGTTGTTTGGTATCTTTGATCAATTTCTCAAAGATGACTGCGTATTGAATAATAAAAATAGACGAATATGGTTGAGATACAAAACAGTAGGTATGCATATATGTGAAAGTGTAAAAAAATGTGGAAGTGTAAAAAAATGTCCCAATCTTTATAAAAATTATCGCGTGTCCTGTAAAAGGCATGTAATCTAGAAGGACACGTTTAGAATATTTTACATCTTCAGTTCAGCGATGAGGCATACCTCCCAATATGAATGTTTTACCTTTCAGTGATAAGAAAAGGATAAATGGCATATTAATTACAATATGCTCCTTGTCCGCTGGCTACCCCACTTGTGAGAAATGCATTGCTGAGTAGTCAAAACATTTTCATTCGCTAAAAGATCTCGAAGGTACCTACAACATCCATTCTTTATATTTTTAGTTACCTATCCGGTTTGAAATTTCCCCGAATTTAAACTATTTGCATCCCACTGTACGTTTCATCACTAACATCATTGTTTGAAGATATCTCAGCTTCACATACCTTAGTACTGTGACAAATACGAAACATTCATTTTTAGACACTCTTCATTTGCAGACGTGTTCGGGCGTATCTTTGGCAAGAATTGATAAATGGCATAAAGAGATTGATTGATTTCATTGAGATGGAAGAAAAACCTCCTTTGAAAGATGACGGTACTTCTAACTCTTCACTCCTAGACTACTTACCAAAGTACAATGATGTACCTTTTTATATACAAAAATTTCGTTTTTTTTTTTGTTGCTCGTTTTATTATTTTAATAAGAACACTGTTTCCACAGTAAAGAAATAAGAGCATTAGGAATATCAAAATGAGATGTGACTCAATAAGCTCAAGATGGTCGAATTTGAAGAAGTCGACTTCTGCAGTACCTACTTTTATTCCTGGAAAGAGTGCGAGGTAAAAAGTAAGCATTCTAACATGTTTTAAACGTTTAAGAGTTTTGAGTTCCTCGGTAGCCTAGAGGTAGAGTCTCGGCCTCATGCACACGAGGTCTGCAGTTCTATCCTAGGTGCCGTCAAACTCCCCATTTACGTCACGAGTTTTTAGTTTAATATGTATGAAAAGTGTATAAAGTAAATTTTGGGGTTTTTACATTAAGTGACCTACCTACTTAAAAAAGAAACAAAACGTGACAATAATTTCTTTGAGATCAAATCATAGTTACACGTGTGGGCAAGTACCTACCCGTATAACACGAATTATACAGTGGTTGCTGTCCTGAAAAACAAATATTTCAATTGACGTCAAATCACTTGGAATGGAAGAAATTATTTTTTTATCTTAAGCTCTTCAGATGAAAAAAAGAAAAGTACCATTTGTACGCAATGCTTTGTGATTCCACAAGTGGGTTTAGTGGAAAATATAGGAAAAGAATGATCTTTTTCATTGTTTTTTATGACACATAGGTTTTGTTAGTGTTTGAACATTTGTCAGATATCCTCGCAGAATAGTGAAGGACTTCAGGGCCACAATGTACATTTGTGACAGTTAGTAAGTTTTTTTTTAAATACATTGAAATATTACGTAAAAAGTTAATTTATGATATAATATAACGTAATTTAATAATTATAATATAATTTAGTTTGAATGTTGTAAAAAAAACAGTAAAGGCGTAAACCGTTTCTTTTGTTACATAAAAAAAATGAATAACACTATCACAATTCGTCGTTCGTCGGAGTTCGTCGGTAGCCTGGCGGTAGAGTCTCGGCCTCGTGCACATGAAGTCCGTGGTTCGATCCCAGGTGCCGAAAAACTCCCCTTTCACGACACAAGCTTTTAGCTTACTGTGAAAGGTGTATAAGGTTGTATTTGGGTTTATAACAAAAACCCAGATATATATTTAAAAAAAAAAAACAATATGCGACATTTCTCTACCGCTGTAGCAGATGGGATCGATATTGAAATATTTAAAGAGTATTAAAAATTCATGTCAGAGGTTTGTAAGAAATTGCTGCAAAAATCTTAATTTTTCAAAGAAATATTTTGACGGACAAATACTATAACAATGTTAAAAACATAAAAGTTATCCCGTGCTTTTCTATGAGAGTTAATTGAGCACGAATCATTTTTCAAAAGGTTCCATTCTCATTATCAAAATTATTTAGGTAGGTATGTGAATATTTTGTTTAAAAACAGCGGTATTCTATGAAAAATTTAATTAATCCTCTCAATTAGTACTACACACAAAACAAGCATGATATGAGAACTTGGCCACGGTCGAATTCTTTTTTAATGGCAATATTCTGAATATAAATTTGTTTTATGATGATTATTTTTGCCACAGAAACAGCTTATTGTTAAAGATGATCTGTCAAGGTTTTGGAGTCCATCTGGATGAAAAATGCATTGTTTTTTATTCTTAAATAAAAAAATAAACTAACCTTTATAAAATAAACTATGAAAAAACATATTTTATTATCTATCTATTCCCTCACACCCAAGTGGGGTAGGCAGAGAGAACAGAACGCCATATAGATCTGTCCTAACATACTTCTTTTGCTTCTTCTACAGTCATACAATTTCTCATGCACGCACGTCGATTTCTCTTCCTCAAAACATGGCCGTCCTTGAGAATTTGATCTACACGATCAATCCATGTAGTTCTCGGATGCACGCGCTTCATCAGTCCCCTCCTTTAACAGGAATGACAAATAAAATGAAACCATTCGTAGATATAATTTAAACACATGTTAAAAAAATCCAAAAATAATTACACAAAATGTTTCAAAATGTCAAAGAAAAATGATAAAAAAATTATACATACATATATCATACATACCATCACGCCGCTTCCCTCGCGGGGTAGGCAGAAAGGATCGAGCGCCACTTCCTTCTATCTTTGCATACATCTTTCGCTTCCGTCACTGTCATACAATTCCTCATGCATGCTCTCCTGTTCAATGTGCTCAACACGTGACCGTCCTGTAGGATTTGATTTAAATGATCTTGCCATTTAATCCTCGGACGTCCACATCTCCGAGCACCATTTCCTTCAGCCAAATATATCTTTTTGGTCATTCTGTCCTCATTCATTCTTTCCACGTGCCCAAACCATCTTAACTTATTTACATTCATCTTTGTAATTACACCAACTTTCATTCCACATATCTTTCGTACATCACTGTTACGCACACGATCTCTCAGACTGATAACACACATCCTTCTCAACGATCTCATTTCCACTGCATTTATGCCACTTTCATCCTTCTTTAACCATGTCCACGTCTCACTTGCATACATAAGTGTTGGCACTAAGATTTGGCAGAGTGCACCAACCTTTTAGCTGTGGTGGATATGTTTCTATTTGCAATTATTGGTCGGATTGCACCATTTACCTTATTGCCAGCAACTTTTCTCCTTTCAATATCGCTTTCACACTTCCCATCTCTCGTGAACAAACTACCTAAGTACACACATTCGTCAACTTGCTCTAACACTTCGTTGTCAATCATCACCTGGCATACTGTTCTCTCACTTCCTCTTTCAAACACCATAATTTTTGTCTTTTTTGCATTCATTCTCAATCCATTAATCGCACAATTTTCATACACACACGTCAAACTATAAAAAAAATAAAAAAATACTCTCCTGAAAAAAAGCATGCTGTAAAAAATAAACTGAAATACTTCAGACACTTGTATACTTTCAAAGAAATAATTACAAATTTCAAATTAAATGATGTTTTATTTCTCAGAAAACAATATTGATTATAGGCATTAATAAAAACAATGTTTTTACGTACCTAAAATAATTGCTTGAAGTGTAAAAAAGTCTATGTAGGTAATAATAATACACGCAGGTACCTACTGTGATGAATTGAATATATACAAGGCGGTATATATTATTTTCGTATACCTAGATGGAATATTTGTAGTAGGTAATTAATATGGGAATGAAACTTAGTTTGATTTCAAGTGGATGATGATGATCTATCTATCTATGTAGGAGACAGAGACAGGTATATTTTGGTGTGTGTCATAAAGAGATGGAAGTTGTTTTTTTTGTGTGTTGCTAGGGCATTTTTCAGGATCTGAAGAGGTAGGATAGATGACTCGAGGCAGTTCGTTTTGAATTCTTAAGAAATTAGGTTGTGCCCATATTAGTTTTAAAAGCAGTGTTGGAATTTATTGATTAAAGAATAATTAATTGTTGGACACAACCAAAGTATTGTTTATGATTTTGGAGTGATATTCACGTACAGAGTGGATATAATATTTTACATCCTAAATAATAATTGTATTAAATAACAGATTCAGTTACCTGCCAGCCGCAAAGCTAAGTGTTTTAATATTATTTTATTATTTATATCTAGGTGCTAGGATACTCTCAGGATGTCTATTGTCTACAAGGCAATATTTGTACTCAAGGATTTATTATTTTACAGATTTTGAAAACAAAGGAATTATGTGTTATATATATATGTTATTTTCAGTATAATTTTGTATGTATGTATGTATGTACCTGTGACTGATATAATATAGCGCGGTACGACACGCCTAGAACTAGACCAATAGCAGTGGCGCACAGATCTAGCTAATATTATATTTTTATTTAATTTATTGTACCATTACGAAGGATTAAGCAGTTTGGAGAGGAGTTTTATGTAGAGCAGGATATTATTTGATTATTTAATTAATTACATATTTTATCATCGATGTCATTTGTCTTCTATAAATTTACTGGATTTATCTACTTATATTGCTGTGACATTCTAGAATGTATTAATTAACATTTTGCAAGGCATGGTTATATCGTATTGTTTATGTATTATTATATTAATATATTTATATTAATACCTTTTATCCAAAAATCCCTACATAAACCCTTTTCCTTCTTGGGAATGCAGTTTTGTCCAGTCGTTTGTTAGGCCCCAGACGATTTGGGTACGACGTTATTCCTTTCTTAACGAAATATATGATATTGTAGTATATAATTATGCATGATAATTATTTAAATCAAATTTTGTAAATATAAGTACATAGTTCAACTAACAAAATTCTCTCCTTTCCCTTTATGCTGGAGGACCCACAATCCATTATAAGGTCTTTGGGCATTTGTAAATGGATATTATGTTTAATTAACTTTAATTATTATTAACTGGTTGGTAAATCACTGTTCGTGATATTTCTAACTATATTAGTAGTCTATCTTATCAGTTCTGTAAGAACACACCTTGCAATCATTAACATGGTTGGATGTGCGTAGAGATTGGTGGTGCTTTCTCTGCGTATAAATCAACTTAACCAATGAAAAAGTATTTATTTCAAATGTTCTCCGACTGAAGCAGGTACAGCTCCATTCCTCGAATTTCTGCTAGAGTATAGCTTGAAGGGGTTATCTGCGCCCTTTGGCTGAAGCTCAATGATCAGGAATCTTTAGGACTAATATTATTATATGTTTGCATGTCCGCATGTTTGCAACAGATTGCATGTCCTAGTGATAATATATCTTATATATTATTTTATATATATTCGGCTGTAGAATAGTGCACTCGGGCTCAAAGTACGGCATGGCGAGTTTTGAGACGTGAGGGAGCGAAGGTGGCGCTCCTTCAGCATGGACACAGCATGCTTTCCATGCATTAACTAACATGGTAGTTAGTCTCTGAAAATGATGTCATAGCAATCGTGTTGAAATTTAATTAATATTCAAAAGTAATAAAGTTGTGTTTTTGGGTGCGCCACTGTCTTTTTCTACGCAACGAATTATTAGTTATATTGAGGAACATAGGTACATGTCTTGACTATAGATACTATGAAACGGTTATCTTATGTAGGGACATGGATTGGCAACCAGTTACCGTACAACATTCTCGTGATGATATAGAATAATATTATTTGAATTTTATGTTATGATGATTGTTATGTTATATTTCGTTATGTTTTATTATGCACTATTTTTATTATGTTATTTTACAGTATCTCAAGGTAAGTGATCTGACGTCAAAGTTGATCTCAGAGTTAATATGTATCAAAATTCATGTTTAAATTGTTTTATTGATTTTGTGATTTTGTTGTTCTTTTTGATTATTGAAATGTATATTTCAGGTGACTTATTTTGCGTTTTAAAAAAAAAATACACAACGTAGGTAAAATTATCGGCAAAACACAACGTACTGGGTCCAAATCTTCCGAAATAGTTAATAGATAATCTAGACGATCACGAAAGGCCAAAATTCGTTAATTAATTTAATTAGGAATGCGATATTTCGTACGTATATTTGCAACAATGCGAAAATTCATACAAGTCTTAGCTAGTCGGATAGGGATGTAAATTCTAGTTTGGGAATCATTTATTACAGTAGGTATAGTTTAGAAGCTAGGATGTTGCAAATTCGGAGCTTAGAATGGTTTGAGATAGGTAGGATCATCACAAATGGTGCCTTGGACCAGAATATTATGTCTGTCATTGCAGACATAAACTGGGTTTTTACGGAGTAGAAGTGGGTTTTGGGTTTGCGATGATAAATAACTAAAATCATGAATATTGGAGGGGGGGAGAGCATAAATGGGTTTTGAGGAGTAGAACTGGGTTATGGACAGAGGAATGTGTTTGGTTTTTGAGGGGAGGAATAAAAATCTATTCTTGGTAGATGTAGTGAGAAAATTGGTTGATGATTTTTACTTCGAGAACCGCGGGTTGGTTACCCATGGATTATAGTGTTAGGCAAATTCGGCAACATATTATAATTGTGTTTGGCTATCTATAGGTATATATCTTACATTATGCATAAGAATAGTGAACCCTTAAGAGTTCATTCGGAATTATGTCCTTATGAATAGTCTAATAAAGAGCGCTTGTGATTCAGGTATAAAATTGGATAGGTATATATATGTTGAAATCCTGAATAGTTCTTTATTTTATTCAATAATGTATATAGGTAGGTACCAAAAATATGTACTTTCATAAGAGGATTGGGTGTTAGAAAAATGGAATATTATATTCCCAAGTAGACTTGTAAACATGGGTATTATGTATGCGAAGTGTATTTTATGTATATGGGTAGGTATATGACTAGAGTTTTTAGGATTTTTAGATATTATAGTATTTGGGTAAGATGGATAAATAATAGGTAGGTATATAGTTTGATGTTAGTTATATGTATCAAGTACATGGTTGTTAGGGACTGATATTATAGGTATTATTATTTCTTGAGGAATATGGTCTTAACATTTTACAGTATTTGTAAGTTAAGTGTTTTGTTTTTAAACTTTTAGAATTCTGTCAAGTTAATTATTTGGGGTGTGAAATAAATTTATGATCGAGGTATGAATGGTGAATATATTATTGAGTTTGAAATAATATTAGACCAGATTTTATGAGTATCTGATAACATACATAATACAATATACGAATGAAGCGGATAAGTATATAGGCAATAATCGAATGATGAGGTTTTGATAAAATCACGATTTAGGTGATTATTTTTACAGTTATATGTTAAACGGTTAGCTGGAAGAAATAGTGGATATTCGTTCTTACAGGCTAAGGGGGGGAGGGGACAACCTACACTCTTTTAAGCCCGGGGGGGGGCAAAACCAAGGGCTTCACATTGGATAACGTTGGAACTCTTTGTGTACCCTGAAAGGTGGTATCTATCATTTTAAAATGGAGGACTGGAAGAAGAAACGAATTTATGAAAATATTCTAAGAAGAAAAAAAAGACTGGTGTTCGCTGATATAACACATCATGTCTTCCAAATAGAGAAATAAGATGTACAACCTATAAATGCTAAGATATTGATTAATACGTTATAATATTTAAAACCAAGAACGAGAGTGGAAATAATATTATTACTGGAATGACAAAAAAATAAAGATGCAAGCAGATAGGTATACGGGATATTATAGTACCTAACGGGATGTATAAAATCAGTGGTTGTTAAACTTTTGGACTGATTTGATGATATTGTCTGAATGGAACAAGGAAATCTGAGACATAAAGTATACGAGGTTATATAGGAAATATTTGATGTTGAATATCTGTTGGTAGGATACCAACATGATTTACTTGCAAGAAACTTGGCGAAAAGTTTGGACAGCGATGATAGTAGTTTTATTGGAGGCCAGAAGGGTGATGTGATGAGATTATGTAGCATTGGATCCTCTCTGTTAACCCAAAAGAGAGTGGTGTACAATAACATAAATTGCTGGAGAGGACTAATGTAAGAAGAAAGGACAACGCTATGATGTAACAGGTTGGGAATCGCTTGTGGACATATAGATGTCCCAAATGGAATAAACTATTTAATGTGTTATAATTTTAAAATTGTGGTGTCAAATATTATAATAATATTATTCAATAGTGTTAGAGTGAAGATGTGAACTATAAAGTGTTTAGTTATTATTATTTTACAAGTGGAACGAATATTATGATATGTGCATATGGAGTTACAATTGTGTGTATTATATTTAGTTGTGTGTGTGATATAGTTTGAAATAGATAAGTTTTTTTTTTCAGGACTTTTGAAATGAATGAGGACGATTCATATATATATACCTAATATGTAGGTATATACATTAGGTGACTGTTATATTGGATACAAGGGAAATTCTATATACCTATTATAGAATAACATATTGGGATGTATTATGTAGATATTGTCAATGCAACTCGTTTAAATATTGTGTTATGTATCTTATATGCGTGAATGTGCGTAAACACATTGAGGGAGGGGTTCCCACCACTTACCCCTGGATGTTCAAGAACATAGTACGTTATCTTCCTCTTAATTATTTGTGGTATTATTATGGGTGATTTATTTTAGGTACATAATTATAGGTATTTTGAGTTAGCTGTTCGCGTTTGAAATTATTTAGGCACATTGTCAACACATTATCACGAATTTTGTTGGTTAGCTGGAGGATGTTGCACTACTTGTAGAATTATGTGGCTTGATCACGTGGATCGAATTCTTATGGACGGCCGCGTGTTGTGTGGGAGAAATCGGTATGCTTTGTGTGGGAAATTGTAAGGCAGTGATGGAGGCGAGGGATGTGTGCCAAGATAGAAGGATTTGTCGTTTGGTTCTCTCTGTCTACCCCATCTGAGACGCAGCGTGATGGTGCTGAGAGATGAATGGTTATTTAGGATGGGTTGCCGGTGGAGAGTTGGTCTCCCACTTTTTCCGTGAGTTTTCGTATGTCCTGTGGGAGGACGGGTGTTCTAGGAAATTAAGACATTTAGCATCTTGGATTCAGCGATGAGGTTTGCCGCCGTTTTGAGTGTCTTGAATTTGTGTCGGTACGGAGAGGACGACTTGCGTATCTATTTGTGTGCTGCAGGACTACTGGCTGCATCGGCAAAGGAATCATGGATATGAGACATCTGGCGAGTAGTACAAGATTGGTGTTACCAGCGAATTGGATCACCCTGAAGAATGCATATATGGACTATAGGGAACCACAAGTACTATGGATAATTATAATGATGTGTGAATATGATCACATGAAACGAATTTTAACAAAATGCAACTTGGATATTTAAGTATTGGGACAAACTTGTTATAACTATTTTATGTTCTATAGATGTGATGACATAAAATAATAACAAAACTCGAAATAATAAAATATAACAGAATATTAAAATATTATGTTATGTTGGGACAATAATATTGAACGAGTATTTCTCAAGTGGACGCATCGGTGTATTATGTGCATGCATGTATTATTATTATTGATGACTTGAATAGAGGAGCACAGCTGACGAGGTACCTACGACCTATCGGAATATACAGTGGCGGACTCGAAAGTTGGAATTAAATAATTGTGAAAAATAATTAGAAAATAAATAATTGGTTGTGAGATAATGCCTCAGCCATTTTGTCTTCAGCGTAATCTCAAGGGGGGGTATGTGATGAATTGAATATATACAAGGCGGTATATATTATTTTCGTATACCTAGATGGAATATTTGTAGTAGGTAATTAATATGGGAATGAAACTTAGTTTGATTTCAAGTGGATGATGATGATCTATCTATCTATGTAGGAGACAGAGACAGGTATATTTTGGTGTGTGTCATAAAGAGATGGAAGTTGTTTTTTTTGTGTGTTGCTAGGGCATTTTTCAGGATCTGAAGAGGTAGGATAGATGACTCGAGGCAGTTCGTTTTGAATTCTTAAGAAATTAGGTTGTGCCCATATTAGTTTTAAAAGCAGTGTTGGAATTTATTGATTAAAGAATAATTAATTGTTGGACACAACCAAAGTATTGTTTATGATTTTGGAGTGATATTCACGTACAGAGTGGATATAATATTTTACATCCTAAATAATAATTGTATTAAATAACAGATTCAGTTACCTGCCAGCCGCAAAGCTAAGTGTTTTAATATTATTTTATTATTTATATCTAGGTGCTAGGATACTCTCAGGATGTCTATTGTCTACAAGGCAATATTTGTACTCAAGGATTTATTATTTTACAGATTTTGAAAACAAAGGAATTATGTGTTATATATATATGTTATTTTCAGTATAATTTTGTATGTATGTATGTATGTACCTGTGACTGATATAATATAGCGCGGTACGACACGCCTAGAACTAGACCAATAGCAGTGGCGCACAGATCTAGCTAATATTATATTTTTATTTAATTTATTGTACCATTACGAAGGATTAAGCAGTTTGGAGAGGAGTTTTATGTAGAGCAGGATATTATTTGATTATTTAATTAATTACATATTTTATCATCGATGTCATTTGTCTTCTATAAATTTACTGGATTTATCTACTTATATTGCTGTGACATTCTAGAATGTATTAATTAACATTTTGCAAGGCATGGTTATATCGTATTGTTTATGTATTATTATATTAATATATTTATATTAATACCTTTTATCCAAAAATCCCTACATAAACCCTTTTCCTTCTTGGGAATGCAGTTTTGTCCAGTCGTTTGTTAGGCCCCAGACGATTTGGGTACGACGTTATTCCTTTCTTAACGAAATATATGATATTGTAGTATATAATTATGCATGATAATTATTTAAATCAAATTTTGTAAATATAAGTACATAGTTCAACTAACAAAATTCTCTCCTTTCCCTATATGCTGGAGGACCCACAATCCATTATAAGGTCTTTGGGCATTTGTAAATGGATATTATGTTTAATTAACTTTAATTATTATTAACTGGTTGGTAAATCACTGTTCGTGATATTTCTAACTATATTAGTAGTCTATCTTATCAGTTCTGTAAGAACACACCTTGCAATCATTAACATGGTTGGATGTGCGTAGAGATTGGTGGTGCTTTCTCTGCGTATAAATCAACTTAACCAATGAAAAAGTATTTATTTCAAATGTTCTCCGACTGAAGCAGGTACAGCTCCATTCCTCGAATTTCTGCTAGAGTATAGCTTGAAGGGGTTATCTGCGCCCTTTGGCTGAAGCTCAATGATCAGGAATCTTTAGGACTAATATTATTATATGTTTGCATGTCCGCATGTTTGCAACAGATTGCATGTCCTAGTGATAATATATCTTATATATTATTTTATATATATTCGGCTGTAGAATAGTGCACTCGGGCTCAAAGTACGGCATGGCGAGTTTTGAGACGTGAGGGAGCGAAGGTGGCGCTCCTTCAGCATGGACACAGCATGCTTTCCATGCATTAACTAACATGGTAGTTAGTCTCTGAAAATGATGTCATAGCAATCGTGTTGAAATTTAATTAATATTCAAAAGTAATAAAGTTGTGTTTTTGGGTGCGCCACTGTCTTTTTCTACGCAACGAATTATTAGTTATATTGAGGAACATAGGTACATGTCTTGACTATAGATACTATGAAACGGTTATCTTATGTAGGGACATGGATTGGCAACCAGTTACCGTACAACATTCTCGTGATGATATAGAATAATATTATTTGAATTTTATGTTATGATGATTGTTATGTTATATTTCGTTATGTTTTATTATGCACTATTTTTATTATGTTATTTTACAGTATCTCAAGGTAAGTGATCTGACGTCAAAGTTGATCTCAGAGTTAATATGTATCAAAATTCATGTTTAAATTGTTTTATTGATTTTGTGATTTTGTTGTTCTTTTTGATTATTGAAATGTATATTTCAGGTGACTTATTTTGCGTTTTAAAAAAAAAATACACAACGTAGGTAAAATTATCGGCAAAACACAACGTACTGGGTCCAAATCTTCCGAAATAGTTAATAGATAATCTAGACGATCACGAAAGGCCAAAATTCGTTAATTAATTTAATTAGGAATGCGATATTTCGTACGTATATTTGCAACAATGCGAAAATTCATACAAGTCTTAGCTAGTCGGATAGGGATGTAAATTCTAGTTTGGGAATCATTTATTACAGTAGGTATAGTTTAGAAGCTAGGATGTTGCAAATTCGGAGCTTAGAATGGTTTGAGATAGGTAGGATCATCACACTACGTAAAGCATAACGAAACATAAGCAAAATAAACGTTGATTCTTTTGTAGAATTTTTTAATCATAAAGGATATTTATACAAGAGTTTCAATGTGCGTATGACTGTTGTTATGATATTCTATCCATTATAGATTCCTAAGAAAGTAAGTGCCTAGGTGGGTTGTAGAAAAAATATAATAACTACATTTATATTACATAAGGTCCATATCAATCTACTACAGAAAACTTGATATTCTTTAAATAAAAAAAGGATTCTCTATTTTTCACGTACCTATAACAAAAACTTTATACTGTGGAGCACTCAGTAAAACTAAACGACTCCCACTCTTTTTGGTTAGTTTGTTAGTGTCCTACAAAAGGCCAAGGTTCGAAAAAAAATCTGCATTTAATTTGCCGCACATCCTGAATGATTTCATTTATTTTTCTTACAGAGAGGACAGTTTACAAGTTTATTACATGCGGCTGGTCTGATGGCTACCTCACTTATTAGATTTGGCATGATATTTGGGTTTGTTAGTTAGTTATAGTAATAAAAAATACTCACGTACATATTTAACAAATTTATTCAATTTCATTTTTACTCACTGAATTTAGAATATTGTATGTAATTTAGGAAGTAGAGTCTCTGCCTCATGCACATGGTGCAGGCAAACTGACTATTCACGACAAAAGCTTTTAGCTTACTGTTAAAGTTTTATACTAAAAATTCAGATACCTATGTAAATTTTTTAATAAGAAAAATCCACTACAAAAAAGGTACCTACATTTTTATGCTATCAAAAGTGTTGTCCCACAATAAGATTTATTATAATTTATAATAGACGTCAATTTATTATTAATACAATACACTACCTTGAATAAAACTTTTTTAAAAACTTCTTTTAAACTATTCTCTCTCTTTTTATTTTTCATATATGTTTTGTCAACCTATTGTGTGTCTCTATGTTAAAATAAAACTGCCACTACAGCTAATAAATAAAAAAAAATATGCAAGCAACTCCAGGTTTATACACTGAAAGCAATAAATATAATAAAAATAATAACACGTTTAAGAATGCGATATAATTTGAAGTTTTTTTTTATATTTCTGGATTTTATTGCTTTTCGAAGGAGAGAAATATAGAGGTATCTATTTACACTAGTAAGCGTAATCTTAGACACGTTGTAAGCATATAAATAATATTATGAAGAAATTAGTGTCAATCATGTGCCTATCTTTAATTAAAAAGAAATGCAACTTAAGATAGTTTTATTCCTAAAGTCGTTAAAAATCGTGAGAGTGATTCCCAAATTTTCTTTAATTAAAAAAAATGTAACTTTAGAAAGTTTTATTCCTAAAGTTTTTTAAAATCGTCAAAAATCATGAGAGCGATTCCCAAATTCTCTTTTTATATCTATTAAGTTTTATCCATATCAACTGTCACGTCAGTTAAATGCCATATCAAAAGTAAGTGGAAAGTTGTGTAATTGCGTAACTCAAAAAAAAATAGAATAGGTGGCATCTCTCATTACTGATCCGAATACTTTACTGTTAAACAAAGTCGATCAGATATTATTTAAATTTAAGACTATTATTCTAAAAGAAATGAGATAGTTGAGAAGAATGTGTGTTATCAGTCTGAGAGATCGTGTGCGTAACAGTGATGTACGAAAGATATGTGGAATGAAAGTTGGTGTAATTACAAAGATGAATGTAAATAAGTTAAGATGGTTTGGGCACGTGGAAAGAATGAATGAGGACAGAATGACCAAAAAGATATATTTGGCTGAAGGAAATGGTGCTCGGAGATGTGGACGTCCGAGGATCAAGTGGCAAAATCACTTAAATCAAATTCTACAGGACGGTCACTTGTTGAGCACATTGAACAGGAGATCATGCACGAGGAATTGTATGACATTGACGGAAGCGAAAGATGTATGCAAGGATAGAAGAAAGTGGCACTCGATCCTTCCTGCCTACCCCACGAGAGAAGCGGCAGATGGAATGTATGTACGTATGTACTATTATTCTATTTGGTTCTTGTTAAAATTGTCTGATGCTGGTTGATGAAAAAGTCTACTTTAAAACACACCAGTGTAGAACCTATTGATTTTTATTATTCTATCTTCTCATATGATAATGTTCGGAAGATAGGTCGGCCCCGATAGGGTAATGGACGATATGGATCCAACGTAATCAAAACCTTGAAAAATATTTTTATTTCAAAAGAGTAGGTAGGTAGAATAACTACTATTCCGAAATGGTTGCGAATAAAAATTCCTTATCATTTCTTGGTGGTATAATTTTCTTATTTTCAACATCGCATTTTGTCGATTTTTATTGGAAAGAAACTGAAAACGATTTTAACTCTGTGATTTGATGCAAATATTGCGGTGAATATTCGTTAAATTTCGTTTCATATTATATAGTACATACTTTTTTGCGATAAATTACTCTTTGATTTTTTTGAACTGATACCTCTGGTGGAAAATAAATAGAACTTTCTCACTTTTCTATCAAAGCTAAATGCACCATTTAGAAAGGAAGTGATCATAAAACTTCACATATAACTTATTTACCTAATGATATTAGCATACAAGGATTTTTTTTTATTTATTTGATAATGATTTTCCAATGTGAAGAATATTGAGAATAATGTCTCATAATTACGTTTGATTCTTGCGACATTTTTCATCTTCAAGCAGGATGCTGCTTTAAACATCAGTTGTTATCACTTTGCCCAAGGCTATCCTGCCGTGTTCTAATTGAAACACTGCCTCTACTTACCAGATTCCTGTACATTCTCAAATAATATTTCCCTGTCAAAACCTAGGTATTGCTTATTTATCACGCCACGTTTTTTTTCTCTTGTGTTTTTAATGATTATACCTACATACTAAATATCTCTTTTCATCATCTATCTACATACTAAATTTTCTTTTGTTATTACACCAATATTTTCTCACTCTTTTCTATAATTCAAAATGCTTGTTTATGTACCTATACAACTTAAACTAAGCGATGAGTTATGCTACCCATCATGAATGTTATATCTACGTGGATACAACATAATTATTACATCTACGTTCACTTCGAGACCACGTTTCTGCTCATTTAGTGTCGAGCTTTGAATCAATAGTGGAATAATTTTGTGAGCATTTTTTTAAAAATAAAAATACAAACGTATGTAATGTATAAATTCTAATAATAAATCAATTAATTTTTAATTGTATCGGTGCACACGTAGTAGAATTCCATAATTATGTAATTTGAAACAAGTGTTTTTTTTCTACTATTGATTGTTAATTCGCAGAAAGACGTCTCTCTGCAAATTAACAATCAATAGTAGAAAGAAACACTTGTTTCAAATTAGATAATTCTAATTTATTTATTTATTTATTTATTTATTAACATAATATACGGCTAAATAGCCTTTAAAGTACAATAACTTACAAAAACAAACTTGAAACAAACACAATTAACACATAAGTGACAATGAATACAAAAACATGACAGTAGTAACTACAGGGGATTCTCAACGGAAAGCATGTACCCTCGCATAAACCTGCTCACAGCACATCTCCTCACAGTGTACTCCGAATCGTTGAAAATATCGATCTCACTGTAATTATTCCCTATTACATGGAGTCGATTCATCGATGAGTAATAGATATAATTGGATGATGATCCCGCAGCATAGAACAATGCTTGACTTCTGGTATTACGACTCGGAACACGCAAGTTTACTAAGCTAAGCAACTCTGGGCAATTCAGAGAGCCAGTCACTACTCTCTTCAGTGTAAGGAGATCGAACAACAATCTGCGATCATGTAGGCTAACGAGCCTCATCTCCATCAACAAAAAATCATAGTTCAGCCCATCAATGGGAATACCCAGGCGGTAGTTCACGTGTCGTAAGAATCTATGTTGAATTGCTTCAATAGTATTGATGTGCACAGCGTAATTTGGGGACCAGACAGTGGTCGCATACTCTAGTTGGCTCCTAACATAAGCACAATATACTATTTTTAATGTTTCAATTCTTTTGAAATTTTTTGACATTCTAAATATGAAACCTAGTAGTCTATTTGCATTATCCCTTATGCTCTGTATGTGCTTTATGAAATTCAGCCTATCATCGAAAATGATACCGAGGTCCCTTACTTCTGAGAGAGCATTTAGAACAACCGTTCCAAGTTTGTAATCAAAAACCAGTCTCTCCCTTGATCTAGTAAAGCGCATAACATTACATTTTTTTTCATTTAGTAATAGGCCGTTTTCATCACACCAGCCTGATAGAACATCAATATTGTGTTGCAATATAGCACAATCTTCTATATTATGAACTACTCTAAATAATAATGGTATATAACGTATTTGTAATTATTACTTACGTTATTTCTATAAAGATCAAGAAGAAGAAAGTATCTACAGTACTACGATATAAAAAAAATAGTAATGAAACAGAAAGCGGTTTTACCGAATACCAAACAGCAACACTTATAATTTCTTATAATTATTACACATTGTATCGTGTGTACAAACACAGTTTGTCTGTAAGCTACTTCAATTGTGGATACGGCCGTAGTGGTATGAAATAAATAAATGAACAAATCAAATATGACGATTACGTGTCACAATATGAATTTTATTCTTTAAAAGATACAATTTTAAAATACTGTTAAAGCTTTGATTATTTCTTGCAGGTCTATTACAAATTGAACTGATAATATATATGGACGTCGGTTTTATTGGCCAGATTTTGGATGCTTTTTGGATAACCGGTCCTTTTCTTACGATAAAAATAATAAAATGAGCATAGTTATAATACCTACCTGGCTGAAAAAAATTGATCTCTCAGCAGCAATAAAGCATTTCGTTCTAAGTCCAAAATAATAATATATGAAAAAGAGTAGGTATGTATTGTGCTTTTGAAATAATTTATACTCATCTTTTTTCTTTATTGATATTTGTATTATTTGGTAATAATGGGAAACATGAAAGTAAATTTAAAATAAAAGAAAATAAAATTTAGATTCATATGGTGAGTATAAGATTTTATAGTAATCAAATATAATTATCAATCGTGTTTATAATATTGTTAATTTTATGTCATGTATTATTTTTTTACTGTTTATTAATATGATTTTTTAAGTATTATTAATTTGCTGTATGTTTTACCAATATATTATTTTAATATGTTATTCTCTGGTTGCTGTTTGATCTGTCGAAGCAATGAACTATTAAAGTCGTTGTTGTTTCACTATATTTTTTAAATTCATGTCATCGTTGAATTTAAGATGTGTAATATATTTATTTTTTTGTGGTTATGGTTTCTTTGTCAGACGCTCCATGGAATGATTAGATTATATCTTGTAATTTTGAATATTTTTAATAATATATTCCACAATGCACATCCGTTCCTTGATTATTTAAATCACGATCGATTTCGCTAGTATTGAATCACTCGTCAATGTTATAGGTTTTATGAAATCGATCGCTATTTAAATAATCAAGTAACGGATATGCATTGTAGAATACTATTAAAAACATTTAAAATGACTCGTAACTGTTACATAGTTAATCCTTCTGAAATAACTGATATTATATCTTGTTAATTTATCCAAATCAAACTATGTATATAAACTATCTTAAATATTTAATGTAATTTATTCGTCCTTGAAAAAAGCCGAATTGTAAAAAAATAAAAAAAATGTTTCTCAATTACAGATATCAATGAGGACGTAGCAATTTGACCAAACAATAAAGATATGTTATTATGACCAAAACCCAAAACGATTCAAATGAAAAAATCTTAAAAAAAGCTTGAACATACAAGAAACCTACAGAAGAGTTGATAATATATTTTATAAGATCTATTTTTTACATAACTGTTGTTTGCCATTCGCAGCGTAGTATCAATTTGATAAAAAAATTGAAATTGAGATTTCAAAATCCCTATAGCATACACTAAAAGATAAAATCATACAAATATTTTGATATGTTCGTTAATGTATGCTCATTTTTGTTTATTAGGTAAGTTATAGAGAATCAAACACTTTTTATAGAAACTTGAATCCTTTAAGAGTATTCCGTGATAATAAAATTTTATATACAAACCTTCCTATATCTCATTCAGCAACATAGATTATTGGACCATTTATATTACCCTGTTTTTTTTTTCTAATTTATTCACCCAAAGAGCGCATTAATACAATAATTGTCTTACTTCTGCAAAAACAAAAGTGGAGAAGCCCCGTGTCCATAAACGTTAAATGTCTTTTTCCCGTAGAAGCTTTGTATCTTGGTTTGAAAAATACATTACAAGTCGAAACTCGAGAGACATGAATAAGATAGATTCTTGTAAAAGTAAATAATAATATTTTTTTTATTCATATGGAGTTTTCCAAAATAAATACTTACAAAATACAAAATGGTGTATTATTGATATACAAAGGTTGATTAATCAATATTGATATTCCATAAAAAAACTGCAACATTTAGCTTCTACAAAGATACGTATATTGAAGAATTTCTTCAACTATTGTGTCTTTTTGTTAATCAAATGATTTGTACGATCAAATTGGGATATAAATCTAGTTAAGTAAATAATATTGAAATACAAAATTATAATTCTAAGTATTGTATATTTTTTCTTTCCTTTTTTATGTATGAATGTCTACCTTCTTTGTATTTGAGGTTGTTACGAATATACCTACCTATCTATCCATAGGTGTATCACCAGAGTTCAGAGTTTTTCGAATACAACTAAGTACATATGTACCAAAGCTGAATAATCCATAAAAATAAAGGAATGATGAATTTAACATGGTGCTACGCATTAAATAATCGCTGCGGAAAAGTTCGTACTAGCTAATGTTCCAATATCCATTTGTTGTCTGTGAGTCTTTCGTAATAATAATAATAATTGTACGTTACAAAGAACACGTGACTGGCTGATGCTTCGATCTGCACACGGCACAACATCGTATGTTTCTCATTCCCTTGAAGACCAACCGTTTGTTGAATAGAACGCGTCTTTTTGAAATCAGTTACCCCCTAACCATGGACTAGGCCGGACGTAGAGGTGGGCCGAGTCCCTTCCCGCCTTAGTCGCGAACAGCGATGTGCGTAACTCCGACACAATAATAATACTAACAATAATTATTTAATAGTACTTAACTTCATAATGTGATAAACAAGTGTGTTGCCCTCTATTGTACGTAAAACTATTCTTATTGTGTGTCGTTAATAATGTACTTTAAAAATCTGTGTTAGTTTTACGTGCGCGACCAATCTTACCGCCAATATCAAGGAACAATAATAACGATTAATAATTAATAGTAATTAATAAACAGAATAATGTTATGGACAAGCTTATATTCTATTTGAGATATATATAGACTACGATTCTTGTGGTGATAATGATAATATTTGGAAGTTTCGAGTAAATAATATATGTCCGTTGGGGCGTGGTTTTGATGTGTTACCGCCAATCTACTTAACCGTGTGAAATTAGATAATCCATTGTTTCTGAACAACTATCCAATGTTAGGAATCATACAAATCACTTAAACAGTTCTTTATGCTTGCTCAGTGATGTAAATTAAATTAAAACATGAATGTGTTCCGAAGTCTGCAACGAATACCTCTTCAACGCGGGTAGTCCATATGTATTGCGTATCGGTGATTTACCGATATAACTCGCATTCTAATGTGAACTGGGTAATCCTCTAGTAAATTCTCCGGTCTCGACCTTTGTTAAAAGAGTGATTAAATGACTAGCTGTGTATTTCTGAAGGGACTATTGGAATAGTGACGCCTTCTACCTTTTACACTGAGGATAGTGTAAGAACGTATAAGATATCCCATGTCTCTTGAGAAGTAGTGATCTCTTCCGTCTTGAGGACAGGATCTATCAGATTCTGGCACCACCTACGCACCCCTGTACGTCTTTGGAATGACCAGCGACCGCCATAAATACATCAGAGTATGTTTCTTTCACGATCCTGCCTTCTACCGTCAATGTGTACAAAATACGTCATCAGTAACATACTCGACTTTGTGTTATTCAACACCTGTTCGCCTGTCCATCTGTAAGTGACTATATTGCTATTGTATATTGTATGTAATGATATTTGTTCCGTAACAGAGTTCATATTATCATTGAACTGACCTATATATTATTTTCCGTTGTGTAATAATTTAAGATTTTGAGTTTGACTGAAGAATGAATGATTCCATTTAATTGTTTATAGACCATATGATAAACCAGGTATTGATTTATATTGATAATACCAAGGTTGGTTTATTTGATAATTACCATTGTTTGTTTTATTGTCTCAATCCGAATATGGTATAACTTTCATAACTTTGCATATTGTATGTTATTATGTCTCCCTACAAATTTACTTTGAAAATAACTGTCTTGTTATGTAATATATGTTTGCACAATAAATGTGAATCACTTACCATACGATATCTTTCTGTTGAAATCCATTTTTTACACCTACAAGTAGATTCAATACTTTTAATAATGCTAAAGTACATCTCTTCGCCTCCTTGTATATATTCTTCCAATAACCTAGTTATACTTGGAGTAGTTATGTCACAAAGGTTCGATTCCTTGATCAACCAACGGATGAAAGACCCTATTATTTTACTATGAAAGCAACAAAGAGTTAAAGGAATGGCTCCACTGATGGAAATAAAATATCCACTTTATAGGAAGGATATGATGTACTTATGATAATCTTTGTTCCACTTGACATAAATTTTGATTGTTTACTTGGAGATATATATCTATAATTATACCCAAGAAAAGATATAAGTAGAATCTTTGCAATAGGAAGTATGCTAACAGAAGAAACATTATTGCTTAATTTACCTATATGTATTCTATATTGATAAGATGACCATAAGAAAATGACGAAACCAAAGGATAAGGAATTCTCTGAACTTTACGTAAGTATAATATGTATAATTGAAGTATGTACCTGTCACCCACACACAATGCATTCCTCTTGCACAGACCAAGTAGATTCATACCTAGACATGAACTTGAGCCAATATATTAATCTGTTTTACTTGCAAATATAACTGTAACTTTCTCTATATAATATAATTAATTTTCTATGTGTTTTCTTTGTGCTTTGTACATAGAAAGCTGGGGGCTGAGCCAATGTATATACTTTTCTTATGTATAATGTATAAATAATGTAAATTCATTTCTTTAAATGTTCTTGATAATTTCTCTTTTGATAATTTGGTATAATGAAATGATGCGATCGTCCTAGTGGGACGATATCGTATCAATTTGTGGGCATCGTTTCGGGATATTATGAATTGTATATTCATAGACCCTAAAATTTTAAATGTATTGTGTGGTGAATATGCCTAATCGTGAAGTTCAGAATTCTTATCTTTATTGTGTAATTATGTGTATTGTTATTAATTGAAAATGTAATAATTTTGATGTGTGTATGTATATGAAAACAATTTTAAAAAATGAAACAGGAATCGTAAGATAAATAATTTAAATGTTCGTATTTAAAATAAAAGTGTTTCTGTATATCGCGAATATGTTTGTAACGACGGTAGTAGTAACTTGTAGCAAGAAATACTGGGCGCGAGATGAAGTAATGCGTCGATAAATTTGTCGCCGGACGTATGTCGTTGTATCGGGGTAATGTACCTTCGTGCGAAATACATCGCGCGCTAAGAAAAGATCGTATCAGTAGAGACCGATAATATTATTATACCGCAGTATACATACCTACCTATACAACGTATAGTATGTACCTATACGTCGCAAGCGAAAGAGAGACAGCGTACAGACCTACCGCAACAATGTAATAGAAATATTCACGCGCGAAACGGGAACTCCAGATTACTAGTAAAATGTATAGTTGAAAATAATAATATTGGAACGATACGAAGTATGTACCGATACTGCAGTATGTATAGTAAACCAAAGTGTACAAAGAACTTTGCCGGTAAGCAGAATTTTGTTGTAATGTTATTTTAATAGTAAATTCATTTTCAAACGATGGGAGTAAAAATCGATGTTAAATATTAAATTGAATTATATTTTTTGAAACAGTAAAATGTTGCATTTGGAATAAATATCTTTATTGAACTCTTGGAGAAATAATATTAAATGAGCGTTGTTGTGTAAAATTATGCGTAGTAGAATTTTGATAAGAATATAAATGTGCGTACGTAGTGATGTGACGAAATAATAATGATGAATAATATTAAACAAATATTTTTGTTTTGAGAAAATTAAAGTTAAAAAAAAAATATAAATCGAAACAAATAATGTTAAACCTTCACGACCGTTCACGAAATTTGAAAAATAAATACACTTAACCCTTAGTGAAACATGACCGAATTTGTTAACCCTTTGTAAATAGTAATTGAATTTTTTTTAATGTCAAGTTGTGAACTGTAACTGAATTTTTGAATTTAGTTAAGAAACAGTTAACCCTTTGATGACCATCGTTGAAAATTTTGACATTAACGTAAATAGTAGAATGATGTTATGTAAATTTTTTTTGAAATTAAAGAAGTAACCATGTAACGATGTAGAATTTTTGCTGTTGAATATTAACCCTTCGTGTACGGAATTTGTTATCTTTTGTGAAGTAATTAATTTTCTTGAAATGTAATAATGTGACTTTTGCGGCTTATTATCAGCGTGACATATTGAAGTAACCTATGCCTTGTTTATTTGAGAACTGAGTCCGTTAAGTGAATTGTCCCGTTAAGGTAAACTAACGAACGCTCTTTGATAAAAAAATGAGTTATGTTTATGTAATATGTAAAGCCGTGATAGAAGAGATGTGTTTAAATACTTTTTGTGACTTTTTGCGTAATCAATATAGAGACGATGTTATCTGGATGTGTGAAAGATAAATCGTAATGCTCTTTTTGATGAATGTAGACAATGTGATTGCTAATCGTTCATGCCTATTATTTTGAAGTTTGAGTTTATATGACGTTTAATTCCGCGTAGGACACGTAGTAATCTCTTATGAATTGTAATTGGAAATGTTTGAATATGGTATATCCTTGTTGAATAAAATACTTTTGTGACTTTGTGAAAAGTTTGTTTATGTTGCTTGAATACATTGGAAAATGTGATAGAACATTTTGACATTGAACGGGAATGGCTTATGAAGGACACAGAATAAACCCTGTAGTGGAATGTTGGCTGCAGATATTCAATGGGATAATTTTGATTAATTGTATGCTAGTGAATAAAGATGATGTATGAATCTGTTTATGAAAGGTGAGTCCTGTATGAAGAAGTAAATGTTGAATTTGAATAATGATGTATGTAAAGAATTTATTGAACTTGTAACTTGTATATTGTGTAGCAAAGATCGAAAGTTGTTCAATGTATTTGTCATGTATTAAGCCTGTATGAGGATGACGATCCTCTGAGATTATCTCTATGTGAGAAATCTGTCTCTGTGTGAGAACTGTGTCTATGTAATATGCGTAGAAGGATTTGACGCCAATAATGAATATCGGTTACTGTAAATGTGATTGCAGTCGTCGTGATGTACCATTATGTCATGTCTGCGTGTAAATTGTTTTTCTAATATGTATATGTATGTCCTTATTATGTATGATTTCTTTCTGTGCTTTGCCAATATCTTTGTATGGTACATGGTACATGAAATCACTTGTATATGAGTGCTATTAAGCTTAATGGGTTAAATGAAGCGAAAATGTGGTATCTCTAATTCCATCTATACAAAATTGTTTATAATTATTTAGATCCCTTTATGTTACTTTTCCCTTGCCGGATACATGTAACTGGAATCGAGAATGATGTAAACCAACTTCTTAAGTATGTAACTTTTGTTTTATATGTTTGTCATGTTTAAAATATTAACTTGTCGTCGATCGTAGTAAATGAATCCATCAATGTAACGTACGTATGTTGATGAATTATTGAAGAGAATAATTTTATCACCAATGTAGAACAAACCGTATATTGTAACGTAGTAACGATCCTGAGTTTCTTATAAGATTGTATTGTAAAATGTTTAAAGTTGTTGTTTTCATGACCTGTGTTTTTCGTATACATGCACATATGCACCTGTCTATATATATACACACCTCTATGTACTATTATATTGTTATGATTGTAGCTATCAGACTTTTGATAGGAGCCCCGTACTAAAACAACCAAAGTGAATTTTGTGTTATTATTAAGAAGTGTAAGTCAAAATATGAAAACAGTTCGCATCAATTTTGACTATGGGCAATTTACCGCGAGTGCTTAATAATAATAATTGAACGGGCTATAGGATGTAAGAAACATTGTAATAGTATATAAGCTACCATTTTTTGAATTGTTTGTCTGTAATTGGGTACCTATGTGGTTGCTTATGTATCCAATGGTTCTCAACTTTTTATGTAACCAGTGGTGCTCAACTTTTTATGTAACCAGTGGTGCTCAACTTTTTATGTAACCAGTGATACTCCACTTTTTCATGTAACCAGTGGTTCTCAACATTTTTTTGTAGTGGTTCTCAACTTTTTTTGTATAATTAGGGAACTTGAAAATTTGTCGCTTCTCTTCAAATTTTCAAGAGCGGCCGAAAGGGAGAATGCTACGCATTAAATAATCGCTGCGGAAAAGTTCGTACTAGCTAATGTTCCAATATCCATTTGTTGTCTGTGAGTCTTTCGTAATAAAAATAATAATTGTACGTTACAAAGAACACGTGACTGGCTGATGCTTCGATCTGCACACGGCACAACATCGTATGTTTCTCATTCCCTTGAAGACCAACCGTTTGTTGAATAGAACGCGTCTTTTTGAAATCAGTTACCCCCTAACCATGGACTAGGCCGGACGTAGAGGTGGGCCGAGTCCCTTCCCGCCTTAGTCGCGAACAGCGATGTGCGTAACTCCGACACAATAATAATACTAACAATAATTATTTAATAGTACTTAACTTCATAATGTGATAAACAAGTGTGTTGCCCTCTATTGTACGTAAAACTATTCTTATTGTGTGTCGTTAATAATGTACTTTAAAAATCTGTGTTAGTTTTACGTGCGCGACCAATCTTACCGCCAATATCAAGGAACAATAATAACGATTAATAATTAATAGTAATTAATAAACAGAATAATGTTATGGACAAGCTTATATTCTATTTGAGATATATATAGACTACGATTCTTGTGGTGATAATGATAATATTTGGAAGTTTCGAGTAAATAATATATGTCCGTTGGGGCGTGGTTTTGATGTGTTACCGCCAATCTACTTAACCGTGTGAAATTAGATAATCCATTGTTTCTGAACAACTATCCAATGTTAGGAATCATACAAATCACTTAAACAGTTCTTTATGCTTGCTCAGTGATGTAAATTAAATTAAAACATGAATGTGTTCCGAAGTCTGCAACGAATACCTCTTCAACGCGGGTAGTCCATATGTATTGCGTATCGGTGATTTACCGATATAACTCGCATTCTAATGTGAACTGGGTAATCCTCTAGTAAATTCTCCGGTCTCGACCTTTGTTAAAAGAGTGATTAAATGACTAGCTGTGTATTTCTGAAGGGACTATTGGAATAGTGACGCCTTCTACCTTTTACACTGAGGATAGTGTAAGAACGTATAAGATATCCCATGTCTCTTGAGAAGTAGTGATCTCTTCCGTCTTGAGGACAGGATCTATCAGATTCTGGCACCACCTACGCACCCCTGTACGTCTTTGGAATGACCAGCGACCGCCATAAATACATCAGAGTATGTTTCTTTCACGATCCTGCCTTCTACCGTCAATGTGTACAAAATACGTCATCAGTAACATACTCGACTTTGTGTTATTCAACACCTGTTCGCCTGTCCATCTGTAAGTGACTATATTGCTATTGTATATTGTATGTAATGATATTTGTTCCGTAACAGAGTTCATATTATCATTGAACTGACCTATATATTATTTTCCGTTGTGTAATAATTTAAGATTTTGAGTTTGACTGAAGAATGAATGATTCCATTTAATTGTTTATAGACCATATGATAAACCAGGTATTGATTTATATTGATAATACCAAGGTTGGTTTATTTGATAATTACCATTGTTTGTTTTATTGTCTCAATCCGAATATGGTATAACTTTCATAACTTTGCATATTGTATGTTATTATGTCTCCCTACAAATTTACTTTGAAAATAACTGTCTTGTTATGTAATATATGTTTGCACAATAAATGTGAATCACTTACCATACGATATCTTTCTGTTGAAATCCATTTTTTACACCTACAAGTAGATTCAATACTTTTAATAATGCTAAAGTACATCTCTTCGCCTCCTTGTATATATTCTTCCAATAACCTAGTTATACTTGGAGTAGTTATGTCACAAAGGTTCGATTCCTTGATCAACCAACGGATGAAAGACCCTATTATTTTACTATGAAAGCAACAAAGAGTTAAAGGAATGGCTCCACTGATGGAAATAAAATATCCACTTTATAGGAAGGATATGATGTACTTATGATAATCTTTGTTCCACTTGACATAAATTTTGATTGTTTACTTGGAGATATATATCTATAATTATACCCAAGAAAAGATATAAGTAGAATCTTTGCAATAGGAAGTATGCTAACAGAAGAAACATTATTGCTTAATTTACCTATATGTATTCTATATTGATAAGATGACCATAAGAAAATGACGAAACCAAAGGATAAGGAATTCTCTGAACTTTACGTAAGTATAATATGTATAATTGAAGTATGTACCTGTCACCCACACACAATGCATTCCTCTTGCACAGACCAAGTAGATTCATACCTAGACATGAACTTGAGCCAATATATTAATCTGTTTTACTTGCAAATATAACTGTAACTTTCTCTATATAATATAATTAACCTGTAAAGGAGTACCAACGCACCGGTGCGTGCAAGAAATATTATGGGATCTGGAGTACGCACGCACCGGTGCGTTTGATCCAGTAATATTTAGGTATTCCCGCCAAATTCGTCAATTTCAACATTGGTCCAATCTGTCGGATGTACTTTACCAATCACAAGAAAAAAATCAAAAATAGGCGTGTTTAGACCTTATTTATCGCCTATACAAAATGTCACGTGACCGCCGCTTGAAATACCTAGCCGTCACTCGCGGTTGCAAACCATTTTGCTGCGTGCGTTCGTGCGCTATGGGTGTTATTTTGTAGAGTGTTTTATGGATTTTTTTTTACTTTTTGTGCTAATTCTGGACACTTTAATTAGTTTTTAGTACCTACATAAGTTTTTGTTAAAAACAAATAAAAATAAATATTTTTAATAATAATAAATATTCCTATGTTGAACCCATTGTTGACAATACCGGAGCAGACATGACGTATCAAAATTGTTTTTGTTATATAACTCCGTTATTATTAATTTTTGAGAGTTGGTTCCTTATAAACATTTATTCTAGAGATCATTTTCTATAACATGCGATAAAAAAATATTCAAAAAGTGAAAGTTGAATTAATTCACTCTGCCATACACTTTTATTTTTTCTTTATTCACTCACGGACAGGTTAATTTTCTATGTGTTTTCTATGTGCTTTGTACATTGAAAGCTGGGGGCTGAGCCAATGTATATACTTTTCTTATGTATAATGTATAAATAATGTAAATTCATTTCTTTAAATGTTCTTGATAATTTCTCTTTTGATAATTTGGTATAATGAAATGATGCGATCGTCCTAGTGGGACGATATCGTATCAATGGGCATGGCAGAAGAAAGGTAAGTTCTTCCGTAAATAACAATGAAATCAATAGTGATGTAACCAGATAACGGATTCAAATAACCCTCTATTCGGTTCTCGGATATTTTGCATACTTAAAAGGTGTTTCATCGCTTGAAACTGTTCGTAGATCATAATACTCACAACTTTTTAGAGAAACACGTTCAAATTAAATACAATACACAGAGGGCGCGTTTATTGCGATGGTGCAATCTCATACACCCAAAGTGTGGACAATTTCTGTCAAAATATTGTTTTCAACTAAATTATTCTCACATATTACATTTAAATTTCTTATTTTTAACTACATCTACATCTTTTTCTTTATATTTATTTATTTATTTTATTTTTCACTGCACATTGGTTACAATATTTCAAATCAATAGGTACCTACAAATTCTTATAAAAATACATGTTATAAAATTTAATGTACCTACAGACGGCGATTTTATCGGTAGAATGCGATGTTTTCTAACTAAATATAAGATTAAAATTAAAGAAACATACTTAAACCTACCGATATTAACAAAAATAATAATTCAAATTTAATCATACACACACGTTTAGAGTATGCATAATAATGGGTAAGGTAGAAGATATCGCTTCTGCGATAAACTCGCCCATTGCACAATATCATTTATTTGTATCACAATGTTTTATAACTTGGTAATTATGTATGCTCCTTTTTAAAAAAATTAAACAAAGTTAAGCAAATAACGCACATGCAAGCAATAATGTGCCTTCTTTAAGATTCATATAATAATAAAAAAATGAGATTGTTGAGAAGGATGTGTGGTAAAAGTTTGAAAGTGATAGTACGCGTAACAATGCTAAAAGGGAAGAATGTGGAATAGATGTCTATTTAATAACCAAGATGAATGTGTGGATGACCTGTTCGAGGATCAAAAATGGTTAGATCAATACGAATGCTCGCGTGTTGAGTTAGATAATTCGCCGTGGATAATATATAAGAAATTGCATGAATGTGGAGGAAGCAAAATAACATTAACTAGGTACCTAGGGATAGATCTATATTGCGTTTTTATTGAGCTCTCCTTGTCTCTCCCACTTGAAACATGGCGTGGGAGTGTAGTAAACAACCCGAATATCGGATATTTTGTTTCGCAACTATTCGTTAAAAAATAACAATGAACTACACACTTTTATTTCTTTGAGTTGAGAGTGAGAAATATTATGCCCACGGATTCCTACATAGGAATACACCTACTTATGTAGGTATACCAAACCAAAAACTTCTAGTACAACAACAACAATATGGTGTTTTATTATTCACACAAAGTAGATTTATAATATCTACATAATGCTATTACTTCCCAACCCCGTTTCTCTCTGGGATTAAGGGTATATAATATATATTTTTAATATTTGAAAATGAGAAAGATAAATAAACGTTGTTTTATTTTCGTTGTGAATAATAATAATTAGACTTAGAGACCTTTTGGTCTGACACCCATCATCGATATAACTTTCTGTTGTTAGGTGTCTCTACCTGAAAAATCTTTAAGTCTTATATTATTAGGCATTCAAAATATCTAAATGTATCTAAAATTATCATTTTTTTATCTTGTAATTGTGGTACTATCATTGTTTCTAATCAAATCGAGGAAATTAAGCCATTTTCTCTCTTTTCATCACTTTTCAACGATCCACTCGGTAACAAAGGGTAAAAGCATGCCCCCTCCAGTTATAGCTTCTACGACAATTCCCCAGATATTCTTTACGCTTATTAATGAGAAGCCGTATTGTGAGGGAAGATTATCCATATCGTCGAGAACCTTCCGGTTTATAATCGACTGTTAATCGTTAATAGTCAAAATGTTAATTATGTAGTTATACCTACACAATCGACTGTTAATCGTTAATAGTCAAAATGTTAATTATGTAGTTAAGTATACCTACACAATCAACGCCACTCTTTCAATACTACAAACAAGTAACAACAAAAAATACACGATTTTCTTTAAATACATACTAAATACTTAGTTATGGTAAAAAATAATGTATCTTTCAACATTTTCCTTAAAATCCGTAAATAAATATTTTGAGTAATTTAACTATTGAAGGGAACAAAGGTAAAGTATGCCTTTAACATTGCGATTATAATATAGTAGGTATATTTCACTTTCTGTTGCTATAGGAAAGTATAAAAAAATATAACAAAACTATTAATGGTTAAATAAATATTATTTGTAAACCTCATCTATAGGTATGTAGGTACCTTTATTTACATTTGTGAACAATTTGTTTAAGACCCCAAGGGTCACGTACCTATTCTGCGTCTATCGCCCGAAACTTCCAGCAAAAATACATATGTTTCTTCAGTTTGTTTCTACGAATGTGGCTTATTTAAAATTTGTCTAGTCTTCTAATATTATTTTTCAATTTCTTTTTGAATGTGTTATATTATTTATTCATTAATTTCTTGATAGATAAAGTTTTATGTGGTCGATGAAATATCCATATGCTTTTTTTATTAATTTTGCTTAAGGCTATTATTAGCCGTATGATATTGTAAAAAAATTAAAGTGGTGATTTCTCGAATATAAGACATTACTTATTATTCGTAGCGTAATGGAATTGGATAGTACATACATACTAAGTTCAATTTGACAGATACATTTTTTCACATAATTAACTTTTGAATTAAAAGCCTGATTATACCTAGGTACTACTAGTTTCTTATACAGAAACCATTAAAATACGTACACTGAGAAAAATATTCAAAACGAATCATTGGTACAGTACTATAAGATTACGACCAGAGATCGTACAAACGATTCATTGGTATAAATCTATTATATTAACTCTTCGCAAAAAATCATTGGTAAATTTACCAACAACTTGTTTGCGAGGAGTTAATATTATAGTTTCGTACTAATGAATCGTTTGTACGATCTCTGGTCCTAATCTGATAGTACGTACCAATGATTCGTTGTGAAATTTCATTAATATTTTTCTCAGTGTATTGATTCTTTAAATTAAAAAGCTGCCTCAAAAATTTTTTTGAAGATGTGAAATAAAACATTTATTTGAATTATTGCTGCCGACAGACTCCCCTTTCACGACACAAGCTTTAGCTTACTGTAAAAGGTGTATAAGGTTGTATTTGGGCTTATGACAAAACTCAGTACAAAGTACCTATATCTTTTAAAAAAAAATGTTACGTATAAAAACGTTTTTCCTTCAAACGATTCATTTCTTTATAAAAAAGTATAATTGATTTTATTTCGTGTTATCATTTTAAAGATAGTAGGTACTTACTAATCTAAATACAATTTCACTTTATTATTTTGTATCGAGAACTTTCAGGGATTATATTATCAAATGTCAAATTGAATTTTATGACATTTACACTTATGTAAATAATTATGTATTCATTTGAATGTGCCATTGAGAACGGTCATGTCATTTTATAATAAAAAAAATCAAAGCCGATATTTGAAATTGACGCAGTAGCTATAATAAGAGCCTATAAGTCATTTTTTACATGGCGTTTTGCATATTTCAGATTAACAATGTCAACAATAGGTGCCTAAAATCTGTAAAAGACAATTAATCGACAAAACAAAGATATTTATTTTTACATCTTAAATTAAACATTGTGCATCTTGAATGCCTTAATTTTTCGTTGGTATGGAGAGGACAGCTTACACATTTGTAACGTGCAGCTGGTGTGCTTGCTACCCCACTTGTGGGATAATTCGTGATGGCATAGTACTAGTCATAGTATATTAGCGAAATTATCAATTAAAATGAAAATTGATATCCCGAAAAAAATTACTATGACTACTACTACTACTATACCATCACGGCATATCCCACAAGTGGGGTAGCCAGCAGACCAGCTGCATATAAGGAACATGCAAGCTGTCCTTTCCGTGCCAATATAAAATCAAGACATTCAGGATGGGTGGCAAACCAAGAACCTTCAAACAAATAAAAAATCAGCGTAGCGAATAATAATAACGATAAAGTTGCATGTGCATTGACAAGACACGGGAGACATTATTTCTGTATAAAACGCCAGTGAGCTAATGTGCTCTTGTTCCAGTGGCCACTTCAAATTGTTGATTGCGTATTTCTTAAGCAAGAGTGAGTTTGAAGGACATATCTTATTACCATTTTCTTGATCGTGTATCCAAATCCATGAGAAATTTAATATCTAATTATGCAAACGAATCGATAAGATGTAGGTATGTATAAAATATATACTAACATAATATACCTATTCAGTAGAAAATGTTTTCATACAAATATTCATGTCTGTTCTCAGGGATGTATTTATGTTCATGAATCATCCATTTGTGTAATCGTCCAATTGTTACGAGAGAGATCACCAAAAAGAATAGCTGATCCTCAGTGTCACAAAAAGGAGCAACTTCCGAAGCAACAGATCAATGATCTACTGTTACAAGAGGAAGCAAGGAGAATCGTCTATGAAAACCTATATATTATCTCTTTTAAAAGACCATCCACGATTGTTTTCAATTTTAAAAGACCATCTACTCATTTACGAGTGATCAGGGCACGTAAATGAATCTTTGCTCCAAACTTTCAAATCGGTATTAATTCTCGTAGTTATTGAATATGCTGAAACGAGTTTATATTTGACGACAGCGTCCCGTCCGGGGCACAACCAAATAAGATGTCGTTTTTTAAACTCTATATGATAGTTTTGTATGTTAAATTTACGTATCAAAGTTGTGATTGTTAACAATTAATTATATATTTTAATGTAAAAGAAATTGCAAATATTCTATTGAATAACTAGAAAATTATTTTTTTGAGCTTTAGTACGATCTAAAAATATCAGTAATTTGATCGATAATAGAAATGTCCTGCAGGGCTACTCTTGACAAAACTAAACACGATCTTAATCTAGTCTTGATCTTGATCATACGACGCACGAAGTGACTATTGGCCAAAAATACACGCGAACCGATCACGCGTTAGCGGTAGCGCGGTGTTTTTGACCATAGTCCCTTCGTGCGTCGTATGATCAAGATCAAGACTAGATTAAGATCGTGTTTAGTTTTGTCAAGAGTAACCCTGCTGATTAAATTGTTTTTGGTAATTATCTAGGACTGTAATACTAATAATATGACACCGTTGACCACAACATACTCCTGACCTGTCTGGAAGTTGAGTATGGTCTTTGTGGAAGTGCACTGAGTTGGCTTCGCTCCTACCTGACCGCAAGAAACTGGTCACTAAAAGCGAGTCAAAGCAGAACTTGTGAATCAACAGTTAATCAGGGAGTACCTCAGGGTTCTGTCCTGGGTCCAATTCTGTTCACCCTCTACATCGGATATATCGACAGTATGCTAGAAAAAACAGACTTTCGTAGCTATGCTTACGCGGATGACAGAATTTTGATCGGTTTTTGCAAACCTGATCAGAAAAATTATCTCAAGGCCCGGACCGTAGAATGTATAACAAACTTATCTAATCTAATGGCAAAGAGACGTCTGAAGCTGAATCCAGCTAAAACGGAATTCTTATGGGTCGCATCACCTGGCCGACAACATCTCTTGGATATAGATCCCATCTCGATAGCCGACACGGATATTCTACCGTCCAGTAAAGTCTCGATACTTGGGGCACGAATCGATAGCGCACTGTCTATGGAATCCCAAATCTCAAAGACGGTGAGCTCTGCATTTTACCACATCCGCGAAATACGCTCCGTGTCGAAAAACCTCACTCCTGATAGCATAAAAACATTAATCTCTGCTTTTGTAATCTCTAGACTTGACTACTGCAATATACTATATGTAGGACTGCCGCAAATTCAACTGAATCGTCTACAAATGGCATTCAATAGCGCTGCAAGGCTTATTTTCCGCGAAGATAAGGGTTGCCACATCACACCTTTGCTGGAAAAGTTACACTGGTTAAGAGCAGGTGAAAGGGTTCAATACAAACTGTGCCTTATAGTCTACAAAGCTTTGAACAAAATGGCACCTCAGTCACTTTCTGAACTCTGTGTTCTCAAAACACCTGCAAGTAGACCTCTACGCTCAGCTAAGACATCCACCAACATGCTGGACGAAAACAACAGAGCAAACAAGTCCTGCTTCTATGATAGGGCTTTCGGCGTCGCAGGACCCGTCATTTGGAACCGACTCCCCGAGGACCTCCGTAAAAACCAGCCGATTACAACGTTCAGGAGCAAGCTGAAGACTTCGCTCTTCCAACATAGTTTCCCGCGCCCTTGAGATGGATACTTCATTAAACGGCGCCGAATAAATCATCCAATATAATAATAATAATAATAATAATATAGAATATTTCCTATGAGAACTTATCCCGAAATATTAAAATAAAGGTTGCAAGTCAGGGTTTAAGTCTAGTATCTAATAATGGAAATGCTTTGATATCATGTCACGAAGTCTGAAATGAAACGAATAATTTAATCTATTTTTTACAACGTTCATCTACCTATGTACTTGAGATCAAATAAAACCTACTGAAAGTATGATTCTTAGCAATATTGTTCACTTTTCTTAAAAAAGAAAATGATTTTTATAGAACTGAAGATAATAAATGTGTAGAAAATTGACCTAGTTTCCAGGAGATAAAGATTCAAAAAATTAAACAAAATTAAAGTGAAGCTTCATTATAAGTTAGATATGTACCTACTTCATTTTACATTTGCCTGATGATGAGGGCGGAAGCTCTTGAAAGCCGGCTCGCAAAATAATAAAGTCAATAGTGGAATAACTAGATGTCGTGTTTCATTTAAAAATATCCTCTGTCGTCTTTAAATGTAGATACTTTGCAATGATGTTGTTTCAACGATATATTTGAATTATTTTGATGAAAATATTTTAACTACCAATTAATTTTTATTTGACAAATTAGTATAAACATCAAAAAAGATTATATAGTCTATTCTAGACTTGTGTGTTGGTTCATGTCTCAACTTTACCAACCTCGTATTTTTCTTGTTATGACTAATTTCAAATATATGTGTTAAATTTACATATTTGACCTCATACAATGGTTAATTGTAAAAATAACATCGATATAACAATCAAAAATAATTATATTAGCTGGTCTTTCATAAATCATCATCCCGTGGTGTACCCGGTAAAGAATCCACTCTTCTCTGTAAGTTAAGTGTCTTGTAAAAGGTAGTTGTTCGAAAAAATTAAATCATATTATGTACCTACATCTTAAATTCAGCGATGAGGTTTGATATCCATCCTGAATGTCTTGATTTTATATTGGCACAGAGAGGACAGCTTGCGTATTTATTATATGCAGCTGGTCTGCTGGCTACCCCACTTGTGGGATATGCCGTAATGGTATAATATTAAAGTAAGTAGTTAGTATATTTTATTAAACGCTGCATTGCGATTGTTTGTATATCATTTTCATGAATTTAAGCTAAATAAAACAAAAGAGTGACGTTAACAGCGATAAAATTAATTAAATGGAGAAAACTAAATAATAATTACCATACCTAAGACTTTACATGTAAAATAACCTGCTCTGAATGTAGCAGTAGTAACTATGTAAACTCATATTGCATAACGTCTGTCAGACCCACTTCAAGCTCTCACTTATTTGACTATTATTTTTGATGGCATTTTCGCTGGGTTAAAAGTACCATTGCTAAACATACCTATATAGGTAGGTACTTTCACTGTATCTATGTAGTAAAGATAAATCGGATATTCGGCTTTTATCCGGAATTCAACCAGATATTGACCTGTTCTCTGTAATTTATTATTAATATTCCGCAGATGTAGGTATGTTCTTGATATTCTATGAATAAATTATAAAAAAAAATATTATTAAATATTTGATTTAAATCAACGGAAATTTTCTTTATTATTCATTTCTAAATTTCGGATAGAAAACTAATAAAATTGTCGCATACATTTATATTGAATTTTATATAGGTATTTAATGAAACAGTGAAACGACCCCGTAGGGTAACTTGTTCTTAACCAAGCAAACAGTGAAACGCCCCTACAGGGTGACTTATTCTTAACCATACAAATTACGACCATGGATTGGTATCTGATGGCCAGATATCGGATCATTAAGTTAAAAAATTTAAAAATATCCGTTAATCGGAATTCGGCTGCACAAAAATCTATTTCCTCGCTGAAACATGTGAGTGAAAAGAACGTGCGAACTCGACAATATCGTAAGTGCCATCCACACACACACACACACACACACACCTATATTTATATCCAAACGCATACATTGTAAGTTTTTATGTGTTTCAATAAACCATTATATTTAAATAATAATAATATTAAGTATGTATGTATAAGTCACTTACGTTTGTAAGATCACGCACCATACTAATACGTACGTGACAAATTGGTTACGTCGGCAAAATGTCTGTTTTCTCTTTATCCCCTCTTTATAATCCCCATATGTAAACCTAATATCTTTCTTCATAATGGTTTATGGTAGAATATTACTTGAAAGATGTAGTCTGATTTACCAAAAATAATTTTATTCCTTTACGATCGTAGGCACCCTAAAGCAGTGGTCTCCAACCCCTGGTGCGCGGAGTAAGTTATACTGGGTCGCGGATGCAACACTTTTTTGTTGACATATACCAATAAGTCTGAAGAGATATGTCCAATTCTAATAATTTTTCCTAAATCTGGCGAGGGAGGGAGAGGGGTAGAATTTTAGATTGTGTCGTAAAAGAAGAGTCTGACGGCGCTTAAGATTGACGAACTATGTCTAATATACATTTTCGAAAATTTGCGACGGGGGCGAGAAAGGGTGAGTTAGAAGCATCTTTGATTTTTAATCAAATAGGAATATAAGACAGTTAAATTCTCCGCCTGAGTGGTCCGCGGCAAAATTAGCAGACGTTGACTGGTTTTGCGCGAAATAAAGGTTAGAGACCACTGCCTTTAAGGGTTACATGCGATTAAGTTTTATATGTTCAGTGTCAATATGTAGACTTTTGTTTTTTACAGCTTGAAAAAAATGTATTTTTCAGAGTCAATAAACTCAATATCGAGTTAATGAATGGAAGAATAAAATAAATAAACAGAACCAACAAAGCAATATTTTAGCGTTAAGAATGTTGATTATTTATTCCTTCTTTATTGTAGGTACACTGATCACAAAACAATTTTGGAAAAAAAATCGGTTAATCATTACATGAACACCCCAGGATGCTTAGTTTATTCAGCGTGTGGCGGCGCTAGTAATATATTTTGAAAACTGCGGTCGTTTTAAGCCCACAATTACTAGCGCCACCACACGCTGAATAGACAAAGCATCGTGGGCTGTTTATGTAATGATTAACCAAAAAATCATTCAAATCAAATTAATGCAATTGGAATACAGAGGGCGAGTTTATGTTTTCCAACTGTTATTACTACTTTACCATCACGGCTTTTCACAAGCAGAGTAGCCAGCTAAAAGCCGTATTTTATAAAAATGCAAGCCTGCCTCTCCTTATTAACGAAAGACACTCAGAATGGGGGCAAATGTCACCGCTAAATTTAAGGTGCAAAATGTCTTTATATTGTAAAATATCTATCTGCCATTGCTAGTATAATCAATGGTGGGAGACCAATAAATTGTTTGATGGTTGCTACACGGTACTAAACATAAATGTAATTTTTTTTTTTTATTATTATATGTGACTCGATTGTCGCACAGAAACTCTGAATGGAAGAGCTTGATGTCTGTCTTGTGCTCGAAGAGTGTTAAAGGAAAAAGAAATTAGCAATAGGAAATGTTTTGAATAAAAGCATTTTTGACTTTTACATACTTAATGTAAAATACAAAACAATAGCGGATACAATAGATAATATTTAAAAATTTGAGTTATGCCGAAATTTACCTGTTTGCGGAGAAATAAGTGTAGCTCATAAATATTATTGTTTAATTAAGTATAGATGCATTTCAAATACTTCTAACTTTTTTTCAATTTTATATAATGTAAGACAAAAATATTATAGCTTCATTATATTTATCCCATATTCAATATTATTATCAACATTGAGGTTATATTTTAATGAGGTATTAAATAACAAAATAACAATTTACTTAGGATATATAAACATGAAAATAATATAATTTATAATATATTTTTAATTAGGAACAAGGAAAATAAAGCTTAATATCAGACATGAATAGTAAACAAAACGGTTTTTCGATACTCATATTTATGTTAAAATTAGCTATCTTTTTTGTTTATTTTTGTACAGTGTTATCTCGTGGTAAAACAGAGATCTAAATTATAAATTTTCTATATTTTCATGTTAAATTAACAAACGCTGTAAAATTCGTTATTAAAAAATATTATTCAGAATTAATACAAGTTTATACTTACAGAAAAAGGATACACTAAAATCCTGAATTTAATTTTAATCAGCTTGTTTACTATTTGTCTTTGAAAATCAAATAATACCCAGTAACTTTGTGATGGTGTAGATACTTAATTATAAGGATAACATAGTGTTGTTTGCCATGAGAGTTTATAGGTGCTAACGAACGTGGCTTTAGGGTAAAGTTGAGAGAGCTTTTTAAGCTTTTGAATTTAATCAAGTTAATGACAGATTCTAATACTAAACATATTCATCTCAAGAAATAACTTTACGTATATGGGATCATTTACAGAGCTTATTTTAAAGTCTGTCAGGGATTACTTGTACCCATCAAACACAATAGAATGTTGATACTAACATAGCGACTTATACACGAGGTTAAAATTACATTTATAGATAATATATCTCAAACATCACACCGTGTCCATGGTGGAATAGACAGAGAGAACGGAACGGCATGTCGATCTATCCTTAAATCATCTACATCCATTCAGTTTCTCATAGTTGTACGACGAATTCTCTAACTCAGTACGCGGCTGTCTTCCTTAAAAAAAATATCCACGTGGTTAATCCACGTAGATTTTGGACGTCTGCATTTTCTCACAACCCTTCTTTCAGATAAACAAATTATCTTCTTCGTGCATTCATCACTCATTTGCTCCACATGATCAAAGTATCCTAATTTATTTTCACGCATTCTATCCACAATGCTCCTCTCGCGTTAACTGACTCTCTCGAGTAATAATTTTTTTCATGTTTCGTATCAAAAATTCAGAAAACCAGAGAAATTGATCTCTAGTACCGTTCGGAACGCACTAAAGTGTAGATGTGTTAAAAATATCCTTCATAATGCATGCGACAGAGCACATTGGACACTCCAACAAAACTGGCATGGTCTGCGCTGCACCGCAGTCACGCTTCGGATTTGTCCTGTAGGAAGCTCCATCGTTCAGTATTCTCACGGCAGTTCCCCACACCAGATCTATTCATACCAAGTTTATACATACTTACCTGAGAATAAGCGGTATTACTCGTAGGCTGCGTCCAGGTAGTAGGATGCGAACGTTAATCATCAATCTTCAATCATTCGTTGACAATTCGGAGCATTCTCCGAAGAAAAAGCCCGTATAAGGACGGGAAACGAAGGCATTTATTCGAATATTTCTTCGGAGAATGCTCCGAATCGTCACTGAATGATTGAAGATTGATGACTGACGTTGGCGTGCTACTACCTGGACGCACCCACAGTGAAACTGAATATGTGAAATATCTAATGCCTACAAGGTATTATAAGAATACTTGCTTTTTACAGGACATTCGAAAACTTTAAGAAAAAAGGGAAGATAAATTGTTTACCGGTGACTCTACGAGATATTTATTCAAATTTGATATGTCATCTTTAATTACAGTGTCATGATAGTTGCGTGCAGTTGAACCGTTGGGGTATTGCAACAGTGGGAAACACCGTGATGGTATGAGCGAATGAATGAATATTCAATAAAAAAAATCTCATCCATAATAATATTATAATGTTGGTCAAACAAAACTAAAACAATAAAAATAAAGCATTTTTATGAAATCATTACACCAACAATAAAAATATTTTTGATACCAAAATATAAGTCTTTTAGAGTGACAGAGTTTTTTTTTTATTATCTTTTAAATATTTTTTTGGCTTGCTGAATTTTTGGCTCAGACAATAAAAAGAGATTTAATGCATTATGAATCAAGAAATAAACGTATTCTCTGCCAACTAGTATCGATATTATATCTAATGTTTATAGGAGTATTATATTTCGTAGATACATTGAGAATTCAATAAATTAATAATTGTGTTCGTTTTCGTGTATATCTTTCATTAATCAGACAAGACAGAAAAAAAATGTTATCTTTTGGGAAAGTTTAAATCTCGTCTGCCAAACTTGTTTAAAATAATCTTTTCATGATATTTAACTGCTTCACCAAACGATTGGTTACGAGGATGTACTTATTATGAACAATTAAACACAGTATACGGTCTAAAACGGTTACCAAATTTGAATCGTTATTTTTTTCATGAAAACCTTCAACATATAAATCAAATAGGTATAATTGAATTGAGTACAAAAATCTAGTAAATATAACCTAAATATATGTGTAGAGTTGCAGTAATAAGCTTCCGTGATCAGTTTTGTCACTGTCATAGTTTTTTTCTGTGATACAATATTTTTTTTTAATATCATTGATCGAATTAGTAAGTGACTTTGCTTATATACAAAGTTTTATTGAAGAAAGTTTTTTTTCTCTAAATAATCTATCTATACCAACTCATATTTCAAAAAAAAAAAAAAGTGAAACATCAACAACCAAAAAACACCTGTAATTTAATGTAGCTTACAAAAACACGTATTAAAGATGACTCCATCTATATCTACATCTATCTACCTATCTATGCCATCACGGCATATTCCACACGTAAGGTAACCAACAGATCAGTTGCATGTAGTAAATATGCAAGCTGTCCTCTCTGTTCCAACAAAAAATAAGGCATTCAGGATGGGTGGCAAATCTCATCGCTGAATTTAATATATAATTGTACTCTTCAAAGACTAAGACACTCAAAAACTAACGGAAAAGAGCCGGAGACCAATTCTTTACCGGGTACTCCACGGCTAAAATTAAATGATGACACGTGGAGTAAATGGAATACTCCATCCAATTACCTACATGGCTGATGAAATCAATGCTGATGTGTCAGTGATCAGATAACTTGACGAATGTAATAAGTAAATATCCAGATTATATCATAATAAATGGGATATATGGTATTGCTTGTCGATAAACTAAAATATCATTTGTCGACTTAATGTGCGATATTTATATTCAGAACATCTGTAATCCCAGTAGTCACGGATAAAATCCTCATTTTTACGTTTAGAATAATGGAAATAGCCCCATAAATAAGGTATTTCTAATAAATATTCAAATAAAGGTACAAATTATACAATATAGCGTAACAAATTCATGACATATTGGTTCACATCTCCATTCCTCCATTCTATATTGACCCCATTATTTGATCTCAATCCAGAATACCAAACGAATTATTTTCATCCTATTTGCATTAATAAAATATTATATTTTTCCGTGATATTATTAACGCCCTTTCAAAATTTATGTCACAATAATTAACAGATTAAAGGTTTTACATACACATCTAACTCTAAAGATACTGAAACGCATTCCGATGTTTACTTTTATATTTGTTTCCGTTGGTCAAGTCATATGTAGGCACTCAGTTATAAGTTGTTTAGTGGTAGGTACATTTGTTTTTGTTTTACATTTATCCTGCCGTTTAAATAAATAAAATAAATAAATAAGTGATTACTTTGGTTCTAATAACCCACTGACGATGGAGCTTGCTCCGAAAGTCTTTTGTGAACAATAAATGTCACGTAAGTGAAATAATAAACAGTAGATATTTATCAATTATTCGTGGTTAGATGGAAGAAATCACTTTATAGTGATAATCTCGCCACTGCACATCGTCCTAGTTTTTATAAAAAAATATATTATTTTGTTAACACTTATATAATGATGATGTGCAAGAAGAATAAATAAACAAAATAAATAAATAAATTTCTAATAATAATAACGAGACAGCTTATTTATGATGTGCCGTTTTGTTTTTCAATATTTCCATTTCAATATACATAAATAATTGCTTTAAATTATATTTGATAACAATTTTTAAATAAACTTTTTTTACTTGTGTTTCCATGTGGAAAAACAAAGTTTTGTGTTAGTATTTATTTTTTAAACAAAAAATATATTATAATAAGTCAGTTTTGAAAGCTTAATGGTTTCTGAAAAAAGCGTTAGATTGAAATAAGCTTCTCGCCCATGACAGGTGAAATATATACCTACAGCCATTTGACGTTTGCAGCATCTATTTTATGGTAAATTTAATACGAGTTTCCTTTTAAAATATCCTAAGTATTAAAAATAAGTTTTTAAATATTTACAAAATTTTCTTTAGTTATCTACTCATCATTTCAGAAAGATTGAATAAAAACATTCAAATATAAGTTTAAACTAAGTTCCATCTTTAGTTTTTTTGTGATAAATTAACCATCAATGTTAATAAAATGAACAGAAATAAATAAAGAAGTTAAAAAGCAAAATAAGAAAACCTATGCAAGCTTATGTCAAGGAGTATTAGTTGAAGAAGAAGTATCATTTATAGGTACCTAGTATTTATGTAGTAATATTAAATTCATTTTGCATAAATCCACTCTCAACTTTACGTCTGTTTTCAAAAATGTTTGATTTACATGTGAGTTTACGGAAAAAGTATAAAGAAAACGTACTCAGATAAAATACTTTTTTTTCTCACCTTTTCATGTTTTTATCTCAACATGTCAAGAAAAAAGAAAAAAAATCCATCTTATTTCTACTGCTTCCAGGTAACGCGGTTATCTTTTCGGTAATGTATTTTTATTTAGAGGTCTACAAAATTCCATTTTGAATGGAATCCCAAAAGGCTGACAACGACGACGTTGTCAAAAGAGAAAAAAAATGTTGTTTGAAAAAGGTAAACGAAAAATGTTTGACAACTGAAAAAATATATTTAAGCACTTTCATTTCTTGTTCACATAAAGATGTTTACATCAAGTTGGTTCGCACTTTGTAATATTACGCATAAAGGCATTTTACAAATTTATATACCTAGCATATAAAAGTTTGATATAATATTATGTAGACTATGTGCTTAAATAGGGTAACACATTTCTTTGCTGATTGTCTAATGTTGCATTATTTTGTAAAATATTGAACAGTAAATGAGTGCTTAGGTATGAATGGATAAAATAATTAAATAACCCGTCTCTTATAAATTTCCTCAAAATATATTTTTTTTAATTTACAACATTTGTTTGTTTTTTTTTTTGTATAATTTTGTTTGAACGTGCATGATGTAGACACGCTTAATTGGGGGGTTGGCCTGGCCGGATCAATGTATCTTTTTTTCTTATTTTATGAATGTTTTGTCAACTCTCTGTGTGTGTCTCTGTAGAATAAATAAATACAATATTGAATCATAATACTATTGAATCGACATAATGCAATATTTTTTCTTTATTTATGCTGTGATTATTGTACTTCTATTTTTGGTTTTATTATCTTTCACTAAATTTTGTTGTGTCTCTTCTCACAATACTGATGTATGCATTATAAAAATATTGTTTGTAAATCTTCCACACGTATAATGCCAACGCCATGAATCGTGAAAAAATGAATAAAAATAAATTGTACACACAATGTTCAATATGTCAAATATGATCTTCTTTAGCGCACCTACTTTTAAAAGAATGATCAGAAAAAATATTGTTTGTAAATCTTACACACGTATAATGCCAATGCCATGAATCGTGAATAAATGAATAAAAATAAATTGTACACACAATGTTCAATATGTCAAATATGATCTTCTTTTGCGCACCTACTTTTAAAAGAATGATCAGAAAAAATATTGTTTGTAAATCTTACACACGTATAATGCCAACGCCATGAATCGTGAATAAATGAATAAAAATAAATTGTACACACAATGTTCAATATGTCAAATATGATCTTCTTTTGCGCACCTACTTTTAAAATAATGATCAGAAAAAATATTGTTTGTAAACCTTACACACGTATAATGCCAACGCCATGAATCGTGAATAAATGAATAAAAATAAAATGTACACACAATGTTCAATATGTCAAATATGATCTTCTTTTGCGCACCTACTTTTAAAAGAATGATAAGAAAAAATGTTTTAGGAAATGAGAAAATGTATATGGTTATAGGTAGGTACATAAGTCCATTTGCCGTCACTGATGCTCTCAAATTGTTGTCATATTTTAAGTTATAAAAAATATATTTCTTGGTAATTGAAAGACTTGTTACAGAATGAACTCCTCAAATAGTCATCGGTGAATTTTTGTTTTGTAATTGGAAATAAAAAAAAAGTATTTTTTCAAGAACCTATTTAAGGCTCTTTACAAAACTAGGTGTCAGTTAAATTATCAAATTGTTTATATGTTACTACCTGTAGCAGAAAAATATTAATTTTTATTTCCTTAGTACCACCATGAAAAGTCAAGACAAAAACTCATTTCTTTAATAAAATAATATACAACTTGTTGAAAGCAGTTATTTTTCATTTCAGTTACTAAGGTGCAAATTATTTTTTCAGAATGTAAGATTCGAAACAATAAAATAACTGAATTTCAGGTTAATTAGCAGAGAAGGTATAAATGTACCCTATGCGTAGCTATAGCTTTTACCTAATTATAAACTTTTTTCTTTCAGAAAAAACTCAAGGAATAATTTATTATAGGAACAAGATTGATTCTCGAAGTTTAAACTTGAGAAGATTTTTTCTGATTTACTTAAATTTTTCATCTGTGCTTATTACGCTAATAATTTCACTTAAGTGTTAAACTTGTCTTTTACACAATTTATTGATAGTGTTTTTGATATACCTACAATTATTTCTACCTCTGGTTTTGAGTTAGTCTCCTACTTTTTTCGTTAATTTTCGATGGTCGTGCAAAAGGTGGTTATTCATAACCATCACGAATATAGAAAATAATCTTAAATTCAGCAATGATGTACACCAACCGTTTTGTTTGTTTTTTTTTTCATTAGTAATTGGCTACGATAGGATGTTTTGCAAGTTTATTCCATAAAGTGCATCTGCTGGCTACATAATTCGTGTTAAACGCCATAATAAATGGATGTATATTTTTATTTAGATTATTAAAGACCTAGTGGTTCGTAGGTTTGTTCATCGAATTTCCTTTGAAGACAACTCTGGAGTGAGAAAAAATCGTTAATGTAGAATCGGATAGGTAAATAGAATAAATATTTTACCTTAATCTATGAATGACATTAATTTATATATCTATGAATATATCTATTTATGTTTTTATGAATGTGCATTTAAATGTATCCATGAACGTTGCTTGTATCAAAAGTTTTAGTTTAGAAAGCTATATATATATATATATATATGGACAATTTGTAAAGCGCCGTTTACTCATAACATGACCTCAAGGGCGCCGTTTATCGTATCCATCACCCGAAACTTCCAGCAAAATGGTGTGTCTTCAGTCCTCTTTTAAAACTCTCTCCATTCACCTCCTCTCGCAGACACAGAGGCAGCTTGTTCCAACATCTGGGACCCGCAACACTAAACGCTCTATCTCCAAAGCCTGTTTTGCGAGATCGAGATGGCTCAACAAGTCTGCATTTTGCCTCACCCTGTGCTGAGCGAAGCATGAGCCGTCTTTCACTGATGGTCTCCATCTCGCACATCTCCGACAAATAAGATGGTAATACTCCCTTCAAGGCCGAAAACACCATCACACATATCTTATACTCCACCCGTTGAAAGCTATGCCAAAAGACTTGTTTTATAATTTGTAATTTTATTTTATTTCTTGGTTTCATGATAGATAGAGTTTTTCGTGTTCCTTAAAATGCTCTTAAATAAACACATACCATTATCTCAATGACCCGTCCGTAAGGACGGGGAATGTACAGATAATTATTAAGAGTCTTTGACTCTTGAAATATCCTAGTACGAGGTGGGTCTCTCTTCAATACTGCGATATCTGGACGGTCGTTGGATTTTTTTAATAAAATAAAACAAATTCTCAATAAAATAAAATAACGTTTTGAATATCTCCACAACATATAAAAATATTATAACAATTTTTCATAGTGTTGTGTATACTAGATAGCTTTATGTACATATACCTACTCAATGGAAAGAGTTTCCCATGTTTCTTGTAAAGTTTTGTTAACATTATAATAATGCTAGCATTTCAGCTATGTTTGTGATACTATGTTTTGAATATTATTTTTCTCTGAAAGTTGGAACTACATAAATATACGAATAATATGAATAAACATGGAACTACACTTGCGAAACTTGCGAAAGAAAATAAAGGATGGAAGTTGTTATTATACTATCTATCCAGTTTGAAGAGATAAGTCAAATTATAGATACATCTTGGTTGATAGAATTTTTGACAAAATTGAAAAAAAAAATGTAAAGGAGAGCAAATTGCAGAGATTTAACATGCTTCTTAATCAGTTACCTTTTTCCAGTGTCAAACGCAGGCGTTTCGAATAAATCAACACTTTACAGTATGTCGACTGTCAGTACTACTAGCCTTTACGGCGAGCAAAACTTTGAACTGGTAATGTACATAGTGCAAATAGTAAAACATTGAAATGTTAGTAGAAAATAAACCTCATGAATTATTCTTTTTGTCAAAACTGTCATTTTGTCATTATATTTTATAACATTATTGAATTATTTTATTTTATTTCATTAACTTATCTTGTTTATCTATTTATTCATGTAATCATTCGATTATCTGGTTATTTAGTTTTTCATATATCATTTATTAATTAATTTTTTCATTTTTTCATTCACTTAATCATTTGTTCATATTTATTATGCATGCGTTAAATTATTGATTTATCGACGAATTTTCTTTTTTAATTAATTGGTTGATTAATTAATTTACTCATTGTAATTGTTTGGTAAGATGTATTAATCCTTTGTAAATTGATTTTTTTTATATGCAGCACGCCTCGATACAGGGCAACCTAGTGAGGCTGCTGCAACTTAATTGTTGCCATATTGGTACAAATAAAATAATAAAAAAAATTGTTTTCCAATTTATATCAAAGTTCTCCAATCGGTAGATAATAAAAACTTTAAAAAGGCTCAGTCCCTTTAAAAAATATTTAAACTAAATAAGAGTGAAAAAGGAGGTATAAAATATTTTTTTATCGATGCTGAAAAGAAACGTATGTAATTTTGTTCATGTCGTCAAGATAAAACTATCGCGTTGTAACGATACATTGAATACATCTATCATCCTGTTAGTTTCCATGCAGTTAGAGAATTTGTATTACAAACGAAGTTTCCTCATATTATTATTCATAAAGGTAGGCATCTAAAGTAACTAGTAGCTTATCATTTCGTAACGCAAAGACGAATAATATGTAGGTACCAATATATTACTCGACATGAAAAATGATTTACGCATATCTATATATGCTAATAAAACTTGCAAAACACAAAGTAATTATACCAGTAAATAGGTTAGTTAATATAAAATTTAACTCAAAACTTGTTAAAAATACATAATAATTATTATTTTTAATGAATTAATATTATACACGATAATTAAATTTCATGTTAAATAATTAAAGAAACAAAACCTTATGTTAATAATAATATGTCTTTTTTGTAACAGATCTTTCCTTTGTTTACATGTTTTGTATGTATACAGAGGTTTAACATGTTAAAGGCTTTGGCCGTAAATATTTGTAAATAAATAAATAAATACTGTTAGTAAAAAAAATAATTATCCGGTTAATTTGTACACAAAAAATCAAAAATCTATTATAATAAACACTTGTAATATTTAAAAAATTATAAGTAAAAAATACTTTAGAGTTTTAAATTTCTTTATTTATCAGTTACACGTGTTTCGGGTTGCAAGCCCATATTCATACGAGTATGAGTATGAATATGGGCTTGCAACCCGAAACACGTGTAACTGATAAATAAAGAAATTTAAAACTCTAAAGTATTTTTTACTTATAAATTTTTTAATTTAAAAATGAAGTTTTACTCATTAAGTGAAAACAAAATCAACTTGTAATATTGTTTCTGAACATAGATATTTCAGGCACAATGCTGGTATTTTGGACCCGCGTTTTGGGCCTAATCCTTTAATATCCTGTATATCTGGATAGGTAAATTTTTCCCCGGCATAAGACTGTTATGTTTTTGTGTGACCATGACTGATCATATGAAGACTTATCTGGTTGTATAATGCTGAGAAGTGTGAATGGAAATTCTACCCTCGCGTAAAAAAAAACGAAAGTAAAATAAATAAATTTATATTCTTTTATTTATATATTGATTATTTATTATAATCTATTTATATTAATTTATTTATATATTATTTATTTTGTTTTACTTTATTTTGTCTATTTTGGATTTTCTTTTTTTCTTGTTTTTGTATTTTATATTTTATTTTATTTTTCACTACCAATTTTGCTTTATTTGTATATATTTCATCTAATTTGTCTTGTTTTATTTTATTTCTATTTTTTGTTGTTTTACTTATTATTTGTTATGAGCAAAAGTACGTGTAAAAAATAATGAAACTATCCCTCAAAGCACGAGCTCTACTCATATTTGAGGGAATGAATTGTTTTGCTTACTGTATAATTATAAGTAAATGATTGTTGTTGTAAATTGTGTAATTATCAATTAATAAATATATTTGAATTTAAATTGAATTAAAAAAAAAAAAAAAAAATCATAATACTCGTAAACAGTTTGATGTAAAATATTCCGGTCCGTTTCTTCAATAAGTTGTCTAATAGTCGACAGTGATGGTAAACAGGATAATAATTGATACGACTCAGATGATTTGCGAAATTGATCGATATTCTTACCTGTTTATACAATCACTGATGGGAGAGATGTGAGTGTAATATATACATCTCAATTTTCTTTATATTAGATTGTCTTGGTATTATTTCTATTTTTCTTTGAGATGGTTTCGACAAATTAAAAAGTTTTGAAAGGTACTCTTACTTTTTTCAAACGAAAAAATAACAAAGACCTTTTTCGAAGAATCAATGAAGCTTATTCAAATAAGATGAAATTTAATACATACCATCTTTTGAGTTTCTTAGCATTGAACCGCAAAATGCTAATTTTTCTGTTGGAAAAAGAACTATTGTTTATTTTTTCTGTTTAAATTTTGTTTAAAGAATGAAAATCATTTATTGATTATACGAGAAAGGCAATTTTAAAAATAAAAAAAAAAATCAAGAAAGGTTTGTTGTTAAAATTCATAAAAATACACACCACGGGCAAGCTTATTACCTAGAAGCAATTTCTATTACCAAACCTGTACTTATCACTCAGGGGTTTAAAAACAACTTGTATCCTACCAATACGTATTTATCAACTGTGTAAATAGTTATTTGAATTTTGAAAATATAATAATTATATGTATATTGTTTATGGCATTTTTCGATGGAACAAAAAAGAGGTTGCTTATTTTTCTGCAAGCTTTTGAGTCTTCTTTAATTAAAAAGTCAAGTGATCGTAAAATATCGCTTATTAGAGATTTACCATCTTTAAATCAGCGATGAGTTATTTATTTATTTACGCAGTGAACGGCTTTATAAGCCTTTAACATGGAAAAAAAATACAATAAAAAACAACAGATAGTGAAAAACATATAACAAAAGTATCTACCCACACAAACACACCAGCAATGCATACATAGCAAAATAATGTTATCAAACAAGTACCCAATAATATAACACAAAGAATAATAATAATAGGTATGATGGTACAAAGTACACAATAAAAAAAAGAATACAAGGTACCTATGTAGGTAGGCTATAACAATATTAGCAATCAAAATGCAACAAATCTCTGTAAAACTATTATATGAAGTAAAACTTAAAAATAACAAAAAAATAATTATAATATATACTAGGTACCAAATACCCGCACACTGCGCCTTATGCCACTTATCCAAAATATCTTACATTTTATTTATTTAAAGACAGTCTTGACGGGGTTTGGGGCGCAAAAGAGCATCATGGCTCAAGAATCTTCGGCAGTGGTTTGGAATACCGGATGCAGCAACCCTCATCAGACTGACCCAGGATCGTGAAGAGTATCAAGAGATGGTCGCCAACCTCCAGTAGGAGCGGCACAAGAAGAAGAAGAAGAAAGACAGTCTGCTGACTATCCTACATCCGGCTTTGCCATGTTGGTTTAGATAAAAATAGATAGGTATACCTACAGCACAAATATTTATCGTTTTTTTTTGTGAAAATGAAAATATACCTACCTCTTAAAAAAGTTTACTTTAAACATTAAATTAAGTAATGATACAAATGTAAGGAACCAGGAAAGTAGGTACATGTTATGCAATTTTGAATTCAAACAACGTGCGTACATTGTGCCGGAACACGTCCGTATAATGTTAGCAGACTTTCTTATGAAAGCGAGTTCGTGCTGTCCAAAGTTGTGCTTCTATACACACAACACATAACTAAGTATTGTTATTTATTTAGTCGAACTTGCGTATTTTATATGTAGATTAAGTCTATATACTGTAATAAAGACTCGGTGAACATATGTAGTATATAAAATACTGCAAACGTTTGTATAGGAATTGGAAAATAACGTATTATTTAAGTACCTGCCTGTGGAATATCAAAACCAAATTACAATGTTTAATTGTCGTTTATAGATATATCTGTACCGTCACGGGATTTCCCACAAACCAAATGCAAATTATTTAGGTATATCTAATATATTTTATATTTGTTTATTTATTATTTTCTTATTTAATTGTGGATTTTTATATAAGAAATTTTTAATATTTTATTAATTGCATGTTATTTAATTTTTACGCAGCACGTAAAAATTCGATACAGGGCAACCTAGTGAGGCTGCTGCTACATTATTGTATCCATATGAGTGATCTATTGTCTCAGATTTTGTGTGTAGGCATATTGATGGAATAAGGTTTTATTATTATTATTAATAATATGACTTCCTCTTTGTGTTAATCATTTAAAATATATTTAGAACGGATCGCTGATCTCGTAATCTTCTATTTTTTTAATTTAAAAAATATATGGTAAATTTGATTTATTTACATTTCTATCCAAGAAGTAATTGCAAATGTTAAGTACCTAGACATTAATGGTATGTTATTATTTTTCAAAAAAAAAATAATAATTGTAGGTACGTTATAAATGTAACAACTCCTACCTTCATCAAAACAATTTTTTGTATCAAATGTTAACACATTCAACAAAAATTATAACTAGTAACCCATTAAAAAATACGTTTGTCTGTTAGTTAGTACAAATAGCTATTTAAAAATACCATTGCAGAAAAAATGGTATTTTATATAATCTGGTCTTCTTAATTGAGTTTATCACTAGCCTGGGGTAAAAACTCGACCCCGTGCACAGGTGGCATGTGGTTCGATCCTTGGTACCGGCAAAACTACCCTTTCACGACACAAGCTTTTAGTTTACTGTGAAGATGTGTAAGGCTGTGTTTGGTTTTATAACAAAAACCCAGAAACATCTGTTTTTTTATATAAAATACTTGTCCTTATATTTTTTTTCCGTGGACCACCAGATGAAGAATTGGTCTCCCACTCTTCTCCGTAAGTTTTCGAGTGTCCTGTAAAAGGCAGGTGTTCGAAAAGAATAAGACATTTTACATCCTAAATTCAGCGATGAAGTGTGCCACCCACTCTGAATGTCTTTATATTGGCAACGATAGGACAGCTTGTATGTTTATTATATGCAGCAGGTTTGCTGGTAACCCTACTCATGGGATACACCGTGATGGTGTAGTAGTAGTAGTAGTACCAGTAGTAGATCTTTTACATCATGCCACAGCCCTTGTGGGTAAGGAGACATTGAAAGAGAACCACCATCCACTTGAATACCACAGAAGTCTGGAAACTTTAATTTTTCCTAATTGGCCGACAAGACATAACGCGAATGCGATATGTTTATTTTTTACATTTTCATCATAATATTTACATGTTTTTTCATGAACGTGTGCCGATTTTTTTTACTCAACATGTAATGTAGATATCTTGAGAATCTTGGCCCCTCTAATAGACGAATATCTTATTTAGGTATTGACCATATGGCACGTAATATTGTGTGTACAAAACAACGCAGCAGAATAACTACACCAATTATCACAAGTTTTGTAAAAATTGTATTGAAGTATCAATCATAATAGATTTTTTTAAAATTTTACAGCATTTTTTCTTAAAATCGAGTGAATTATGGAGCTATGACGAGTTATAAAAGCTAGTGCCTAATAATGTTAGTTTGGATACACGGTGTAGGTAGTACTTGTATTCAAAATGCCTTGTTTGAAAATTAACGACAAAAACTTATACCTACCCCTGTCTCACTCTCTAGCTTGTTTTTCTCTTTCTATCGTTGTATAATAAAATGTTGAGGTAATCAATCTTACTCAATCCAAAACCAGCGACGTTAAATTCAAAACTTTACTCGGAGATTTGATTAACCCTAAAAACAAACAAAAAACTCAATAAAACCATTAAACAAGTTAACGTCACAACCTGGCAACACTTGGGCGTTAAATTCCGCATGAAGTGTTGTTTTATTATCGAAAAAAAATATCGTAAAACATTTGTAGGGCAGGTACGTAATTTTAATCGTTTATTAAAAGTTAGACTTAAGACAATTTTAAAATAACATTACAATATAATTATATGAGAAAATGTGTACATACATAAAAAGTTTTTTTTTTTAATTTAAGTTTTAAAATAGTGGACTTAGGTGATAAAGCTTTATTTTGGAGGAACGATGTTCCAAGTCGCAAAAACCTCTAAATGGAAATATTTTATAGGTATGACTTGTATCGCTTTAAGGTGAACAATATTTTTGTATGCACTACGAGTTAAAAAATGCACTACGAGTTATGTTATAGTTATGTTACGAGTTTTGGTTAGCTTTAGCTGCTAAATTATTTAAGAATAAAATGGAATATGTAACGGGGTATTATTAATACAAGTCACTTATTTACACTTAATATTACTTTACTATTCCCTGAAGGGGAATGCAGAGAGTCAACACTTAAATACTAGTTGGGCGCCAGGTGTACTCCTGAAGGGGTACACCGAGAGAGTTTAAAACACTATTTACTAATTTCACTATATCTATTTATTATCACCACTTTATACGTAATACAACCGACTTGACAAACATAGATAGGTATAATACACAACACTATAAGTAATACAACGACTTCCCTTCCAGGCAATGTAAGATGGGGTTTGGGGTAGTCGGAGAGAGTGTAGGTAAAAAGGGTCGCTACTACTGTATGGCACCAAGAGTAGGCACATCTCGGACAGCCAGGGAGTAGCGGGTAGGTATAAGGAGAGTCACCTTATAGCAACAAGAGTAGGTACTTCTTGGACAGCTATAGAGGGTAACGGTAGGTAAGGAGAATTACTTCATAGCAACAAGAGTAGGTACTTCTTGGACAGCTAGAGAGTAACGGGTAGGTAAGGAGACCTTGGCCCTGGAAGAGCCACCGCGATTCTCTCTTTCAGTATGACGGGCTCCGTCTTTTATACCCTTGACTCCGTACTGGACAGCTGATCGAGACCTTGGAAGTGGATAGTGTAGTGGTGGGAGATGTACTGTGGCCTTGAACTCCGCCTTCCTATTTCCGCTCGGATTGTTCTAGAAGCTTCTAGAACATTCGGGAACATTCTGGAGGCTTCCATCAATGAGACATCTATTGATGAACCTGGCAACTAATCAGGTACTTCCTGTATCTTGACAGCGGCTGTCAGTCATGATGGGCAGGTTATGTTATTGTTATGCTATGTTGAAATTACGTGGTGTTACAATCTCCCCTTCTGGATCTGAAGGCGCCCCGACGATGATCCAGCATCTAAGGTGCAACTAGATATAACATTGTCGGGTGTCTCCCCTTACAGGCTGTCCTGCTGAATACGTGGCAGGTTCCCCTGTTTTGAAGATTAGACAATCTATTGGGTCAGAGTCAGGCTGTCCTGCCGAAAGCGTGGCGGGTTCCCCTGATAGTTTGTAATCTGATGATAGCAGGTCAGGCTGTCCTGCCAATATAAGGGCTGGTTCCCCTGACCTCTTGAATGCTATTTTCTTCGGACATCCTCGCTGGTTTATTGACTGGTGGTCCTGCTGGGTGAATTGGCAGGCACTACTGCGGGATGAATGACAGGCAACCTTAATGGTTGCTGAGAGATGAGCAGCAGGAAATCCTGTTGCTGAATTGGCAGACTCTTCTGCTCGATGAATTAGCAGATGCTGCTGGGTTTCAGGCGGTCTTACTTTATGAAATGTCAGATACTCCTGCAGAACGTTTACCAGGTGGTCCTGCTGGATGAGTTGGCAGGTGCTCCTGCTTTTATAGTGGCGGCTGTTGCAGCTTGGTTGCTCCCCTTGGACCAAAACTGCTCCAACAGGATGTATACGAATCTCCTCCCCTTGGACAGAACGTGTCCATTGCTGTGTCCATGAGACGTATACCTTGTGGGCCCCACTCCTTGTGTTCTGGGAGATCTTAGAAGGAACATCATCTTCTGCTGGATCTCGGAAAGAGCTCGCCATCACTACCAGTGATGTACGAAACCAAAGAAGGAAAAACATTCTTATCTGAAAACATAGAAAAAGAATAACATCTTCTATCATCTTTGCTACCTCTCCAGGGGAGGTAACAGTAGGTACATCCGTCTTCTGCGGAGGATCTCGCGCTGATTTTGCCATCAGGATATTCCTTGGTGACGTCAGCATCATGGAAGACATGGCAGGAGGGACATCCATCTTCTGCTTAACCATTCGCATTGGGCTCAGCACCAGGTCAGTCTGTGGTGCCACTGGAGGTGGTGTGGTCTTCACTGGGGACAGCAGTGGCGGCACCTCCATCTTGCGAAGGACATTTGCGATTGCGCATATCGGTTTATAGTCGCTACCTGAGGCAGATTGCTGCAAGGGATTGCCCTTATACTTCAGTGAACAGGTTATTTCAGGCGACTCTACGAAGTACCAGGCCCTCGGTGGTAGGTTCAGTACCAGTCCTGCGTCTTCGATAGATTCAACTCCCAATAGAGTCCGGTTATCTCGGGACTCTGGGAATACTACGAAAATTGTTAGTACCATGACCTCGTGCAGTGTCACTGGTACCCTGGTGGTCAGGATGTCCTGGACCTTGGCAGAGCCATCACCCAACACGGCTGTGATCCTCTGCCTGTGAAACTGTACTCCACTGTTCTTCAAACAGTTGTATAAATAAAGGGATGCGACACTGGATTTGGCACAGCTGTCTATTGCAGTCCCTTCATACTCTCCTACTTGGATGGGGACGGATGGTCGATCTCGAGCATCCGTGAAGTCAAGGGAGCAGAACGACATCTCATGCGTTCCTCCCTGAAGTTGGCCTCCTCTGCACTTAGGGCACCTGCTGCGCCTCACTCCTGGGGTACCGCAGCCGTAACAAGCAAACTTGGGTGCGAGAGTGTTCGTCGAGTGACTCTGTCCTTCACTCTTGAATCTTGGTGGTTGGTGTGCCACCCTTTTCCTCTTCCAGCACTTGTCTTCGGTGTGGCCCCATGATCTGCAGATCCTGCAGCGTCGCTTAGCCTTCTGATCTTCAGATTCTTTCAGGAACTGCTCTACTTCTCGAGCCAGTATCATCAATGCACTGAACGATTTGAAGGATGTTCTGGGGACTCTACCGCGGATTCGAGAATTCAGCTGCCCATACACCATGTCAAGCTGTTGCTCTTCCGTACGGATTGGTCCAGGCAATTGGGCTAAGAGGACTCTCTTCTTGGTCAGGAAAGTATCTGTTAGCTCGTCGGGCCTCTGCTTTACATTAACAATCTCCTGGATCAGGATGTAACCAGGCTTCCTAGGAGCAAATGCATCTCTGATCCGCGCCTCAAAGTCTGTCCATTTCCGAACTTCATGCTTCACTCCCTGCCACCATTTGCCAGCCTCGCCCCTCAGCAGGATGGTGACACCAGTAAGTGCATCTTGATCCTCAATATGTTCAATGGCTTTGAACACCTTCACCGTATCCAAGAACGTCTCAATTATCTCCATGTCACGAGTGCCATCATAGTAAGCAGCGCAGCTTGCAAATGAGCCGGATCTTGGCGCCACCATGGACATCAGGTGCTGGAACTGTTCCTGGCTTAAGTTGACTGATATATTGGCATTGTCTGTTGAGGAATCAGTCACACTCTTGGTGTAGTGATCAGGCTGGCACTCTTGCTTAAAGCACAAAATTAATGCAAGAACAACAAACTGAATTGCTTTAAATGAGTTCAACAAATACACAATTAAAAATAAACATAATAATGTGCACTGATTTGTTTTAACACATTCATTGCGAAGTATTTTAAAGAAATCTGGTGATATGCTGAAAATAATGCCTTGTTTATATCTAAAATAAAACGGAAAATAATGATTTTTTTCTCTAAAAAACTATTGGAAATTGTTGTCATAAGGTTTATCTGCCCGCGCGTATGTATAAAAATCACTCACAATGTTCCAGTATCTGTTGACCGCGAAATAAATAACATGTGTATTTTGTATGCGAGCCGTAGTAAAGGCGCCTTCGCACCACAAACTGCCGTAAAGGCACATTCACACCAATCATAATTTTGCTGATATAGAATATCCGCATCCGCACAACTTGAACTATCATATATTTATTTACTTATTTTTTACTTATATTGACGATAAATATCTCCCATTACACATAAATAAAAAAACAACAAATGGAATCAATTTATAGAGAGCGAGTTTATCGCAAAGGTTTATTTATTTTCCAATAAAAAAAATCAAACGTATTTTCGGAACAAATAAGGGTAAGGGGCCGTAGACAAACCGTACTTAGCAATCGACTACTGGTAAACTTTTCGAAAATCTATCTACATGTACCGTGAAATTATGCGCTATTGTTGCGCTTGCTGTCGAAAATTCTAGTCGGTCGCCAAGTGCGTGTTTGTCTAGGGGGTCAGGTGTTAGCAAGCCTCGCATATATCATAATTGAAATCTACAATTCAGCGATTAGGCATGCCGCCCGTCCTGAATGGCTTATTTTTACTGGCGTGGAGGGAACAATCTGCATGTTCATTACACGCAGTTAGTCCGCTGGCTACCCCATTAATATGCTGTGAAGGAACAGAATAGCAAAAATATAAAATCTTTTTCACATCTACTCGATATTTGTTGTTTTTTTTTATATACATATGACGAAGAAATCTAAAAAAATGAAAAATTACATAATATACTGTGAAAGAGCCGCCAAATAAAAAAAGCTCATACTTCTTCCCGTAATCAGTAATCCTGTTGGTTATTATTTTACCTATATGGAACAATATACCTAAAAAGATTTTAAATTCTTCAATTGTCATGTCTCTCCATCGAGTAAGTAATTCGTATTTTTTCTCCCTCTGATACATACTACAACAGCGTAAGTATTTGTTTCTTTTACAAATAAGTCATAAAACTCCTCATTGGCAATACCATTGAAATAATCAATAGGTACTTTTGTTTCTATATTGATTTTATTACCTGGATTTCCTATGAATGGTATAGTATTTGAAGATTTCGGAGAATCTGACCATTGTCTACATTCGCTACCTGCGATAGAGACAGATGCAGGAGACAATGACGGCGACGTTGTAGATATGTTATCCCTAAATGAAGATGGCATTTCATTCATTCATCGCCCTCAACGCTCCTCTCGGGAGCACATGGTAGAAACCAGCCTTCTCCATTCACAGCGTCTCTGCGCTAATTGCGTCACCTCTTTCTACGATATTCAATGCGCTCTGATGTCATTGTCATAGGAATGGTGTATTGTGAAAGAGGAACGCCCGGGCCAACGGAACCCTTGCGGACGGACAAACAGTGCTATATTTGGCCAACTATCATTGGCCATTCTCAGAACATGTCCCAGCCAGGACCATCGTCTCCTATATCACGGATATTACAGATCTCTGCCGGATGCGCTGGCGCACAGCATCATTTGTGCCATATTCATACCATTTGACATCCAAAATCCTTCTATGACACTGAGAAGATGGCATAGTTATAGTATAATAACATTCATTTTATCATAACATTGGATTCGGATTCAGATTCCGTACATCTCATAGTCGCTGTTGTCACTCGTAAACTCATGTTTTCTATTCTGGCTCTTTTCGGACAAGGAGACCAAACCATTTTTTGGATAAAGTCACGAAAGTACAAAATTAAATTTATACATGGTATGGAATATGGATAAACAACCATTATATAAATAAGAGTTCACAATTTTTTTTTTTATAAATTCACGGAAAAATCTAAAAAATATAATAAATAACGACGTAGAAAATTGAATTTGTGTGTGGTATGGATTAATGTGGTGTGGTTTGGTTTGCTTATGTAGAACGAATGGAAGAGGAAAGAATGACAAAGTAGATATACTTATCTGAAAGGAGGGGTGTGAGGAAGCGCGGGCGTCCGAGAACCTAATGGCTTGATCATGTAGATAAATTTTCAAGGATGGCCGTGTTTTGAGTAAGAGAAACCGACGTGCGTGCATGAGAAATTGTATGACTGTAGAAGAATCGAAAGAAGTACATAAGGACAGATCTATATGGCGGTCCGTTCTCTCTGCCTACCCCATTTGGGATATGGCGTTAGGGAATAGATCGATATGGATGAACAACACTTCACTACATAAGAGTCAAATAAAAAATCGCACACTAAAATCAAAATAAAATAAATTTATATCGAAATAAATGTCACACAAAAATTCACTTTCGTAAATTCACGGAAGTAAATACGGACGTGCAGCAAAAATTACTACCACTCTACGAGTACCGCCGTGTGTATGCACCTTTATATTATACGACCACGAACTATGACCTGTACTGCCCACACTCGATGGTTAGCAAAGGAATACTTGACACAGCCTATATGCTGAGGTAATTATTTTGTGCGTAGATATAAAGCTGACAATTTTTTTCATAATAAAATGCTTTTTTTTAATGTCCGCGCGAGGCGCGTACTCAGCACTTAGCGAGATTTCCTTGTACGCGCCTGGCGCGTTCTCAGCAATGAATGTGTTAAACAAGTCTCTCAGATACACAAGTAACAAAATACATACACGCAGTATTTGGCTCTGGTTTACTTTGATTGAGTCCCTCAAATACATTTTGAAAATAGTAATAATACGTTGTAAACAAATCTTATATATGACAGAAACTGTTCATAGAATGTCCGATGCGCTTTGTAGATAGTAGGTATATACCTAACTTAACAATTAGTACACGATAACATTAACTTTAAATATTTTTTCACTTTAAGTATTTACATACACTGTATTGCTTTTGGTAAATTCCTCAAAACACAATAATAAATAATAATAAAGTACATGCAACACTATTTGCCATGAAACTGTTCATCAACGATAAACACACATATAACAATGAAATACAATTTGTAGACGTAAAAGAGTTCTTTAATATTATAGACACTCGTAATGATAACACAAATATTAATGAAATATGATTTGCTGTACATAAAGAGTTCAATAATTATAAATATATGTAATAATAATGCACAGGCTCGCTTTCACTATAAGTCCACTAAATACATACACATAGTAACGACATATATGTAATATTATATTATCCAAAAGTAGAAGAAATATAAATAATTATAAACATTTATGCTATGACACTTCGTTGTAAACAAAAACAAAACATGTGTTCATAGAACAAAGATAATAAATAATAGAAACTCTCCACAGAGTCATAGAAACTAAACAGTTCACTCAAACGGTCCGATAGTGAGCCGATTATTTTGGCCGGATTTAATGGCCGACTGGTGCACTCTTAATAATACACTGGCTTTACGTGTGCAATACTACACCTTCATTATAATTGTTCATCACTAAATTTATATAGTTTGTCAATGTGCAATGCAACACCTTTCCAAAATCAAAACATACAAAATTATTATTTTACAGATATTGCATTTGCACAACAATGGCCGACGGGTGCACTCTAAATAATACACTGGCTGTACATGTGCAATACAACACCTTCTTTATAATTGTTCATCATTAAATTATTTATTTTTTCCAATGTGCAATGCAACACCTTTATATTATTTTAACAAAAATCAAACGTACACACTGTCAAGCATTTTAGCAAAATACATTTTGTACACAAAGATATACATGTAGGTACATTGTACATTTCATGATACTTGACAATACAATTTTACGGTGCGCCGTCACTTTATTCTTTCACAGTACACCGTACAATACAACTACGATTATTGTCACGATTAATTATTTTTAACACGTACATATCTACGAATGATTATTAAAGTACAGTGCAACTAGGATTAACACAATATTATCTATTATTAATACTATCATTTACGAATGATTATTATATTATAGTAGGTACAGTACAACTATGATCAACACTATTATTGAAAATGATTGTTAAAGTACCGTACAACTAGGATTATTCACAATCACGGTCAATATAAGAAATAACAAAACACTTCATTGCAATGTTTATAAGTACAGTAAAACTACGATTATTCACTATACGTATTTTTAACACTTTATCTTGAATTACCGAAGATATCAAATAGTTCATATTTATAATACATGGAGAACACTGTTCATAGTAACTACAGTCAAACTATGATTATTCACTTTACGCATTTTAACACTCATGACTTTGATACTGGATTGCCGAGAGTATCAAATAGTTCATATTAATTACATATACATTGAGAACACTGTTCGTAGTACATACAGTCAAACTACGCTTATTCACTATACGCATTTTAACACTGTGACTTTGATAACTGGATAACCGAGAATATCAAATAGTTTATATTTATTTTACATTCGAGGACACTGTTCATAGTACGTACAGTCAAACTACGATTATTCACTATACGCATTTTAACACTGTGACTTTGATAACTGGATAACCGAGAATACCAAATAGTTGATATTTATGTTACATTCGAGAACACTGTTCATAGTACGTACAGTCAAACTACGCTTATTCACTATACACTGAAAACAGTTCAGGGTCGTATTCGCGCCACGAGTTGGGCCGCCAATTGTAACGGGGTATTATTAATACAAGTCACTTATTTACACTTAATATTACTTTACTATTCCCTGAAGGGGAATGCAGAGAGTCAACACTTAAATACTAGTTGGGCGCCAGGTGTACTCCTGAAGGGGTACACCGAGAGAGTTTAAAACACTATTTACTAATTTCACTATATCTATTTATTATCACCACTTTATACGTAATACAACCGACTTGACAAACATAGATAGGTATAATACACAACACTATAAGTAATACAACGACTTCCCTTCCAGGCAATGTAAGATGGGGTTTGGGGTAGTCGGAGAGAGTGTAGGTAAAAAGGGTCGCTACTACTGTATGGCACCAAGAGTAGGCACATCTCGGACAGCCAGGGAGTAGCGGGTAGGTATAAGGAGAGTCACCTTATAGCAACAAGAGTAGGTACTTCTTGGACAGCTATAGAGGGTAACGGTAGGTAAGGAGAATTACTTCATAGCAACAAGAGTAGGTACTTCTTGGACAGCTAGAGAGTAACGGGTAGGTAAGGAGACCTTGGCCCTGGAAGAGCCACCGCGATTCTCTCTTTCAGTATGACGGGCTCCGTCTTTTATACCCTTGACTCCGTACTGGACAGCTGATCGAGACCTTGGAAGTGGATAGTGTAGTGGTGGGAGATGTACTGTGGCCTTGAACTCCGCCTTCCTATTTCCGCTCGGATTGTTCTAGAAGCTTCTAGAACATTCGGGAACATTCTGGAGGCTTCCATCAATGAGACATCTATTGATGAACCTGGCAACTAATCAGGTACTTCCTGTATCTTGACAGCGGCTGTCAGTCATGATGGGCAGGTTATGTTATTGTTATGCTATGTTGAAATTACGTGGTGTTACAAATATAATTTTTGGGTTTAAAAAATTGACACGATATATTTTTTCTTAAGTTAATAAAAACGTTATACAACAAATCCCTGCATAAATACCTACTATAAAGTGTTACTATTTGGTGTAAAGATTTAAAAATCTGTATTTATAGGTGCGAATTTGATCTCAGTTTGAATTTTTATTTTTAATAACGGATCCTTACATACAATATGTATGACGTGGACGTATACATTTACGGATATGATTAATTAATTATTTAGCATATAGAGCATATATCCGTTATGTTGTTTTGTATGTGAGGAAAATATTTAGATCTATTAATAGATGTATGTATATTTATGATATATTATATGATAAAGAAATGAAATTTAAGGTAATAATTACATGAAAAGTTCACATCCTTGTTGAGTCCTATTGTTAGTAGGATTAGACGCTGGTTCTGAAAAAAAAAACGAAGAGTTATTAAAGAATTTTAGTTATAAATGCAGTTTGTAATTGAAGTCTCTATTTTATAATTATTTTTAAAAAATCTGGTTTATGAAGAGAAGTTAAATAGGTACTTGAATAAAGTAATTAAAATAAAGTTCGAGATGGTTTCTTGTACTCTGCTGTTATGATTTAAAACAGTTTGCCTGACCAATTGAAGAAATGTAAAAATCCTAAGGAGTTTGGAAAGAGGATTCAAGAGTTAGTAATGACTTCTCAATGTTTGTAGTGTCTGGTGTTTTGTGTTTTTTTTTGTTTTCAATAGTGTTGCTGTTCTGTGATTTTTTGCTCTGGTGTCTTATATTTTGCTATAATATCAAATATTTAATTTATGAATTGTTTTACCAGATTTGTAATACTGCACGCCTCTAACACCAGCAACCTTAGTTGCTGTTTTCAGGTATTGTTTATAATTGAATAAATAAATGTTGAATTGAATAAGTACAAAATCTGAATTATTTATTAACGCCCAATTTTTATGTTTATATTGTAACATTTGGTAAAAATAAATTATTGGTATTTATAATAATATATCAATATATGTATATCTAATCAGATATTTAACACAAATTTGATTCAGCGATAAAGCACGCCACCAATCCTGAATGTCCTAATTTCATTTGGAACAGCGAATACAAATTGCTTATTCCTTGAATTCGGCTAGTATAAAAACACACAAATTTTACATTCATAAGAAATATATTTAATATATAATTTCAAAATATTTAATAGAATTAACAATCATAATGTACATAGCTTTATTTAATACCAGTGATATTAAGTAGACGCCTATAAATTACATGGGATTTTCATTCCTCTTTGTACTTGCATTGTAATTCCAGCTCATTCAGATAGAAATCATTTTGTTACTGGATTGATTGAGTATGACAGTAAATTTAGAATTCATCAACGATTTAAAGTGAAATAATTAATTTAGAAGAATTTGTAGCATCAGAATCTACAGAAGAGTAGAGTAATTATGTTCAAGAATAATTATCGTCGTTGCATATTCAAAAAGAGACATGTGCACACATTTTTATTTGGGCATACTCTTTTAAAACTGTTCATTAAGACATTAAAATTGTAGTGTGGACTTTCTATTGGCATGTGATATTATTCTTTAAGTATTGAATTTTAATATTTGATACTTAGAATCACTTTATAAAATGGATATGATATTATTATGAGCAGTTTATTCTGGAAATGTCAAAACATTTATGAATTCACATGTCCCTTTTTGAATATGCAACGACGTTATGTCGGTGTACAAGTAGTTTGTATGTAGAATTCCACAACACACACGACGGCATCAGAGTGCAGGGAATGTAGTGGGAAGAGGTGACGCGATTGGCGCAGATATTGTGATTGGAGGAAGCTGGTATCTGCTCTGTGCTCCCGAGAGGAGCGTTGAGGGCGATGAATGAATGGATGAATTAATTTAAACAAACTTTATCTTTTAGTGTGTATTTTTTCATCAAGAGATACGTTTTTTGACTTCTTATATAAGATTGAAATGTACCTTTCGATTAAATATATTAGTGGGTAGTGGAGAATTCACATGTAGGTATTTAATTAACTCAATTAAGAGTTCAATTTGATGCGCTTATTGACTTAAAATAATTAAGATTTGTGTGAAAAAAAAACAAGTGCTTATCATTTAATCAATGCCAAAATATGATTCTCTTATTGTTTTATTATTGTTCGACAAACTTGCGATGATTACCTTCCAAGATCAATATTAAATATAGCCTTTTAAAAGTGGCAAATAAAAGTTTGCGGTCTAGAACTTAGATTTATATTATGTATATTAAATATTATTAAAATTAATAACTCCCATAATTACAAATTAATCCATTAGGAATTTCCTAATGAATAAAGCTTATGGAAATTTATATTTCAATATCCTAATCCCGTCGGTTATTATAAAATAAATCCACAACATCTGTTGATTAGGGCTGTAATTTATCTCAATAGCTGATATTATTTAATACCTGATACCTCAATTTGAAATTAAAAAAAAAACGTAGCTGGGTATTTTGTTAATAACCCAAAAACAGCCTTATACACCTTTCACAGTAAGCTTAAAGTTTGTGTCGCACACCTCTTGTGCAGGAAGCCGAGACTCTACCTCCAGGCTACCAACGAATTCTAATTACGTACTTAATGTATTGAACCATTCATTTGTTTATTACTCTAAAATAATGTAAAATACTATATAATTAAAACCTTTTTTAATACACACCTTCCAAAAAAAATAATTCTTTCGTACTTAGGCATGAAATACTGCAATGGAAGAGAGGATGTGAAATATCACAGGTATCTAAGATCACGTGAATCAAAATATTCTCAAAGATGGCCGTGTGTTGAGTTGAAGAAATCAACCCCATCGCTGAACTGAAGATGCTACAAGTACAAAGTAATGTTTTATGAATACCTGCCTTTTACAGCACACTTAAAAACAAAGATGTAAGTTTTTTTATCGGGTACTCCACGGAATCATTATAACATAAATAGAGTTTTAAAAGAGGGCTGAAGACACACCTTTTTGCTGGGAGTTTCGGGTGATGGATACGATATACGGCGCCCTTGAGGTCATGTTATGAGTAAATGGCGCTTTACAAATTGTCCATATATCTATATAAATAAAATAGCTGAATTTTTTTTTCTTCAAAATTAGTTGAACAGGCATTATTAAAATCCTACTACTGCTTATCTACTGCCTACTACATCACGGCATATACCGCGAGTGGAATAGTCAGTAGATCGACTACATATAACAAACATACAAGCTGCCCTCTCCGTGTCAACAAAAACAATACATTCAGAATACGTGTCAAAGCCCATTGCTAAATTTATGATGAAAAATGTGTTTTTTATTTTTAACTCAAGCATTTTTCAAGACACTCCCAAATTAGGGATCTGAGACCAAGTTTTCTTAACCAATTCAATTATTATTAATAAACTGAATACCTGCGTTTAAAATACGGAACATAATGTATCTTTTTCACAGTTATTTTTCACAATAAGATTAATTTAGATTATTTCTCAAAGTTATTTGTTATTGCATTCCCTTTCCAAATATTATTCTCTCTCAAACACTACATACAGCAATACAATAATGATTTATTACAATATGTATAGTACTAAGTATCATTATTCTATCGACGTTTGTTTAATGTTTTACGTGTGGGCGCCTTACCATAATATATAACACAAATAATGCATTATACCTATTATGTATTTATATGTCCGTGTTTATTTTACAATTCCATAATAATAATATTATTATTGTCTATAATGTACTTTTTTTATCCATTTTCGATTTTTTCTCGTGTGAAGGCGAAAGGTTGTAAAAAGATGATAGCGCATTCTTTCAATCCCGGTTCATGGAACAATTTTCTTCTCGAACTCTTTTGCAACTCAAGAGTGCTCGTTGCTAGAATAATCTCTCATCAAACCTTAGACTAACTCAAAGTCTGACGTCTTTCATGCAATCTGTAAATGAGATATTGATTCCCTCAAACACAACGATTTAAAACATCTTCAGCACTGCCCCCCCAGTTTTTTTTTCCTTTTTATTATAATTGGTTTTTTTATATTTTTTATATAGATATGTGTGGGTTTTCATTTGTTTGTTTTTTTATCATTTTCAGAGTTTTTCTTATTATTATGAATTAGTGTTTGCAATCTTTTTCAACAATCTCAATGGAACAAACTCAAAAATGTAAAAAAATAATTTAACTTTAATTTAAAAATTAGTAAAACCTACTTTAATATTAATGTTCATACACAAAACAGTAGATAATAAAAAATAAATGATTATATTATCTGAAATAAAAATATACTTAATAATTTTGTCAAAAATATTAAGTGAATCCTGACAATCTGTTATAATGAAATTTAGGATACAGCTTTGCCGTACGAGTATAAACAACTCCATATTTCTCTTGAACGTTATGCTTGAAATGTGATTACAATATAGTTCCCTTCAGACATGATATCTGAGTAGCACGAGGTCTGTTTTACCTACAACTACAGAGGTATTATAATATATATTATCTGATGTCAAGTCAACGCCCATGTCCCAAGAGAATATTCCGGGCATTTATACTTGATAATGCATTTATGTATTGCTATTAATGTTTCCTTTTGGTCATCAATTTTCATAAACAAGCCTTGAAAGATTCATAAATATAGCGATTCTGTTTCATACACTCAAACCTTTATAATTGAATTTCCATATCGATGTATCGTGAGATAGGTATTACGTATTTGTGGATAATCTATTTTGAAGCTCATACATTGATGCAGATACTTACTTAAAATTTGATTGACGTGAGTAATTATCTACTTTTGTACGTGGCAGAATAATCGAAAATGACATTTAATTATGGGAAAGTATATTCAATCATAGGTAGGCCTGTTAACAATTTTCAAATCGAATGAATCGTTGCCATGGTTGCGAGAATGTTCAGCAGGAGAGTATGAAAAATAATTACGGAGCTTGATCATGGAGGTTTCAATATATACCTACTAAGTAGATACATATGGATACTTTTTTATCACTGAACTTGGATTTGTGACGAAGTTCATGCCACAACGAAATTAAATGTAAACTTCTCTACGTTTTGAAATCTAAAAAAATATAACACATTCATCTATTGATGAAATCAATACTTTAAAATGGAAAAGCCGGATTTGGGTGCAGATGACAAAACCAATCAGAAACCTCGATTGGAGAACCATGTCTACACAATGCAACATTGTGTAAATCTAATCGGAAGAAGTGAGAAAGGTGTCCCAATGTTTACGAATTGGCTCTAGGCTGGCTTAAGTGATCACTTTCGATGTCCATGGACAACGTTCACCAATTCCACCATTCTCACTGTCACGATTTAAGGCCCACCAATCGAGAGACGCTTTATGCAAACCTTAGAAGCAACCATCTTTTTGGGATAAACCTTTCTCATTTCTTCCGATTAGATTTACACAATGTTGCATTGTGTAGACATGTTTCTCCAATCGAGGTTTCTGATTGGAAAAGCCGATCTAATGCACACTAAATTAATATGAATTTCTCTTATTTTCTACAACTACCTAATCAGGAAAACACACATTTGTAATGCTGCAGACTAATCGACAAGATGTATTGGTCGGAATATGTCGAAAATCACTTATGGGGTGTTGCACAGGGTTGGCAAAAGAAGAAAAAGAAATGCAAAAACAAGTAAACTGGATTGCTCACAATATCAGGTACTCAGACCTGCACTTTGCCACCGCGGATGGCATTACCTACTGAAGCCAGGAATTATAGAAGCCGACCAAAAGACGTCTACATAGATCGAGTGACGAAAGACATGCGATGTATGTAGTATAAGCGAAGAATTGAGAAAAATGGACGAAGAGGGGAGGAAGGATAAGGAAAAACGTGGATTGAAGAAATCACTTCATAGTGATAATCTCGACACCGTATATCGTCCTAGCACTTAGAATTTAATATTGTATTGTGAAATGTTATAATTATAATGTTGATCTACAAAAATAATAAAATAAATAAATAAAAAACTGAGCATGTAGCAGACCAATCCCATGGATTATAAATATATACTTACCTACTTTACTATAATTATGTACCTACGAAGTAAAGTAACAAGAAGAAAAATATTTATTTTTTGCCAAAGCTCTATCATTCTTAAACATTCTTTAGACGTGATCTAACAGCAGGGATATTAATCTGATAAATTAACACATATTTTTCTAAATATTTTCTTAGATAATACAATGTTCAGTAGGTATTTTTTATAGAAAAATATTAGAAAATATTGAAAGAGAGAATTTTCCTGAAATAAATCATACTCTATTTTTCATCTTCTTTCAAATACTAACACAACGTATTATTAGAAATCCCACAAGTTTTAATCACGAACATCGTTAAATTATCTCATGCCAGCACTGAGAACATACATTGAACAAAAATCTTTGAAACAATGCATCAAATTTATATCCAGCAGCTACATACATACAAACTTTGCGGTTTTCAAAATTTGGGTAACAATATCCGAGATATCCGTATATTAAAACAATTTCAAAATATTATAATACTTACTATATAGGTTAGTATAATAATTTATTACTTCACAAATTGCAATATCATCCTCTTATGAAAGAGAATTTTCTCCACCAACAATTTTGTTTCAGCTCTTGAAATTACATAGAGATGAAACAAACATCAGTTATTATTTTATCCGGTATTCGTTGTAGCCGGTTAAGTTTTACATATTATTGTTGCGGATTGAAAACAGTACATATTTATTACATTTCGAAAAATCGATATATATTATTTATTTATTTCTATCATCAACGACTATTAGCCTTTTACATCAGTCATGCTTTAACATATTTTTACAATAATAATCAATAAATTTATAAATCAAAGAAATAATAAAACCCTATATAATCTTTGTAAGATTATGTATTGTCGTAGTGAGTAGTGTCTTGAAGTGAATATCTCCTCCAAGGTGTCCCTTGTCTTAAGGGGTTTGTAATTTAAGGGAGGATTTTGTCGAGGGGAGTCCTTCTGGCAAATCCTGAACCCTCCCTTCAAAAAAAAAATTCATGAGTTTGGATGATACAGGAGCTTTGCTCTTGAACTATCCAGGGGAAAGGGGTGGGAAAAACCCATAATGTATGAATTATTCATAACATTTTAAAAATTGGTGCATTTGAATATTTAACATTTAATATAATATGCAACTATAAAGGCATTCATGGGGTTACATTCTACTAAGTAGTATAAATGCTATAAAAATATACATAATTATTAGATTTATTAATGGATTAAGATACTTCATAAATTTAGATATTGGATGAAGTAAGTAAAAATTTATAAATATTTTGTGAACAGTTGAAATTCGCAAGGAAATTTCATTTATACTGATTATACTTTTAATGAAAGGAAATCTTGAAAATGACTCAATATTCGGCCACTGGATATAGACTTTCTTCCGAATATCCGTGATTCAGTATTCGGCTCCATCACTTTTATTTTATTACTTCTCCTAACTAGGTACACAATACCGGCATTAGAAGAGTAGGAACATACTTTCTTGTATCTATTTAGGTATCTACGTACATAATATCTCCCGTAAGCATTCTCATTTCCCATATAAAATAACACAATATACCGACACATTGTGGAAACAATCATCATTAGTATTGCTCATACTGAAAATGCTTGTATCGAATCAAAGCTTTTATACCCAGCTGTTTTTTGAAAGTCTTTGTCAGAAATAAGACGCTCAATATATTCGACAAGTTTTCGGGTGTCTTTTCAAGGCGTGTTATGTTTTGTTAAATTTTATGAAAATGACAAAACATCATTATGGAGGGAATAACCTACATTTTTATTTATTTATTTATTTCTCTTAAATATACATACAAGTCAGTTATAATAAATTAAACATAATCTTACTTATTTTTTTTTCCCCAGGCAGTAACGATATATACTGGCATGAGTTTTTGATGTTATTATTATTCCAATGGCTATTCCTACTGTGGGAGATATCATTGTAGTAAGTACCTTTACATAGATTATACAAATTTAGTATAAAAGGAAGACAATAAATACTATCGCTTTTTACAAATACAATTACACAATTTTTCACAAATTACAAAATTATGTGAAAAACAATGGATGTGGTAAAATCAAAAACAGTACATTCAACTACAAGATTGCTTTGAAGACTGCTGACTTTCTTTCATTTTAAGAATAATATTCTTAAATAAATTAGCCTCATCTTAAAATTTATTCATAGAATTATGAAACTCTCTTATTAACCTTAGTATTATGCCTAAGACTAGTAGGTAGGGATAGATATCACATTGTCTTTCCATAGAATCATATCTTCAGGTTGGTAAAACGTTGCACGATATAGTGATGAATGACGATATTAGAAGAATGAGCGGGTGCAAGTATAGTGTTGTAGGTAGAGTGCGTGTAAATAAATAAGTTACGATGGTTTTGACAAGTGGAATGAATGGTTGAGGAAAGGATGACAAAGACGATATTTTATTATTTGAAAGAGAGGATGTGTGAAAGCGCGGTCGTCTGAGAATCACGAAACATGAATTCACAAAGACAGCCGTGTGTTAAATAAGAGAAATCGACGTGCATTTTGAAAAAAATTATGAACGTAGAATAAGCGAAAGTACCTAGTAGATATCCAAGTAGGCATACGAATGAACTTAAACTTTTATATCTCAGTGTTTCTGTATATTTCCGCTACTGCGGTCTACATCCTTGCATCATTGTTTGAGCTTACTAATTGCCCCATTTCTATACAAGAGAATTTGAAATTTTACCTAATTCAGAATTTTTAAATATCATTTTCAGTATAAGAACACTTGGAACGTTAATTTTGACCACATTTCGAAAACTGTTATTTTATGCTTCTATATTTTTACATAATCTCTTCGCGTTCTGTGATGTATTTATTTATTCACAAAGTGTATGAATTACGCCTTTATACAAATCTACATAAACAAGAAAGTTATACAGTCGTCAGTACAAGAAATAAAGTAATATAATAAAAACAAACATACCTACATAGCTTCATACATTGAGTACCTACTCCATCGCAAATATCTACCATACTATTATATTCATAGTTTGCTCAGGTTCATGGTATCATCCAACAAAACATATACATGCAAGTGAATAATTGCACCAAATGCTTCTGAAAATTAATAAGTACCCAAAATCTTATTTATTAATTTTATTGTTTTTGCAAATCTTCAGTTAAATCAACAACTCAATTTATATTTAAAAAAAAATGTGATGATATGCAGTGGCGAGATTATCACTTTATAACATGCGTAGTTACCTATTATTTTCGACTTTTTATTAAATGCAAGTCTAGTCTGATGTATACGGCTGTCGACCTCACTCTTAGACCGACCGTCCCATGTTATTTTGCTCCCGAGGTATACAAACTCCTTGGTGTTCTTTAGTGGTATTCCCGACATCACTAGATCATCTGTTGTTGCGTTCGGCCTACAGTCAGCAACTTTGTTTTATCTTTATTTATCTTCATACTGTAGTTATTTTGAAGAATGTTTTCCATAGTTGTTAAGGCCTCCTGCAGTTCTTCTTCACTTTCAGCAATCATAGCAATATCGTCAGCAAACCTTATCATATCATTAAGAAGTTCTTCAAAGAATCGAAGGAGGAAGGCACCTGCTCAAGATTTTGTCAGAAAGGCGTGCAAGGTGGATCGGCCATGTAAAACGACAAGAAGGCCTCTTGCATGCCGTAATGGAGGGTATGACCGAGGGGACAAACTCTAGGGGACGCCCACGCCGAGAGTACCTGGAGGACCTACTGGTGGACATGCGCTGCTCATCATATGCAGAATTCAAAAGAACCGCACAAGACAGGGAGGAGTGGAGGAGAAGAATTAAAGAGATAATTGCTGCAAACCAATCCCAGGATTGAAACCAGAGAGAGAGAGAGTTACCTACTTGTGTATTGGAAGGCGAGTCTGCGCATATATGTATTCACCTTTGTATAGGTATGCATGCGTAATGATGCCATTTATTATAAGTAGGTATATTTTGTTTGACTTGGTTTAATTTTAATTTTTATTATTATTTTTGTTTTAGTCTTACTAATAGTCATAAGAGTATTTAAAGTAGGTACCTAATTTGTATCGAGCATTTTTTTGTATAATCAAATAGAGGCTACAGCCGTTTATTGTATCACTAAAAGCGATTTCTTTCATCTGACTATCTCATTGGTAGATCTCACTATTTGATCTAAAAGGGCAATGGAAACGGCAAAAAACAATATTATTCCGAAAACGCTTTTGCTAAAAGTGTTTTCTTGGTTAGTTAACTAGAGCGATTGGTAATAAACAATACTTAAGTACACTATCGTCGTTTGTGAGTGGGTGAGTACCTACTACCTAATACTTTATACATCCGAGATTGTTTTTTTTTTCCTTATTTATTTTATAATCTTATTTCCCGTTATAGGCGTATAAGTTATCTCGTTTATGATTTTTTCCACAACATAAAACCTTTCTTGTACCAATAGTCCTTCGAATATAATATTGAACACATATTTTATAGATTTGTTCGATAGAATCATTCGATAAAGTTTACGATAATGTTGATCAAACTTTGGATGACTTTTTGGGTAATATACCCCAAAATTGTAAAAGAAATAAGTTACTTAAAATATCAAAGTCACTCGAAGATTTAATGTCCTATAACGTCGCCGGTAAACTCTTATTTGTTTTCCGCTCAATTATTCATATTGTTTTGAAGCAAAGTGATCAATTTTTTTACCACAAGATCTATTTTAGTAAAAATTTAAACACGAAAGCTCCTTGTAAAAGATTTTAATAATTCTTTACAACGTAGGTATAAGATTAAGATTTATATTAATATTTATTTATTAAGGTTTATATAGTTCTTTTACAGCATATAAAACAGCTTTGATTGCATTTGATTACAATTGATTTGATTACAAGATAGAACTCAACACAGAGTATTTTATCGCAAACTTAGTTCACAAAATTCAATTTGTGGATTTGTCTGATTTAAAAACCTAACCACATATTTAAAAATAATAAAATTGAATGTTTACTTGGGTACGATCGAATATTTCCTACATAAAAAAGTAAGTATATGCTTAATAAAGTTGCACTTCAGTAATGATGATTGAAAGTTCAAAATGTTATCATAAAATGTTATACTTTGTCTTTGAGCTTACTCGTGTATGTACCCAAGCTTGCGTGTTTATGTGATATGTCCGTGATGAGAATATGTCAAACTAACAGAACAAAGTAACTATCGTATTAATTTTCTTTTTATTGCAATACATGGTTTTGACTGACAGCCTAGTCATAAATGTTTGAGTTAACAAATTAATGTTTTGTTCTTCTGCTTGTTAAGTTTTTAAAGAAAACGAAATAAGTCTAAAGACAATGCCTAGTAGAGAACAAGTCTGTTAATAACCATACATCACGCAAATGTGATGAATTTGTTGTGGAAAATATATAAAAAATTTCAAACTAGGTATACGTAATATCCTTACCACAATAGAAAATTGGTATTGTACCTATGTAAAGAAAAATTGTAATTTTCTCTGTTTCGTATGTATGAAGATACTATCAGCTCTCTAACATTACATATTGTTTAGGATAGATTTTTTTCTTCTTCATATTAGGTATAGCTTAATAGATAAAATGTTGTAGCTGTTGCGGGTAATGTAAAAACTTGAAACGTGTAATATAATATCCTGAAGAAGTAAAAATTAAGTACCAATACAAAAATCAAGATTTTTTGATTGAAAAATATTATTTAATTTGTTTAATTTGATATATTTTGTTTTCAAGTAATTTTAAATTAACATTTTCCTTGTGAATTTACAGAAATATAAAAGAAAGACAAAACCGTGAGTAGCAAGACATAAAAATATAAGAAAGTCATAAAATATTCTAATTGGGTACCTACTTAGTTCTGAGCTAATCGATTTATTGAAAATTTTGGATTTCAGTATAATAAGTATACCTACCCATTTTTACACCATCAAAATTAATGTTGGTACTCACATATTTAATTTATTTGTCGGTAGAATAAAATTAGAACTCATTTTGATTTTCATTATATTCGTGATAAAAAAAATATCAAGGAAAAAACTTTTGAGTTTCTTGTCAATTGAAAGACCTTCTACGTTAGACCTTCCTAGAAATATCTCTTTGACAAAACACATAATTATCCAGGAAAAACTAAACATACACAACTTATAATGCATGTTGGTACAACTGAAAAATAGTCTGACAAATCAATTTGTCTGTTACATCTCTTATACAACGTATTCTTGTCTTTGTATGTTTCTCTATAAATCACGCACCAATTTGATACGAGCAAAGAAAGATTCAGGGTTAGTTCATGTCTAGAATTCGCAAATTTCCACGTTATTTCATGGGTTTTGGGTGAGTGAGATAACACTTTTATTTCTATCTTAACCCTAATTCAACACAAAAATGCTTTATGTGAATGTTTAAAGACAATATCAAGATAAATTATAGTAATTAAAGAAAGATATTTAATAATATATTGTATTTCTCTCTTTAACCCTTCAAAGTTCTCTAGAAGAGAATGGTAATTGTTAATTGACTTCTCATCACAGACCATGTGGTTAATTTTTACATAACTACAAATGATTATTAAAAAAATGTTAGTTGAAAGATACAATCGGTAAAGTTTGTGTTTTTTAACATAAGTTAATATGGAGTTTTACAAAATAAATTTTAGCTCAATCAACATAATCGTTATAATATAATCTAATCTTCTTCTCGACCTACAATTTATTTTCAAAAGTGTTGTTCCAACTTAAAAAAAAACACCTATACTGATTGACTGATTTTATTTGTAATTTTTGGTAAACATTTCTTCATATCTTCCATTTAATGCATCTTTATTTAGAAGATAAACTAGGAAATCGTAATGAAAAATGATCTGATAAGAAATAATATTAATATGTGTTTTTGTGAATTATTCAATAGAATTTCTGCTAAACGTACCTACCTATTGAACAATAGAAAAAAAACATTTTTTTTTTCTATTTATTTTCCAAAATAATACCTACATACAAAAAACATTTAAGGCTAATTGCTGTTCAAAACAACCAGACCATGTTGCTCAATGTCTTAGATTTTTTTTATACTTTGCCTGTTAATTGCCTGATATGTTGAGACTTTCAAACAAGTATTATTTTTTTTTAACTCTCAAAAATTTTTTTTTGGCGGCCATTTTTGTAACGTGCCGTGGGTGATTTTTAATGAAAGTAGATCTTAAGAAAAATTATTGTATTTTTTTTATTTATTAACATATCGAGATAATTTAAAAAAATATATTTCAAGTACAAAATTTTCTAGTGTAGAAAATATTTTTGTTCATCGGTATCTATCGACAAAATTACTAAATTTTGCTTCAAATTTACAATTCTAAAATTGAAAATTTCTCATTTCCCCATCATTATTTCAGAATGAAAACAACAAATATCATCATTGATATTTTTTATTTACAGAGATATTTTATGTCACTATCCTCAGAAGCAATGCAGATGAATTTAAGAGAGTTCTTCTTTTTCTATAACTAGTTGAACTTTGCACTTATGTGAAAAAATGCAAATTTTGAAACCAAATATTTGAAAAGGGACTAAATGTTTTCTTTTGAAAATTTTATTAAACATTAATCGTATTCTTATTGATAAGTGGCAGGAATTATATGATTGATATCGGAGCGGTTTTGGGATAAAGAGTTTTTCGCGCGAGCTGTTTTTGTAAAAAGGAATCAATTCAAATTCGTAATATTTTTTTAGTTTAAACCGTAGCGAAATAATTTAAAAAAATTATATTGAGTAATAATAAGGCAACATTTTAATTTATATTGATATTCTATTGTATATTTAAATAAATTCCGAAAATTCATCTCAAGGTCATTATATTTTTTATGAAAAAAGGTGATTTTTACACGAAATTTTTTAATATAAAAAAGTAAGAATCACTATTGTTTTTTTTTCTTTGAATAAATACTTTATAGTACTCTCAAATAAAAAAATATGGAATGTCCAAAAGTAATGCTAATTTTTTTATAATTAAAATAATGGCACCCCTTCGACCCAAAAATCCATATTTTAGGACTATATATCTAAAAACCGGTTATTTTTTTTTTCATGAAAATTTGAAAATAGCATTAACCTATTACAGTTAATAAACCACAATAATTATTTTTATATAGTCCAAGTGGTTTAAAAAATATGGTGTTTTGAAATTTCCGTACAAAATGAATAGGCACTATAGGGGTAACGTGAGCCACACTGGGCATTATGTTATAGGTATAATGTAGGCATTCTAAGTCATTGTATTACAGAAGAAAAGGCGGCCTTGCCCGGTCAAGTATTGAAAATTTCCAATAGGTAGATATAATGATTGGCCAAAAAATTTTTTTGTCTGTGTAGACAAAGTTTCCTACGGCCTGGTGTCTTCTCTTACAAAATGGTTTTTATTTTATTTCACTAAAAACACAGTATGTAGTGTAGTTATGTTGTAAATACACCGTACACTATTTATTATTTTTATATCTACCTTTTTCCATATTATTTAAAGTTTATATTTGCCCAGAGGTGTTATAATGGTAGGGGTTCAAACAAAACAAATTGTTCTCAAAACCCTTAGAATGTGGTCTTCTTATCTTTCACAAAGTACAAAAAAAGGAACGAATATTCATTGCCTGTGCGACAATGAGATTAGGGTATTAGGAATGACGTGAAGAAAAGGTTATAAAAACTGAAAAAAAATGCCCCGACTGGATAGGACGACTTGTTATTTTTATACGTATTCTTTGAAACTTTTGTTGAAAAAATACACAGGTGATTTTATTTTTCCGAAAATACTTAATAGAGACAACGTTATTTTTTTATCACCTTTTCTTCTTTTACTTTAAATTATTTTATTCTCAATAGTTATATATCCTTCGTAGTCTATATTATTTCATTTTGATATTCATAAGTTTAACTAAGTCAGTAGAAATAACATCCCGACCGATTTTTATTATTTTTTTTTTTTTTAATAATAAAGATATACCTATCTGGGTTTTGCAATAAACCCAAATACAACCTATATACACCTTTCAAAGTAAGGTACTAAAAGTTTGTGGCGAGAAAAGGGAATTGGCGACACCTGGTATCGAACCACGGACCGCTTGTTCACAAGGTTGAAACTCTACCTCCAGGCTACCGACGAAATAATATAATTATGTTTGAGGATGATTCTGGTGTCACATGTTAATTTTATGCACTGTTATTTCTTATCTTTTATTGTGTCAATTAATTATAGAAAACTGTTATATATTTAAGTCAAAAAATACAATTCGGGCTACCTCTATGGGCAAAACAAGGATTTGCAAATGTGGATAAATGGAAGAAAAGAATTCTGGGATGTCTGGATATGTAGAAGTTCTTATATGTATAGTCAAAAACAGAATGTCTTATATTGTTTTCAATCGTGGTTTATTTTTTCTACGATAGAAGAGAAGTATAGTTGTTACATAAATCAGATGATGAGCTTGTAAGCGATGATAATACTATTGAAAATAAATGAACAAATATGAAGTTTTTCATGAAATTAATAATCAAAAACCTACACATGTTTTAGTAGACATTATTTATGATTGTTAAGCTTTTTCTTGATCGATATAAACGTGTTCTGTCTTCCGGTGTATATTGCATAACAGTTTACAAAACATTACTTTAAATCGCAACAACTTGATCGTTATCTTAACACGTTTATCATAAATTTAATAAAAGCTGGTTTAAAAACAAAGAACTACATAATTTGTATAAGATAACAGATATGTATATTATAATACATTCTTTCGTGCTTTACCAACACACTGCAGAGAGAATAATGATTATGTAAGGAAGTTAATAGGTAAGTAAGTATAGTAACACAAACAATATTTCTTCTTTTTATGCGTGGCTTCGCTGCGGAACCAAAATGAACTACTTAAAAACACACATTCAAGGAGACTTACATACTTAAGGGTCTATGCAACGAAAATTATAATATGACCTTTCAAAATATTTTCACTCAGGCAATTTTCGTACTGATGATAAACTTAAAAAAAAACGTAATTCGTTCAGCACGAAACAAGAGATACTTATAGAAAAGTTTATACGATGTTTTATCCAGCAACAGATAGTTACAGTCTAGTAATAGTTTTATGAAATATAAAATATCCATAAAATCAATCTTATTTTGAGACTAGATCTGGTCTAATAATATGCATATTTAGTCTGGTAAAAAATGATTTCAAAAGTTCAATTTAATTTATTAAGGTCATCGATTAGGCAAGAACATAATCAACATATTAATTGAGAAATAAAATATGATTATTTAGTTTTGAAAGTAATTTATTAGAGTGACTCGATTTTCGACATGTATGCCATTTGTAAACTGATTGACTTTGAAAAAGATATTACATTTCGAAACCCGAGTCACTCTTATAGAGTACTTGTAAAATGTTTTATGTCTTATGGAGCTTAGTAAAATTAATACAAAAAAAAAAATTATTAATTTAAATAAAATTGTGGTGATTATGTACTCAGTGGCGTATTAAAAAAAAAGTGCACATACCTAAAATAAAAAAAATAGTAAATAGTTAAATTTTATTTGAATACAGAAAGCCTTAAGAAAATACATTTGAAAAGACTTGCTTAAAAATAAAATATATCCACCTATTTACTTGTGCAAGACATTATATTAGTAGTATCACACAGCAGTAAAGCGTAGATACATACATCATACCAGGAACATTTATGTCTCAGGATTTATCGCTAAATACATACACCCAGAGAACATTTTCAGTTTGCGAACACAAGAGTTAAATAATACTAGAAGTACCAAAGCACTGTAGTGCTTACATATATAAATAGGTATACGTCAAGTGTGTAGATATTTGTATATAATGTACATATGACACAATATTATTATTTCCTAGAAACAGTCATTCTCTGCTATGTCAATCTTAATATAACAAAATATGTTTATTTATTAATAAGAGATACAAACAGAAAGTTGAAAAAATATACACAAAAAAATAAAAACATTATACATTGATTAGGACAGGTCAAACTCTCAAAATTCTTCATACATTACATCAAAATAGCAAATGAAATGGCGCACCTAACTAAGATATTTTTCTCGTGAAGAATGCTTGATATTATGACAGTCACGAATTCGTCCACTAGCAAATGTGTAAAAGGAAAAACCTGTCTATGAAAATATTTTATAACCGTTCAGATTACGTAATATCAAAGGCATTATATTATAAAACTTTTGTCAAAAACTACTAGATAATAAATACATCTTCAGTTACGTTCTGAAGATTCCTTTTGAGTTTGTAATTGTCGCGTAAGAACAATTGGCAATATATATGTAGATGTCAGAAATCTAAATAATATTATTATAATACTTGTTTAAATTAAGTAACCACTCTTCCCCATACTTGAATACTAATTTTGTTTACTGTCGTACTTTTATTGATATTCTTAAGGGTTGCAACTACCCCCTTCTGCCCCACCTGTACGTCCTTGACTATAAAAATTTAAAAATGTAAAGTAACAATAATGATGATAATATTTACTAGTATTCCAAATGTTTCGATATATTCCTATAGGTATAAAATTATGTTTCGTTTGACCGAAATCATGAAACAACTGTTTTGAAGTATATTTCAAAAGGGTGCAGACGATTTGTGCAAACGTCACCACTCGAAACTCCACAATCCCACTCGTGATATTGTTAACACAAGAAATCTCGACATGCCGTGTACGGAGTATAGCAGAAGGTACCTTCTGTCGTAGCTAAGTACATAGGTACATAATAATATTATCTACAATCTAAACCACTGATATGTGGTGGTTTTTGGCCGGTGATAAAAAAATTATCCAAAATATTTTTCGTAATAATATTCGGTCAGTAGTAATAATAATAATTAAAATATCTAAAAATCGTGCAAACTTCGTGAAACAACGACCCAAGGCAGGTACTGGACGTGATTCCATGAATCACATGTGGTCACCATTCGTCGCCGTCTTTCGTGTCTCTCGCCAATCAACCCATAATGTTATGTTATAGGTCAGAGTGTGTGTTTGTTTGTATGTACATTGTAATCTAGATGTAAACGTTCCTGTAGGTAGGTATAATATCAAAGGTGATATGAAATACTACCTACACGAACGTAGATACCAACATACATACACTCTCCTTACATTGTAACTAGTATGTAAGTGCTAGTTAGGTTGTCAGTATAGATTGGGGTTTTGTTTGAAAATGGGGGGGATAAAAAAAAAAATGAACCGTTATACTGTGGTGAAATTGGACACTTTTTTTTTATTTAATTATGAATTGAACTAATCGTGTGAGATATGTTGCGTAGAATACGCTGGTAGTCTGCGAGCAAAGTACCCGGGCATACTAGCTAGTAACGCCGTATGTCCGGGATAAAGATGCAGAATGAAGGCAAAGGGTGTGGTGTGAAGGTAGAGAGCGTGGGGTAGCATCCCCTAAGCGGGCCATCAGCGGCAGACCACGAAAACATTACCCGCCAGGCCTCCGTGGAGAACGTTGCTCCCGCCCTTGTGTGGCGGAGCCAGCAAGATGGGACCCCGCGGTTTCCCGCCCAGGACGCCGGGTTCCACAACACGACCCGCCAGGCCTCCGTGGAGAGCGTTGCTCCTGCCCTTGTGTGGCGGAGCCGACGAGATGGGACCCCGCCGTTTCCCGCCCAGGATGCCGGGTCCCAGGAGGTAGCCTCTCGTGGGCTTGAAGGCCGCTGGCCTCGGACGGATACCATTCTGAGGACCATATCCCAGAATGCCAGCGTGGGAAGGATTGCGCCTGTCTGCAGTTCAGCAGGCAGGACGATGCATCAGGGTGGTGTGAGCCGGGCTAGGATGCCTAGGCTCCCACCCAACGTGAGCGATTCTTGTGCGTCTGTGTTTTGTCTTTTTGATAGTGACAATTAATATTAATGTGTAGTGAAAAGACTGTGTATTTTATGATTGGGATAAAGACATATTTTAATCGGGATGAGGAGTAGGTTCTAATTTAGATAGGTAACATTAGTTTTAAATTCCTTTATTTTTAGTTTTGATAATAATGTGTTTTTTTGTAAATAAATAGAAATATTAGTGTAAATAAACGCTTGTGTTTTCATCACCGCCCATGCATTTCACTGTAGTATGCCAATGTTGTCTTTTTTTATGCAAATTATGAGTATAAAAGAGGAGTATAGTAAAGGTAATATTATGTAAGTATCTCTTTTCTCTCTTTGCCTCCTTCCAGCTGAGAACGGGCCCTTGTCAATTTTGGCGCCCAACGTGGGGCATTAATTGACAAAGCATGCTTTGTCAATTTTGGCGCCGCAACTAGGGCCCTTAGTGAAAAAATACATCCTTAAGGGATGTATAATCACTATAAACGAACCCACGACTAATATCCCTGAGAGACAAGGATGCTGGAATGGGGGAAGAGTTTTTTTTATATATGTATGGCATATTACTTTGATTTGTTTTGGCGGTGATGTAGAATAATTTCGAATAGTTTTGGTTATTTTTTCTGAAAAATAACCTGGCGCTCAAAACTGGATTGGTTAAATTGATTTTGTGTAGGTATTATTTTATAGGTGTACTGGTAGGTACTCGAAAATAATTTGTTTGTATTGTAGTGATAACAGTTTCAAAATTTGTGTGGGAAAATGTGTAAATTTAATGTTTCAATTGTGTATAAAAATGAGATGATAGCAATTTATCTGAAATGTAAAAGTAGACTGTGTGTTATACTATATCTATGTGGGTAATATTCATTGTTGTTTTGGATTTTTTTTTATAATTAAATGCTAGTTATTTGTGAATTTAACAAAGAGTTGCGCAAGGTGTAATCGAGTTTGTGAAATGGCGCGAATGGAAATGCGCGGGGAAAATACAGACACCGTGGTAGTATTAAAGCGCGCGGTTTTTTTTTTTTTGGGGAAAACGCGGGAAAATTGTGTACATGCGCGGAAGTTAAGCATAGTTATGTATGGTGATACATGGAAGGGTATGTTTTGCAGAGTGAAAGAGAAGATGGGGTGAATGGCAGGTATGTCGGCGAGGCGCTAGGTAGAAAAGAAGAATTTCTAGAAGAGAGTAGAGGAAAGGGGTGTGTGTATTCAGGCAGCTTGTGTACGGGACGTGTGTTTCCCGGCAAAGCGTAGGGGCTTGATACACAGTGCGAGTTATGAGGTAGAAGAGAGTTAGAGGGATGAAAGGGCTATTCGAGCTTTGGGCTGATAGCCTGACCGCCTTGGTATAAGGGGTTGGAGTTCCCAGTGGTTGTGAAAGCCGGTTGAGGTATAGTTGTGATGATTTGGAGGATAGAGGATGGATCAAGCAAGAGGGCTGGTCGGAGACGTGAGAGTGGGAGGTTGAGAAGTGTGCCGACATTACCTGGAGAATACCATGAGATGTGTATTGTGAATGAGAGAACCATGTATGCCTACATACCTATTCATAAATACTTCGTTGTAAATTTTGCCATTGTTTGTGTCCGAATTGTTAATTATGAGCTGAAGAACGGGTTAATATACAAATGGAATGGGTTAGAAAATGAATTGGTAAATGTTTTAAATAGTAATTGTTGGAGTACCTACCTTTCCCGTGATACACCTAGGATTGGTTTTGCTAATTAAAAAAAATGTGTTTAATTATGTGTGGATAGGCGAGAGAACAGATAGTTTTTTTTTTGGATAATTTTTTTATCAAAAGAGGGGGGTCGAGTTGATATGTGGTGGTTTTTGGCCGGTGATAAAAAAATTATCCAAAATATTTTTCGTAATAATATTCGGTCAGTAGTAATAATAATAATTAAAATATCTAAAAATCGTGCAAACTTCGTGAAACAACGACCCAAGGCAGGTACTGGACGTGATTCCATGAATCACATGTGGTCACCATTCGTCGCCGTCTTTCGTGTCTCTCGCCAATCAACCCATAATGTTATGTTATAGGTCAGAGTGTGTGTTTGTTTGTATGTACATTGTAATCTAGATGTAAACGTTCCTGTAGGTAGGTATAATATCAAAGGTGATATGAAATACTACCTACACGAACGTAGATACCAACATACATACACTCTCCTTACATTGTAACTAGTATGTAAGTGCTAGTTAGGTTGTCAGTATAGATTGGGGTTTTGTTTGAAAATGGGGGGGATAAAAAAAAAATGAACCGTTATACTGTGGTGAAATTGGACACTTTTTTTTTATTTAATTATGAATTGAACTAATCGTGTGAGATATGTTGCGTAGAATACGCTGGTAGTCTGCGAGCAAAGTACCCGGGCATACTAGCTAGTAACGCCGTATGTCCGGGATAAAGATGCAGAATGAAGGCAAAGGGTGTGGTGTGAAGGTAGAGAGCGTGGGGTAGCATCCCCTAAGCGGGCCATCAGCGGCAGACCACGAAAACATTACCCGCCAGGCCTCCGTGGAGAACGTTGCTCCCGCCCTTGTGTGGCGGAGCCAGCAAGATGGGACCCCGCGGTTTCCCGCCCAGGACGCCGGGTTCCACAACACGACCCGCCAGGCCTCCGTGGAGAGCGTTGCTCCTGCCCTTGTGTGGCGGAGCCGACGAGATGGGACCCCGCCGTTTCCCGCCCAGGATGCCGGGTCCCAGGAGGTAGCCTCTCGTGGGCTTGAAGGCCGCTGGCCTCGGACGGATACCATTCTGAGGACCATATCCCAGAATGCCAGCGTGGGAAGGATTGCGCCTGTCTGCAGTTCAGCAGGCAGGACGATGCATCAGGGTGGTGTGAGCCGGGCTAGGATGCCTAGGCTCCCACCCAACGTGAGCGATTCTTGTGCGTCTGTGTTTTGTCTTTTTGATAGTGACAATTAATATTAATGTGTAGTGAAAAGACTGTGTATTTTATGATTGGGATAAAGACATATTTTAATCGGGATGAGGAGTAGGTTCTAATTTAGATAGGTAACATTAGTTTTAAATTCCTTTATTTTTAGTTTTGATAATAATGTGTTTTTTTGTAAATAAATAGAAATATTAGTGTAAATAAACGCTTGTGTTTTCATCACCGCCCATGCATTTCACTGTAGTATGCCAATGTTGTCTTTTTTTATGCAAATTATGAGTATAAAAGAGGAGTATAGTAAAGGTAATATTATGTAAGTATCTCTTTTCTCTCTTTGCCTCCTTCCAGCTGAGAACGGGCCCTTGTCACCACCTACAGTGTTTAGGAGAAGTGAGAGTAAGATCTACGTCTTTTAGCCACCCATTGTGAAAAGACAATATGAACGACATCACACTTGACAATCTTAAACGTTTGAAACTTATGATGTTGTCAGTTATTATTTATGTTCAAATATATGGATAAAGCTGCTTTAAAATAAGAAAATATGCATTTATGTGTGTTACTGGAAACATCAAATTTTACGTTGGGGAAGAAAACGGTAATCTAATTTGTATTCCAGTTTTATCAAAAACATGAATATAGCACATTTAAACTATTGGCAGGTGTTGGTTTGAGCTATTCAGCTCCTAGGTTTAATTTCTGTAGCCTTCTTCTGAGGACATAAATTTTGCAAAAAAAAGAAGAAAAAACTTGCTTTCTAAAAACAGTTATATCCATACTTCCTACTATTAAAGACACGTCATCTTATGCACGATCTATGAAAATGAAAATAATTACTTTGAAGCCATCCGTACCATACTACACCACCACGGCATATCTCGCAAGTGGATTAGCAAGTGGACTAACTGCAAGTATTAATTAATCCAAGTTGTCTTCTCCACGTCAATAAAAATTAATACATTCAGGGATGGATGGCATGTCTCATCGCTATACTGTAGATAATATATATATTATATTAATCGTCTTTTACGTGATATTTTATGAACACCTGTCATTTACAGGATATTCGAAAACCTACAGAAATGAGAGGAATACCTATTTTACAGCGTTAAATCAACAGGTTAGATTCAATTGGGCAATTCATATTCGTTATATTAACTGGAAGGATTTGAAAATAAAATTAAGTTACAGAAAGATGGGTGAGTAAAATAATGCTTAGTACCTATATACATAGTATATCATAAAACATAACGTTTTTTATAACGGGGTAAGTAAATTTAAGTAGATAACTGTACCTATATTTTTACAACCTACGCAAGATATAAGCATACCATTAGGTAGGTATATTAATTATACAATGATTACTGCTATATATAAATTTGTTATTCAATTATTGCGATACATAAATTTCACTCGTAGTTATTTATTTATTTAAAAAACGGCTGAATCACTCTTTGCAAAAATAAAAAAATAAGAAACAAAACAATCAAGTCAAATAATAAAATCAGAAAAAGTAAACAATATAAAAAATAACATACCTACTAGCTGCTTCTACAGAAGGAAGTTGGGGTGAGTGAAATACACCATCAGATAGCTAAGCTAATCTTCTACAAAAAAGTCCGCGGTGACCCTATAGTGTGAACATCCAATAAAAAGTTATTCACCAGAATACCATTTTTTCACCAGTAAGCTACCCACATTCTGGGTTTCGTTTAAAAAAAAAAACACCTGCGTTGAAGTCTTTTATATTTTCACTGCCAAATAACACCTTACTAATAGAAAGTACCTATTTATAAGTCAGATAATTCAATATAATGGAAGTTGTACGTAAGATTGAGAAAAGAAGGACTTTGTCTTCTTCCTCTTCACCTGACTTAGGTGACACACCACAAAACAAAGACCAGGCTAATGCGGCCGTTTTTCGCGGTCAAAATATAGCATCAGGAGCAATTAAAATTTTATGTGGAGTCACAAACATGAAAAAGGAGACAAAAGAAGCAGTAATCAAAGCATTTAATGCTTTGACTAAATTACTGGAAGAGCAGTGCCTAAAGAAGGGGGAGTCCGAAACGCTGGTGAAAATGAGCCATATCCTGGAAGGAATAGATCAACGACTTAGTGTTGTCGAAAATCAAGGTAACAGATCCACATACGCGGATATCACTAGGGGGGATGGCATTGGTGCGGGGGGGAGTCCTGACTATCCTCTGATTGTATCTGGAAAGGACGGCGTAAAAACAAGCGATGAAATAGAGGGGATTATCAAGCGAAACATTAATGTCCGTTCACTGGGAATTGGTGTAGCGGGTCTACGAAAGGGTACAAGAAACCAGATCATTATCAAGACTGTATCAAAAGAAGATATGAGCAGAATTAAAAAAGAATTAGAAAAAACACCAGAGCTTCATGCAAGAGAGCCGATTAAAAAAAATCCTCTGGTGGTTTTTAAAGGGATTATTAAGGGAATCACAGAGGATGATCTAAACACTTCTTTACGTGGGCAGAATAAACACATTAATATCGAAGAAGAGCTCAAGATTAAATTCAGAAAGTCACACAGAAATAATCTACTGGCTAACATAGTTTGTCAGGTAACTCCTCAAACATGGAAAACATTGACGGACTGTGGTAAGGTTTGCATCGGTTACCAAAGAATAAGCGTGCTGGATCAGAGTCCATTGGTTCAATGCTACAGATGCCTAACATATGGCCATATATCCAAATACTGCGAACATCCAACAGTACGATGTGCCTATTGTTATGAGAACCATGATTCCAGAGAGTGTAATAAAAGAAATACAAACAATTACACATGCACGTTATGTAAAGAAGGTAATAGAGAAAATACTCAGCATTCGGCATATGACGCTACTTGTCCAATACGTACAGTATATGAAAAATTTGCGAGAGATGCAACACAATATTGTTGCTGAGGTTGCAATGGACGATTTCTTGGCAGATGTGGACGATGCGTACAAGGTCAATGAGATTGCCTGCGATAACATACAGCAATGTAATCTTGCATTAGGGGGAAGTGTAAATAAATTTAATGTTCTATTGATGAATATCAGAAGCCTAAGAAAAAACTTTGATGAATTTGTTGTAAACCTTAGTAACATGACGATTTTACCTATGTGTGTAGTATTGACAGAAACATACAATTGCGACCTAATATATAATATACCGCACTATAATTGCTATGGCACTTCTAACAAAATAAATAAGAATAGTGGTGTTGTCGTATACATACATGAAAATTTTATGAATGTTAGTGTGAATGAAATTAATAACATAAATTTTAGTAATTGCCTCCATGTGCAAATAACCCTTGATGACAAAGTTACATACCACCTATATGCCATTTACAGAACACATGAGTCAAATCCTTCTACATTTATAGACGATTTACGAGATATTTTAATGCACACAAAATATGCATTTACTATAGTGCTAGGTGACATTAATATAAATATCAATAACGATACTACAAGCAACATTAAAGATGATTACTTAAATATGATGGCCGAATTAAACTTCAAATCATGTATAAATAGCAACACCAGAGAAATCGCTGGGCAACAGCCATCGTGTATCGACCATATTTGGTGCAATACAAAGCACACTGAATGCTTAAAGAGCATAGTCTGGAAAACAAGTATCACTGATCACTATACTTGTATACTACAATGCACCCCACCGATTGAAAAGTCACTTATGGATACTAAGAAGCAGGATGAAATGAAGAGAAAAATTATCAATTTTGGAGTTCTTAAAGACAAGATAAAATTGGAAACGTGGTCTTCTATCCTCTCCGAGAAAAATGTTGACATGGCGTCTACTAATTTTGAAAACATATTGGAGTCTTACGTTGAAATTGCCTCCCGTGAAAATAGAATAACGAGTAATAAAAATAAAAAATTGAAACCCTGGATAACTAACGGATTATTGAAATCGATTAGAGAAAAACAGAAGCTCTTTATATTAACAAAGAAAAATCCAAATAATGAGAAAGTATTAAAAGACTACAAAAATTATAGAAACAGACTAACGGAAACAATAAGAGAAGCAAAAAATAAGTACTTCAGTGATCGGATCGTTAAATCTCAAAATGATGCAGGAAAAACATGGAAAACTATAAACGAAGCGATGGGTAATGTGCGTAAAAAGACACATATCAAACATATAAAGTACAATGATAAGTATATCCAGGTATCTAAAGAACCAAAAACTGCAGCTAATATCATGAATGAATACTTTTCTAATGTGGGTAGGAATCTTGCAAATAATATAAATGTCTGTGAAAACGATTTCGATGAACCACATGTACCAAGTGATACATATCCTTGTCTAAAGGAATACGAAGAAGTATCCCAAGGAGATGTTGAAAGAATAATAATTGAATTGAAAACAGGATCAGCGCCAGGTTTTGATGAAATAGGAGCAAATCTATTAAAGTCCGTAATAAAATATATTAGTAAACCATTAACACATATCATCAACTTAAGTTTAAACCAGGGCATATTTCCTAAAAATTATAAAACAAGTATAATAACACCAATACATAAAGCCGGACCAGAGGATGACATAAATAATTACAGACCAATCTCTCTTATTTCTAACGTGGCCAAAGTTTTTGAAAAAATTATTAAGAAACAGCTAATGGATTATATTGTAAACAATAAGATTATTAATGAAAGACAATATGGTTTTATGCCGAAACTTGGCACACAAGACGCAATCGCTAAGCTCACAACTGAAATATATAACGCCTTAGATAATGGAAGTAAATGTATGGGTACTTTTATTGATTTACGAAAGGCATTCGATAGCATTTCACATTCGAGATTAGTAACAAAACTATCTCATATTGGAATAAAAAATAAAGCACTCACATTAATGCAAAGCTACCTTGATAATAGAAAACAACACACAAAAATAAATAATGTAATTAGTGACTCAAATACCACTGAATTTGGTATACCGCAGGGAACTGTTCTTGGACCTGCTCTATTCATTGTATATTTAAACAACATCTTCACCCTGCCAGTAAAAAGTACTATAATATCATATGCAGATGATACAGTCCTGTTCACGAAAGGAAGAACATGGGACGAAGTTAATGACCGAGCTAACCACGACATTAATAAACTCAAAAAGTGGTTTGATCATAATCTTCTGTCACTAAATGCAGACAAAACAGCATGCATCGCATTTACAATAAATCAGGCAATCACTCCAGGGGACATCAGCATGATCATACATTCGGATCCATGTGGAATTGACAATTGCAACGACAGTTGTAATAAAGTTAAACTTGTTAAATCAATTAAGTATCTAGGGATCACTATAGATCAAAATGTTAAATGGAAGGAACATATTGCATTAACAACTAAAAGATTGAGAAAGTTGATTTATGTCTTCTTGGATTTAAGAAACTTTCTGAATCTTGCGCAATTAAAAACAGTCTATTATGCGCTATTTCAATCAATCATTCAGTATGGTATACTAGGATGGGGAGGTGCTTACCCAACAAATCTTTATCCTCTTGAAGTAACACAGAGACTTATTCTCAAAATAATTATGAAGAAGCCTAGAGATTATTCAACGAGTAGACTCTTCTCGGAAATAAAAGTGCTGACACTAAAACAAATCTTTAGAAAATACGCGTTGCTACAAGTGGTGAAAGAACGAGAGTCGCAGACTACCTCCAGTACTGAAACCTCCAGGATTCTAAGGGCGATCAACTGTATACCAATTCCACTGTGCAACAAAGATATAGCCCAAAGACATTACACATACCTGGGTGTGAAATACTTCAATGATCTGCCCAGTGAAATGCGCGCTATCAAAGACTGCGAGAAACTCAGAAAAGAGGTGGTGAAGCGCATCCTGTCACCGATGATGAGATCCGATTGAATGAGTTGGTATGTCAGTGTTCAATGCATGTGTGTGCTTGTGCGCGCGTTATGCGCGTGTTGTGAGTGTGTGTGTGTGTAAGTGTGTGTGTGTGTGCGCACGCGCGCGTGTGTGTGAGGGTGAGAGGGTGTGTGCGTGAGTGTGTGTGTGCGTGTGTGTGAGAGAGAGACAGTGAATAAATGTATGTTTATATCTTTATCATGTTAACCCTCCTTTACACGAGACTTGTCTCTATAAGGAGGATGTTTAGATTTAAGTTTTATCAAATAGTCTATGTATTGTAATGTCTGTATAATTATTGTTAAATAAAATAAATAAATAAATAAATAAAATACTCCCAAATAAATACGATTCAAATAAAAGTACATAAACATAATGCCCCTTACGCAAACATACACGTTTTGTATGGAGGTAAGAAAATAAAGTTTTAAATGACAAGTATTATATTAGATTAAACAGGCACACGGAATTTCCATACAATGCTTAGAAAAGACAACGTCACCTTCCCGGACGCGTTTTGAACCTGTTACCTCTAGGATACTTAGTATAGGTACCTACCACATATAACCTGCCTCTCAAGGTTCTACCGACATCTATCTACATTTATAATAATTATGTTTTGATTCTTTATCATTGCTGTTAGCATTGAATTGATGCGAACCAAGGTGTCGCAAAGTATTATTGTCTCTTTGAGAGGAAGAATCGACAGTTATTTTATAAATGATATTTTTGCAATCAACCATTGTAAGAGGTTATAAAATTTGTAAATTATTGTATACACGAAATTACTATAAAAGGCTTAAAAAAGACAACATTAATTGATTGTTCTCGAAGTGGGACTCGAACTCCAAAACTAACCTTTTTGCACAAAAAATAATAATTAATAAATACTTCTGGAGCAAAGCGAAGTCTGAAGTCAATGTAAACTTTAATATAGTTATGGTTATTTTTTGGATTTCCATTTTAATAAGGAGTAGTAAAGTTGTTTTCGTTGTTCAACGTTCATGTCATATTGTTATTTAATATTATTACCTGACGTGATGTTAAATATAATATTATCATATTATTATTTCTTGTTTAAATTTAATCATTAAATAAAGGTTTCACTATGTCGGTACTATATTTTTATATTTCAGATACATGTTTGTCAAAATTTAATAAAAAAACCTTCTTCCACGAAGGTTCTTAGTTGTAAAGATTATTGTTATGATTACGTGAAATAGGTATGCTTTTTATTAATATAGTAGGTAGTATAAAGTTTTCATATACCTAAGTGTTACTGTTATTTATTTTGAAAAGCTTCTTATGAAAAATTTCCTTAAAGAAATGGTCATTGTCAGTTTTGAAGAAAATAAAAATTGTCCAAAAAATAAATAAAAAATCGGGGTGGACCACCCTCAACTTTTAGGGTATACATACTTTTAAGGTATAATATAAAGATGTTGGCCGATTCTTAGTCCTACCCGATAAGCACACAAAATTTCATTAAAATCCGTTTCGGAAGAGTATGATAACAAACACTGTGACACGAGAATTTAATACTAGATTTAACATAATATTAAGTTCAGCTATGAGATGTGTCATTTATATTTAAATCAGGCAACCTGAAAAGACAAGGCGATGTCTGTCACCGTCTATTGAGATTTTTTTTAAAACGAAAGCGCTATTCTTACCCGGAAAATTGTCTATTTCTATCAAAAGTACATATCAACCTACTTACTTGTTTGACGTTTATACTGTCATAAGACTTGTGTGTCGTTTTATTAGCAATTTTTAACTATAATAAATTAAACCATATTCGTGTTTCAACTTTATTTTGTTTATATCAACGGATATTTTTATTGCATTTAATTATTTTCTTAAATATTTTTATGATATTTTCTACAAATTAAGTGTTTGTAAGTCGCTTATAGATTAAATTTCTGAGTATCTTGGATATTTCATAATGTTTAAGTAAGTACTACAAATTAAGTTTAATTTGAATTGTTTTCACAGTTTTTGTTTCATTAAGAAAAAGAACATAAATACAGAAATCTATTTATTTACCTCAAGTTGTTTATGGTTAATGAGAATAAAGTAAAAATTTAAAAAAAAATCATACTAATGGCGGTTTATGCGTAGTAATAACGCTGGCCTTTTTAATAACATAACATGTGGAGACAATGCACATAGATCGAGTTTATTCCAAAACTAAGAAATCAACTTTGTATTATGCAACAACCTTTATAAAAACTTACCAGTGGTTGTTATTTGCAAATTTAAATCTATAACTTAAATAGGTGAAATGAAAACTTATAATCACCATTTTATTTGAAAAGGTTTAAAATTGTCTTATACGTGAGCATTTACATACAAACACCTGCCTATTATAGGATACTCGAGCATTTGCATAAAAGAGTGGAAGACTTACTGAGAATTCACTGGGAATTCCAGAAGGTACAAAAATCTTATTACAACATTATTAAATTTCTTCGAGTTTAATGAACATGTAATATTATGTGTTATATAACTTATTACATATATACCTAATATTATATACCTTTGTCCAAAAACGTGCTGTCATCTCTATTAAAATCCATGTTCATTGTACAAGTTGACGGTACATATTATAACCTACTATTATTGTGATATGGCCAAACTTTATATGAAATTTCATTGTCTTAGCGAAGATATTTACCCGTCTTTGGCATTGAGTAGAAAGTTTCACTCACTTCTAAGTAGATATTATTATTACTTTTAGTATATTAGAGATCTTGTTACTTACAACATATTTGTGGTAAGTCAAAATCCTGAATATGAGTTTGAGTTCGTAATGCGATAGTGTCTTAAGCCAAAAATAATTTTAAACAAGAAATGTTATAGGTACATAACTAAGATAGGAATACATTTTCACGTTCTATGGACCTGGAAGTGTTGTGACATTTAAAGTTTATGCTAGGTTCAGACTCTGCTGATTATAAGGTTGATTTTATTTGGATAGGTGATAGTTACGGAAAATTCAAATTAGAATCGGAAAAAAATAAAAATCGGTTTTACTGTGTCGGTTTTTAGGTAGTCAAATTCTATAATGAAATCAAAAAGCAAATATTTTTCTGCTATCAAAAATAATATTTACAGTATCCTCGTGAGACGAAAGACTTCTTTCTAAAAAAAAACGGTAGCCTGGAGGTAGAGTCTCCGCCTTATGAACATGAGGTCTGGGTTCAATCCCAGGTGCCGGCAAACTCCCCTTTCACGACACAAGCTTTTAGCTTACTATGAAAGGTGTAAATTAACTTTTCAACTTCCCATTAACTTTATAAGTGAACGATCACTTATAAAGTTAATGGGACTATACCTTTAACTGTTCAGATGTAGCAAATAAATTACTCGATAATTATCAGACAACTTAGTAAAATATAAAACGATAATTTTTATCAAACTTAATAATTTTTGTATGTTTGAAAATCAGTTTTTTCAGAGTTTGAAGCTATTGTGGCTTTTTACAATGTTGCAGAACACAATAAAGTTAGTATATAGGTAATATGTGAAGCGATTCGAAGTTATTTTCACGATTGAAATGCTTTTACCTCCGTAAATTGATCAGTAGAAAGCTGATGATGAAATTCAATATAAAAGTTTCATTTGACAATAATACAACAAAGACAAATCTTTCATATTCTATAATTTATTTTGTTATTTTGAGTATCTATACCTTTGGAAACCAGTCTTTTCTATGATTTTTTTCATTTGTTCAATTAACATTCTATATGATTTCTTTATGTCTATTTTCTTTCAAAAGTCTTCTTTACATTGTCATTTCCCAGATAAATAACCAATCCCTCATATAAATATATCGAAAGATACAACTGCATGATAAGGGAAAAATTCATCACAGCAAAATAAAGGTAAATTTATTTATATTTAAATCTTAATAAGGATTTTAACTTTTTATTTGAATATATTGTTATAATCATTATGTATTTAACACACAACACTTCCGTCCGCAGGGGTTCCGTAGGCCCGGGCGTCCCTCTTTCACAATACACCGTTCCTATGACAACGATATCAGAGCGCAAGGAATGTCGTGGGAAGAGGTGACGCAATTGGCACAGAGACGCTCTGGATGGAGGAGGCTGGTTTCTGCCCTGTGCTCCCGAGAGGAGCGTTGAGGGCGATGATGATGATGATGATGATACCGCTAGACAGAAAACAGCGTGCTGTTTAATTCATTAAATCTCGTATTTTGTTGAACAGTTTGAACATAATTTTTGACTTAAGAAAGAGTAGAAACAAACAAGGAGCGACGTATTTTAATGAAAAAATATACCTACCTTAATTTGTTTATAGACAAAAATAGTATTAGAATGTTAAGCGTCGATTATTCTTAAATTTAATTCTTTTTGCTTTCAAAGGTGAACGTTTAAGATTGAAAAATATTTATTAAAAAAAGGAATAGGTTTGTATATAGGCAAGTTTTTTAAAAAAAAACTACTTAATCATATTTTATATTATGATGTATGGTAAAAGTTCGCGTTGTTTCAATTTGAAAAACTTTGTATACTTAAGTTTCAAGGTAATTTTTTTTAAAATTATGACGTACTTTTGCAAAGCAAAAGACTCGTTCAAATAATTTCTCTTGTTTTTTTATTTATTAGCTATATAAAGCTGCTCGTTATTGCTATAACTTGGCTGTGCTAACTGAAGTCCAATAAATTTGTAAATAAAATTAAATTGCCTATTATATTTTGAATGTAAATTAAATTATTATATTTTGAATAAACGGGAGGGAATTTTATAAAGAGCTCAAATTTGAACATATTGTAAAGCGGCGGGCGTCCGAGAACTACGTGGCTCGATCACGTGGATCGAATTTTCAAGGACGGTCGTGTGTTGAGTTAGAAGAACCAACATGCGTACATGAGAGATGGTATGAATGTGGTGTAAGCGAAGGGAGTGTGTCGGAATAGATCTTTGGTTCAAATTTAGTGATCCGTTCTCTCCGCCTACCACTCTTGAGACATGACATGTAGATAAAGATAGAAAGGTAATTATATATTAAAAGGTTCATTTTCTTTTAAAAAAATATTTTCTTACAAAAGGCGAAGGTACGTTTTGCCTTGAGGCAATGACTTCCGGTAAACCTTTTAATATCAATTACAAAAATGTAATTAAAGCAAAAACTAAAATAGGGAAAAAGAAAGGAAAATCTAGAATAATATCATTATATTTTTGATTCACAAACATTTTTAATATAATTAGGTTCAAGTTTTCATTGGTTTTTTATTAGAAACATGCATAGGTACATGACCCCAGCGTTTATTGTAACAGCGAGTTATCGTGTATTGTTTCATTATACTCTGAACACGAATCATGAGGACGCGGCATAGTCGAATGCCTCATATTTTATTTACATAAAACTTAATATTGAAAAATAATCGTTTGAACTAAAACAACAAAAAGTTATAAAATTATTTAAATATGTAATGATTTTTATATTAATTAAAGTACTAACAGTATTTTAATTTCAATATTTACTTGCCATAACAGTAAAGCTGCAAAGTTTGATATTTAATATTAATATACATACATAAATTATTCTAACAATCAATTTGATGGTATAACAGCTGACGTCTTTCCAATAAAATAATTGATTAACTTTTAATACAACAGATTTGGTACATATATAATAATATCAGGTATAGGTTATTATTATAATCATCATTCATTATCTTTTCATTGAGATAAACGACTCATTCATTTAGAGAGAGAATAGAGAGAATAGAGATTCTTTTATTGCGCATAAATACAAAATATCAACATACATTTTTTCTTAACATGGTTACAATTAAGTTGCAGCAGCCTCACTAGGTTAACCTGTATCGAGGCGTGCTGCGAATAAAAATAATAAACAATATACAATCAACAAACTATCATTACCTACATCCAAAAAAAAATCACAATAAACAAATAATAAATAAATTAATTAAAAATGAAAATATGTCAATGAGTCAATAATTAAACGCAAACACAATAAAGTAAACAAATGAATATTTGGAAAATGATGGAGGATTAAATGAATAAAAATTAATAATATAACAATGAACAAATAAATAAATAAATAAATAAATAAATAATCAAATAAATTAATTGACTAACTACCTAAATTAAAATGAAAATATGCAAATGATTCTATAATTAAACGCATGCAAAATAAGGTGAAAAAATGAATATATGGAATATTAAACAAACAGATTAATCAATGAATACAAGAATAAACAGATGAACAAGATAAAAATTAAAGAAAATAAAACAATATAATAAAACAATAAAATAAAATAATGAAATAAAAATCATCAAATATGTAAGACAACGAATCAATGAATTCCAGATAAAACCAAGTCAAATGAAATAAAACAAGTCATTACGTAAAAGTTTCAATAAATCAATCCTTTCTTTACTCTTAATACCTATACAGAAATTAAAAAAAAAAAAAAACGATTAAAACGCACCAAACAGTTTAAAGACAATTTAATTTTTCTCATTGATGAACGTTTTTCATGAGAAACGATCAAGTCGAGAAAATCTATAGAATGTCATTCAAAATACATCTTTTCGAGTGGAGTAGCCAGTGAATACATGTAGATAATAATTTTCTTTTGTTAATTGTAATGTATTGATTTTAACACTGAAAAATCATTATTAACTTAAAAATTCATTTTGTTTTGTTTTACTGCTTTTTTGTATTTGATGTTTTGTACTTGTTGTATTGGTAATGTGTAGAGTCTTAACTATTACATGTGTTGTAATTTATTATATTATTGCATTTTGTGAGATAAAGTGTATTATTCCCATGCAATAAAATTAAATAAAATGTTAAAAAAAAAACTCTCTGTTCAGTAAAATTATGAACCAATTGGATTGATGGCACCTCGTATCACTGAATCAAAATATAAATAAATTATTGAAGCTTATGAAAAAAGGAAGAAGAGACTTGGAAACAACTTTGAAGTACACCAGCCTACATGTTGATTGTACCTATGTAGTTCATTTGAAATATTTTTCAGAATAATATTTTCATGAAAATAAATATGTACACGACCTTCTTGAGCTTTTGCTTTGGTGTATTTTATTACGTTTCAAAATATTCCAAGTAAGTCCACAATACGATATGTTTTACTTTTTATAATCCTACTTGTATATCCCTATCTACTCCCTCGAGATATTATTTATTTGCATATCTGATATTTAATTTTACGGTCTCCTGCATTGTGGAAGGAAAAGGTATATTGAAGTCGGCCAAGGGTAACCACCGGAATGTTTTTTAACACATTTTTTTGTGCAATATATTACGTCATTTTTTTTATAACACTGAAGTAAAGAAGGAAGTGTTGCCCATCAAATTTACCTGAAATAGTAAGGTATGTCAATTATCCCATATGTTTATAATGAAACATAAAGGATAATATAGGATAGCCAAACTTTAGTACATCGGGAGCTACTTTTTAACGGCCAGAGATCGACTTTTTCAATAAACCTATATATTATTTAGTTGGTGAAGCCTAAAACTCCTTAAACCTGGGTTCAGAAAAATAAATACCTACACCAAGGGGTTTATTTATTTTCGAGAGAATTAATTAGCAATAGGAGTTTTCGAATGAAATATGTTAATTAATATTCCAAAAAACATAAAAATTACGTAAAAAATCACACCACTATAAAATTTCAGGTAATCGATTAGAAAAAGCTGTAGGGTATGATTGTGTTTCCGTTGAGCTCATCAAGTCTGGTGGACCGGGGGCTCTCGCGTGGTGTTTGGAGCTTTTCAACGATTGTTGGAGAGAAGGTGTTACACCAGAGGATTGGAAGAGGGCTATCATCTGCCCCCTGTACAAAGGGAAAGGCTCTAGGCTTGAGTGCGGGAGTTATCGGGCTATTAGCTTGCTGAGCTCAATAGGGAAACTGTATGGTAGAATTTTGATTGAGAGAGTACGAAAGATAACTGAGTGTAAGATATGGGATGCGCAAGGAGCTTTTTTGAATGGCAGAGGGTGCACCGATCAGATCTTCTCCCTGCGAATGGTTATAGAGAAGTTTCTGGGTAAACACCAGAGGCTTTTTTGTGCGTTCGTGGATCTGGAGAAAGCATATGATCGAGTGGACCGGGAAAGGTTGTGGCGCGTGTTGTCGGAGTATGGGGTGAGCAGTCGGTTGATCCGCGCAATATCTTCACTTTACGTGGGAAGCTCCGCTTGCGTGAGGGTAAATAACACTCTCTCGGAGTGGTTTGTCCTCACCAAAGGAGTGAAGCAAGGTTGTGTCATGTCTCCGTGGCTGTTCAACCTATTCTTCGACTACTGTATGCGACCTGTGAAAGAGATGGATGTTGGTGTCGAGCTGAATGGGTTTCGGGTGAATGCATTGATGTACGCAGATGATTTGGTGTTAATGGCTGAGAGTGAAAGGGACTTACAAGAGATTGTTACGTGTGTGTATGATAGTTGCAATTTGAATGGTTTGAAAATGAACGTTATGAAGACGAAAGTTCTTGTTTTTGAAAGAGAGAATGAAAAAACGATTTGCGAGATTAAAGTTGGTGACGAATGTTTGGAGCAAGTAAGTGAGTATGTATATTTGGGAAGTATGTTTACGAGGGATGGAAGATGCGATAGGGACATTGAAAGAAGGAAAGTGGCCGGTGCTAGAGTAAACGGTGCACTTCGACCCATTGTCAGCAATGACAATGTGTCGAACATGGCTAAAATGCTGGTGCACAATACCATTCTGGTACCGTCACTTACGTATGCAAGCGAGACATGGACGTGGTTGAAGAAGGACGAAAGTGGAATAAATGCAGTAGAGATGCGATCGTTGAGAAGAATGGTTGGTAAAACGCTGCGTGATAGAGTGAAGAATGAGGATATTAGAAGAATGAGCGGATGCAAGAAGACTGTTGTGGACAGAATGCGTGTAAATAAATTGAGATGGTTTGGTCATGTGGAACGAATGAAAGAGGAAAGAATGACAAAGAGGATATACTTATCTGAAAGAAAGGGTGTGAGGAAACGCGGGCGTCCGAGAACCACGTGGCTTGATCACGTGGATCAAATTCTCAAGGACGGCCGCGTGTTGAGTAAGAGGAACCGACGTGCGTGTATGAGGAACTGTATGAATGTGGAGGAAGCGAAGGAAGTGTGTAAAGATAGATCTGTTTGGCGTTCCGTTCTCTCTGCCTACCCCACTTGGGACACGGCGTGAGGGTATAGTATAGTATAATAGCTTGGTGATCAAATGGTCGATCACAATCGACACGTTGGCCACCTCTGCTGTATAGGATACGACACAATCCAAACAGGTGAAGACTTACAAACTCACCAAGTCACACGAAAAGTTGGTTAGTAACAAATCTGACTCGTCAAGTTCTTCTGACGGGAATATTAAAAAAAATATATATATATATTCGGCCTTCCCCAGTTCTGGAACAAAAGTAGTAGTACCTACCTTATATTTGTTGATACTCAAAATGACAAAAAGTTCTAAATAATTACAATAATGTTATGTGTTCAAGTAGTAAAAATATAGTACGTCGTATAAGAAATTGACAAGTAGTGTTGAAAATATATTTGTAATAATACGTCGCATTGAGTAGTTTTGTGAGTAAATTTATAATATAGTTAGCTATATAGTAAGTTATATAAATATAAAATAAGTTAGACAATTTAAAATATATGAGCTTAGTAACAAAACTACTTAATGCGACGTATCAAAAACTAAGTTTCCTATTGAACTATACTGGAAGTTATTTTCTGTTATTTTTATTGAAAATCGACTTTTCCTTTCCAATCTCAATACAAATAACATGCGTAGCGATAAAATGTACACCCTCTAGTAACTTACCTACTAGTAAAGAAGTTTTTTTATGTATATAATCTGATACATATTCAAGTCCGAATGCTGATTTGTATGCGTACCTACTCGTTTATTTATAAAGCTTTGTAGCTACAGAGACGGTTAATAAGAAAGCACGCCTCTCCTGAAAATGTTGCATCTTGTAAACTCGATTCCGGTTACAAAAGTTGTAAATATTTATTTATAGTTAAAAATATTGCCGAAATTATAAAGCTTCGAAAGAAAGAAATTAAAGAAACTTGGAATATTTACGAGTTCTTTCAATATGTATATGATCCAATACTTCAATGTATGGCAAGATATTTATGATGTTGTAATATCGTTTTTGTAATGCCTTCAAACTGCTTTGTTGATTTTGTAATGGAAATGATGATGTGCAAGAAGAATAAAATAAATAAATATCTCAAACCTCTTTGATGTGTTTAGGCACGTAAACAATACTCAGATGCTTTCCAGAAAATTTAATAATTTAAATCTAAATTTTGATTTGAACTCATTTAGATGTACCTATTTAAAAAAACGTGTTATGCTTCAAGTACATGAAATGTGCACATTGTATAATTTATTCTCGTATGTGTTCATCACAAATGTTTACTTTTTTGTACGCTGTACAACATTTTTCTTGTTTCATCTCTCGAATTCCGTTCTTACAACAAAAAGTTGTAGTACCTACCTATTAATATCTTTTCTCTATTAAACAAATCTTTATTTGGGATTTTTAGTATGTACTAGTTAAATTTCTTTTGAGTTATGATTTTAGAATGAATTTATTTTAAGAAAAATTGATATGATTATACATTTGTATTCCAAAAGCATTGAAAAAAGTAATGATTTGACATTTATTATGTCACGATTGAGGACTTTGTTATTTTTGGGCTGGTACCGCAATCAAAAAAGATTCCACTGGTTTTACACTGGTACCTACATAGGTACCTAGAGGGACTCCCGCCTGAATATGCAGATCAGTTGCCGAGAATATTACGTGATTGTAATCACGACATAAAAGTATACCACCTTAGTTATACAGATTGCAGCCAACCAACAACAAAAAAATGGTTTTGGAGATAAAATCTATATAGTATTAAGCTGTCACAGGGGATGTGTTGTAGGTATTTTTTATTGTTGTTGGCTGGATGTTTTTTACAAAATTTCGCTGAATGAATGTTATATACAATGCGGTTGGTGATTTTTGTGATAAATAATTCTTTATAATTACCAACCAGTGTCGCTAGCATTTATTCATTTGGACACGTCGTATCGTATGTAAGTATCTACGTAGATACCTATTATGAAATCACTCTGTAGGGAACACATATTAAATACATACACGGGTAAATAGGGAACAAAAAATATTAAAAAATATATATTTTATTTTATGGTTAATCAAAGAAGCGAATATTGCTTATCCCAAAATGTACACGATTCATTTCTGGTTTTGTTGAAGAGGCATAATATTAGAAAATTTTCTCATGTTCGATTATCAACATTATAAGAGAATTGGATCATACAGAAATTAAGATAGGCCTACATAGAAAGATGGCAATGATTTGGAACGGTTGTGTCCTAGGATGCTAGATAAACGATTTTAAGTTTATAAAAAAAAATTAAAATGGAATACACCTACATTTATTCAAATTAGAGGGTCAGTCTACACCTCTCAACTTGCGGTTTCCAATGGATCGATTTGAGGTATTTCTTAAAAATAAATAAAATGTTATGATTAGGTTGAAGAATAAAATTCATATTGAGATGATTTAATTATTGATTAAAAGTGTTTTTTTTTTTAAATCAAAGAAACACGATGACAGAAATGTGCCCGAGGGCAGGCCAATAGTATTTATTTAATTACAGAAAACAATGTCATTGAAATATAATTTAAATAATGTATATGAAAAAAAGCCCACCTTTTTTATTCGATTCAATAAAAACGCCCATTGCTTTTGTTAGTTTTTAGAGACAAAAAAGAAACAACGAATCAGATAAAAGTATCCATTAATTCATAAATAGAAGCTGAGATAATATTCCATTATACTTGTATTAAAAAAACTTTCTTTGAAGTTGTTAATTTAAAATTTTCAACGCGTGAAAGGTAACAAATTTATGTATACCCATGGCTAAAATGTTTTATTTAAATATTAGATACTAAGATGAAATAAATAATATATTCAAATAAGTATTTAAATATTCATTTAAATGTGATAAATCTAATTAAACAAAGCTGTACAATCATTTCTACTTATAAATAAGTTTTTTTTTTTATATACCCAGACTACTTTATTATTTCCCTATCAATACTATGCAAATGTGTCATGTTGCTGTTTATGGGAGAAAGATACTCAGGAAGATATTTGGTCCTATGCAGAACAATGGAGTTTAAAGAATACATTTACAACTTGTACGATGAGCCGAACACAAGAAAATGGATAAAAGTTGGAATACTGAGGTGGAGAGAATGAATGAAGAAAGAATGGCAATCCTCCATACATGACCACATGGACGAAGCATTGCGGTAGACCCAAACTCCATTGAGTGATTGGGATACAGAGAGATGTGTAAATCGTTGTAATCAAAGATTAGAAAATTTCATGTCAAGATAGAGAGAGATGGAGGTGAATATTGGAGGAGGGCAAGGCCTCATAACGGGATGTAGAGTAACCGATAATTATTGGTTATGATTTTTGGTGTTTTATACCTACTCCTTTCAAAAGGGCAGTGGGTCGTTAATTTATACATACCTAAATAAATATAAAAGACTGTGCACCTACTTGAAAAACGTAACAACTGAAATATTATGTACTTAATTATTAGAGAGCTGTCACTTTATAATGTTCTATACTTTCCATCATTTGATTAACTGCCAATATGTTGGAAAGGCTTACCCCAAATATCTTTTATTAAAAATAATTATATATTGTTATAATTGGACAGCGGTTGTGTATTGATTTTAATAATAAAACTACTGTTTAAATCAGACGTAATAAAAATAATTAATAAAAGTTTCATTTGTTATGGTTGACTGACATGTTATTAGTTGTTAGTAAATTTGTTACCTGTCATTTGGTAGATTAGACTTGATAAATCATTAATAATTAGACTATTAGAGTATGTTATTATAAATGTTTAATACCAAATGTTGACATAACAATGATGAATTCATTTTGTTAATTTACTAGCATTTTTTTCCCAGTTATTAGATAAAATCAACTGGGAGCTGAATGCTGAAGATGCTTAGCAATCTATCTCTGATCGAAAGATTAAAAATCCACCGTTAAGGTAACTAAGGTTTAACAGCGGCTCTTCAGTCATCGGAAGTAAGTAATTTAAAAGTTTATCCATCAAATACAAAGTGTAGAAATAATTTCTTAGACTCAATAAACCCGGATTCACTCTGAATAGAGGAAGCGTAGGTAATCTTAATATTTTCAAGATTAAGTTTATTGATATTATTCATAGACATTACACTTAATCAACCCATTGGTGTTGTGATAGAGCAATTTGATAATATTTATTTACCAAATCAATCAATCAATCAAATAAAACAAGGTAAATATATTTTTGGGAAGTATTATTTCGTAATAATTTTATCACAATAAAATCAAAGCACTCTCTCATACGAACCACTGAACTGTAAGTTCAATCACATTAATAAATTAACAAGTAGGTACTTATTTATCTATCTACGCCATTATTTAATAAATTAGAATTTAACTTTGCTATATTGACGAAAATAACCTCTTCTCATTACTACGATAAACATATACATACTTTAATAGTTGGGAGGTAGGTATATATTAAATTTCTACATCAAATAAATTCATCATCAACATCACGTCAATTTCTTTTGAGATATGTAGAAAGGAACAAGCGCCATTTACTCCTGTTTTTATCTAGGTACCTATACCTACATTTTTTGCTTCCGTTACTGTTATACAATTCGTCTTGCGTGTTCCCCTATTCAGTGTGGTCAATACGTGTCAGTCCTGTAATGTCTGTTTTAGGAATGTAGGTATATGGTTTTGACATTTTGCGACGTCTTTGAACACCATTCTTCTTATATATGTATGTTTTCAAAGTAGGTACAATTAAATCATTAAGACATTTTTTAATTGAAATTCAAACTTCACTGTTTATTATATGCCAATACATGCTTTTGCAGTTTCTATCTACTGAGAAATCGTATTGTAATATCTTCGATTTTGCGATAAGGAATGTCAATAATCTTCGATTTTTTTTTCTTATTGACACACAGTGTGTTTAAAATATCAAGTTAACTTAGCATACCCAATGACCATTGTTGTGGGAAATGCCGTATTTGTATGGAAACATATTAGGTTACTAAGAAGAGGAAAGACAGCATTATGATGTCGCTAACATTCGACCACTTAAGATATGTCATTGTGACATAGAGACTTCCAAAATTCCTGTATAAATAAGATTTGTTTAATACTTACCGAATTTAGGATATTAAGATAAGTAGGTACCTAAACAGACATTGTAGTAAATTTCTGTATATTTATCTTTTATCAGATAAATAGGTTCCTACAGTAAAATAAGGTAAACAAATCTCATTATTGTTTATTCATTTAAATAAATACAAGCAAATAATGGAGAAAGGTTGCTTAGACTATTTACAAATAAGTAGTAATATCCAAATTTAGATAAATATCTATTATTTCTGAGTAGCTATCGCATATTTTGTTAGGTTACATTTTAATGAGATAGTTTCTAAGAATTTCCCCGGAGGACGCACAGAATAGAGCCGAGTGGCGGCGAAAGACAAAAATGGCAGACCCCACCATCATGTGGGATTAATAATTGCCCAGGGAGAGAGAGAGAGAGAGTTTCTAAGAATTTAACAGACACGATCTGTAAATACTTAGGTCTTATTATGGATGTATTTGGGTGTGTTTTTACATATATAATTTTATCTCTGCAATTATTATCATCATCATCATCATCGCCCTCAACGCTCCTCTCGGGAGCACAGGGCAGAAACCAGCCTCCTCCATTCAGAGCGTCTCTGTGCCAATTGCGTCACCTCTTTCCACGACATTCCTTGCGCTCTGATATCGTTGTCATAGGAACGGTGTATTGTGAAAGAGGGACGCCCGGGCCGACGGAACCCCTGCGGACGGAAGAATAGTGCTCTTTTTGGCCAACTATCATTGGGCATTCTCAAAACATGTCCCAGCCAGGACCATCGTCTCTCCTGTATTACGGAGATAACAGGTCTCTGCTGGGTGCGCCGGCGCACAGCATCAATTATTATATAAGAATGTTTTTATAAGGTATAAGTAAATAAAAACAAATTCAAATATAGTTTGTTATTCCATGGATTTCCCGGCAAAGAAAATATTTCCCACTCTCTCATTTTTGTAAGTTTTCGAGAATCATGTGAAAGGCATTAATAATGCAACATTCCACATTTATAACTACATTTCATTGATTTATATATTATTATTTTTGCACATTATCCCTATATAACAGTGTTAACGAAACAATACAAAATTTACGAAATGCAGTGGTGAAATTATCACTATAAGTGATTATTTGTTCAATCTAACGACATAATATTGACATCTACGTATAATTAAACAGATATAATACTATCAATAATAGAAATCAAAAGAAACAAATGAAATTCAATAATAATATTTGACACACATCCAACACGTAGTAGGGATTATGAATATGAAGGAGGAGGGGGGGGGGGCTAAAAACGGATACTGAGTTAGAAGACAACATCCAATTATAAAACAAAAATATTTTTTCATATATTTTTTATTTTTTATTATTTCATTCATAAAAACACAGTATAGGTAGGTATATTGATATTACAATAACAAAATAATATTACACATAGTAAAATGCTTCCTCCATAAGCAACCAAATGCTTGTGCGGAGGGTCGGATATCAACTATAATATTAACACACATATAAGAATTAGCTAGAAATATTAATACATATATAAGAATTAGTTAGAAATAGCAAACTTTCAATTCTCATGTACATTCATCAAACGTTCATTCATCAAATCTACCAGCACAATATAAAATTAAACCAATATAATTATTCACAATGTCAACACAATATATAAATCAACTGGATCAATTTTTCTCTCATCAACATTAACACAAACACACATATACACAGAAATATATTACTTTACGCGATTCAGTGCTCAATGGTGACATGAGCCTGAATCTCAAAATTGTCGCTGAAAGTGTTATCCCATCTTATCCGGCTTGTAGCGCTTCTTTATTATTTTTATAAGCTCGACGCCTCTTGGAGTCTTTCTCACGTCGAATGGCAGGTTATTGAATTGGGTCTCTCCGAAATATGTGTAATGCTGCTGACCAAAAACTGTGCGTTTCTTCGGAAGAACGAATACATATTTATTGAGTATCTATGTAAAAAAAAAAACACTGAGAGTCGACATTATCGTGAACTACCCGTGGATAGTTTATCTTGGCTGTAATTGATGAACTGGAATTGACAGATTGTTGACATGGATACTAAAGTAGGACGGATTCCAAAGAAAATCTTACAAACAAACGTCTGAGTGAGTGTACATAGATAATATATAGGTAGGTACTTGTATATTATTATAATTTACAAGATGAACCAGAGTAAGTTTATTTCAGTCATAACTCATTATAAATGAATAAATAAAACTTTATTGCTATTAAAATAATTATGCAGTATACAAGTACATACCTATATGTCTTCAGGAAATTGTACAAACGTCAAATTTTTAGCACGTGAAAATTGATGGATGGAGGTTTGCAACCCACACTTAATGTACCTATTATTGTCACAGTAATGCGGATATACTATTATATTATTCTTGATTCCAACCACCTTGAGTTGTTATCATTATCTTTATCGAGTTGTTGTCGAGCTAGGTAATCATTATAGAACCCCACTTCACCCTAAAAGTTTATTTATTTATTATTTATTTATTTATTATTCAATATACGGTTCGTATAGCCATTTATATTTATAACAACTGTATACAACTGTCAAGTCTATTATTTTGATTTTAACACGTCAGCTTTTAATTTGCTTGTTAATGGCACCAACGTGTCAAAACCAATTGTGGACTTATATTTTTTTGAAAATTTGGTACTAATCATACCACGTAACCATCACATTATGAATAACACGGCCGATGTGCATCGTGACGATGTTGTCAAAGCGGAAAAGTGTTGTCTTTCCTTCATCTGGAAAACTTATGCTAGTTTTCATCCTACACTAAATAATATGTGCTTCACCGAAGCGTTTCTCATTTATTAATAACTTGCTTGGCTGAAGACAATTCGTTTTCACTCTACCTTCAACTCTTTTTTATTAAATTTGTTCTACGACTTCCGATTACAATACAAGAATATTTTCACCTTCTAACGTAATACAAATTTTTGTTATGAACATTGCTCAACACACAATTCTTATGCACAACCAATAGATTGTGGTAAATAGTAAGAGAGATTTTTCTTGAGTAAAGCGCACTTAAACCAGTCTAAGTCGATTCGTAAGTGTCGAAACACCATTTTTTTCTTACTAGAAGGATTTTGCACAATCTGTTGGTTGTGTAGATGGGAAAACTGTTGAGTAATATTCTTAACACAGATTTATATAATTTAAAAGGTGAAAATATTCTAAGAATTGTTATTGGAAATTGTACAATCAATTTAATAATAAAGAGTTGTAGGTAGAGTGAAAACGGATTGTCTTCAGCCAAGCGTGTCATTTGCAAAATGAGAAACGCTTCAGTGAGGTACCTACATATTATTTAGTGTGAGATGAAAACTAGCATAAGTTTTCCAGATGAAGGAGAGACAACACTTCTCCACTTGAACAACATCAGTTGCAAAAGGTTCATCCTCTACTGTGTACTTTCAAACTTCGCAAGAATAAACCACTTGAAACTTTTTACAGGTACCTTCCTACTGAGCTTCAAGATGAATTCATAGAAAACATAATAACGTTATTAATAATAGTAAGTGATTTAACAACCTGGCTTTAGTAAGGAAGTATAAAAACTGATATTGCAGTTAAAATTATTTTCATAATAATAATGACTAATGAAAAACAAAAAACTATACCTATATGAAAAAACGTGAAAATGATTATGTGTTCACCATTATTTTGTTATTGCGATGATATCTTAAACTATATTGATCATCAAGTGAAAGGATATTAGTCTGGTCACAAAAAAAGTTGTGATATAAAAATACTGGCAGAACCGCAGCTAAGTGCATAAAAAGAATTAAACATTTTACAAAGCAAAAAGTGAATAATGATATGAAAAAAAATATGTGTGGTTTGGTCTCGAAACTGGAAAAATTCATTTGTAGAAATATATCAAAAGAGCTCAAAAATTAGCTAGATTTTGATTTAAGTAGATTTTCTCCGCAATTTTTCACAACTATTTCATTGAATATCTTACGAACCTACAGTGAGTAATTTTTCCAGAGTTCTACAAGGCAGGTATTTGTAAAATATAATACATTAAGTTATTAATTTACATCTTCAATTCAGCAATGATTTATGCTGCCCATCTTAATGGTTAACTTTTATTGGGATGGAGACGACAGCTAGTATGTTAACCATATGTAGTTGTTTCACTGGCTACCGCTGGAATGTGGGAATGTGGGAAGCCGTGATGGTGGGTGTTCAATTCAACAATGAGGGAAGATTATCACCCATTCTGAATGCTCCAACGTCCTAAATGAAAACGAAATATATTTCCACATAATAAGTTAAGAAATGTTTTACCTTTCCAATATCGACTTATTTTTAAATTTTAAAACCCATTGTTTTGCATAAGAAAAGACCCAACATTGAAAACAAATGATTGGGAAAGGTCATGGTATAATCGTATACTCTTTTTTTTTTTTTTTTAAAAGGTCAAGGGACCTTACATCCCTTGTGTCACTGCGACCATAACAGATCTATTGTGACATCCTTCTGTGTCATATCTCACTCTCAAGACCTAGGTGCGTCATGTAGCTCACTATTTGTCTTGGTGTGAGAAGTCTCACTTTCTCAGAGTCCAGCAGTGGACCTCCGAGGATGTGACTTCGGTTGCGAGCGAGTGCGTCACAGTTACAGAGGATGTGGATAGGTGTCTCATTATCCTCTGAACAAAATCTGCAGACTGGGGTATCTGACAGTCCTATTTTTGTCATGTGTTTCCGTAGTCTGCAGTGTCCCGTCAAGGTCCTGGTTAGAATCCTTATTTGTTTTTTATTAAGTTTTAGAACTTCTGTGGTGAACTTCCGCGAGTACCCTATCATTAGTTCCTTCGCGTGTTTCAACCCTATGCAATTGGACCAAATTTCGTGGCTCTGGTCCATGGCCCAGTTTCTTAGACTAAGCTTGATAGTGCTAAGCGGTAATCCGCATATGGGCTCAGGACCTACTGGTGGCTCCTCAGCGCCAGTTCTAGCAAGTTCATCAGCAGCTTCGTTGCCCATGACTCCACAATGCCCCGGTACCCAAACCAGCCTTACCGCGTTTTTCTCGCCTAGGCGATTCAGAACCTGTATGCATTCAAAAGTTAGTTTAGATCTCACCTCTACAGAACCTAGGGCTTTAAGCGCCGCCTGGCTATCTGAGAGGATATTAATCTTTTTGTTATGATATGATCGGTGAAGGTTCATATGAGCGCACTCCATAATTGCGCTCATTTCAGCCTGGAAAACAGTAGCATATTCTCCCAAGCAGACCGATTTGCTCAACCTAGGGTGGACGCCAAAGATTCCAGATCCTGCCCGACCATATTTTTTGGATCCATCTGTGTACCATACAATGTCTCCATCTCGAAAGGTGTAGGGATCATTCTCTCGCCATGTCTCTCTTTCAAGTATGTCTATTGTGTAGTATTTAACAAAGCTGTAAGCCACATTCATGGTATCTGTGGGCATATCCATGATGGGTGCTTTGTGGAGGTCTGAATATAATCCTCTCATTATGCTGGAGCGCCAATTGTTCCTACCTCCCTTTGCCGCCCGTATCAATGCCATGCGAGCCTCCTTTTGCACATGTACGTGCAATGGGCTCAAACACAACATCGCCTCTAGGGCAGTCGTGGGTGTTGAGGACATAGCGCCCGTTGTGAGAAGACATGCAAGTCTCTGAATCTTGTTCAGGACATTTATGCATGTCTTCTGCTGAGTTTTCTTGTGCCATACCACACAGCCGTAGGTGATCATTGGTCTAACCATAGCTGTGTAGAGCCAGAGGGCTTGCCTCGGTTGAAGGCGAACGAAATATATTTCCACATAATAAGTTAAGAAATGTTTTACCTTTCCAATATCGACTTATTTTTAAATTTTAAAACCCATTGTTTTGCATAAGAAAAGACCCAACATTGAAAACAAATGATTGGGAAAGGTCATGGTATAATCGTATACTCAATGAATAGGAAAAAACATTTTTGGTGTTGAAAAAATAAAACAGGTGTTTTATTCTACTAAAGATTTAATTTGTGAGAGAGGCGTCTTTCGTCTTATGAGGACATTGTCAAGTCAAGATTGACAATGTCCTCATAAGACGAAAGACGTCTCTCTCACAAATTAAATCTTTAGTAGAATAAAACACCTGTTTTATTTTTTCGATATGGAATTCTACTACCTAAACACCGACACAGTGAATAATTTTTGGTGTTATTATTTTTTCGCAAACTAACGAACCAGATAATGTAATATAATTTTATAAGATTAATCCTAACTGGTAACTGACTCAAGTGTTTGTAATGAAGTTATGACGCCACTATGAGAGTACTTACATAAGTACAACAGAGTACAACTTACTCTGTAGTTTCAAGTTGTTTTTTGTCTATCAAAAGTGGAAGAATCTGTTGTTGCTATTATTATTAAGAAGTGACAACGAGAAAATAAGTTCTGCGACAATATGAAATTAGGTAGGTACATATATTATATTAAATCAATTTACAGCTTTGAAATATTATTTATTTATAAAATCGAGGAATTTTTAAGGCATTTGCAGTTAGATTGATACCATCACGGCATCATAATAATTAACACAAATTGTGTTGGTGTGAATATATTTAAAGAATGGAGATAATAGGAATTTCTCAATAAGCCATCTATGTACAAAAAACTGACGGATGGTCGCTGCATCGAAAAGATATGTATTTTTATGCCTACATAAAAGTTTCTACTTTAAATCATCAATCAAAGACCTTTAAATCATCATCTTCCCTAATGTGATGTTCATGCGAGGCGAAATAAAGGCCTAACGATTTCGCTTTCGTCGGTCGTCTATTGATCGTGAAACGAGTTCACACAGTCCACCGACATATTCAATCTGTCAGATTTTGACGTTGTTTTCAAAATGGCGGACGTCGAGGTAGAGATCGCGCGGTATTTTTTTTTTTTTTTTTTTTTACTTTATTTTCCATAAATATAACAATAAAACAACTAACTACTACAAAAAATAATTTTCTACTAACTAAACATCATATCTTAAACACATTCTTTTGACAATAGAAAAATGGAATTTACTGCCTCACTAGACTTGAGTCTGTTCTGAGGCAGTATCTATATATGTATACATCTTCTAAATTATTCTAGTCAGTTCTTGTAATCACCGTGTGTAAAATACGAAACAAAAATAACAATAATAAGAAAAAAATGGACAATCAGTATGTAGATTTAAAAAAAAAAAAAAGAACAAGAATGATGCCAGTTTCTCCCCCCTGTTCCATCCTTCCATCTCCTCCTCTCTCTCGTCCCTCTCATCACTGTAACACCTGCAATAATAGCCTCTCACACTCCTTCCTTCCCAATTCACACAACCACCCCGTCACAAACCTCTCCAAGTTCACACCTCCTCCACGCACACAATTCGCCTGGATATCTTGCATAATTTTATTGTAAAGTCTTGGAGCTAGAAATGAGTAGTGTCGCTGGGCGAAAGTGGTGCGTACCGCCACGGGCTGAAGTACTTGGGCATTTCTAGTATTATGAGTTAAGACATATTGTGGACGAAAAGCTGTTGTGTCTCTATTTAAGTATTTAATAATGGTTCTCATGTATATCTGTCTTACATCCAAAACACCAAAATCAGAAAATAATTGGTCTGAGGGGTATCTGTATGGCCTGCGGGAAATGACTCTTAAAATAGATTTTTGAGCAATCGTCAAGGGATATAAATTTGTTTTAGCCATTCCTCCCCAACCCATGACACCATACGAAAATACAGATTGACCTATTGCATAGTATATATTTTTTAAGATAGATTGGCTAAACATATTTCTAATGTTACGAAAAACGTAAACAAGCTGTCTTACTTTATTTGAAATTTCATTTATATGACCAGTCCATCTCAAGTGACTGTCCACAGTCAAACCAAGGTATTTATAAGTTGTCACGCGAGTCAATGCTGGACACGAGCAGGGCCATGAGTTACAACTGTGCACCTTAATTGATGTATCAGTTGAAGTCGGTTGATTTCTAATGTCTATGCTGTATGTCATGTATTTAGTTTTTCCGACATTCAATGTTAACAAATTTTGAACTAGCCATTTCTGTACAATATTCATCCCCATCTCTGCTTTGATATATACTTGATCCCAACTTTTAGCACGAAAAAGTAGCACTGTATCGTCTGCAAATGTAACTATAGACCCCTCAACTCCCAGTTTGCTCATTTCAGCTATGTACACTAGAAAAAGAGTAGGACCCAAGACACTACCCTGCGGAACTCCATGTGTAACTGGAAGGTACGGACTAATTTTTTCTCCCAGTCTGACAGCCTGCCTTCTATTACCGAGGTATGATTTAAACCATGTAATTGAATTTTCATTAAAACCCATTTTATGCATTTTCTGTATGAGTATTTTATGTGAAACGGTGTCAAAAGCCTTAGCAAGATCTAGATATATTCCGATACAAGTGTCTCCTGAGTCAAGTGCCTTTGTAATAAAATCAGTGACAGTTAAAATAGCATCCTGGACTCCAACTCCCGCACGAAACCCATACTGCTGTTCAGGTAATAATTTATTCTCCTCGAGATATCTGGTCAATTGCATATTGATGGCTTTTTCGTATACCTTAGATATAGTATTCAAAAGAGCAATTGGACGATAATTCTTTGGTTCCTCCCGGTTGCCGTTCTTGAATATAGGTATCACGTATGCTTCTTTTAAATGATCGGGGAAGACCGCACTAGTTATGCTGAGATTAATAACGTGAGTGAGCGGGGTAGTTATGTAACGGGCCAAAGAACCAAGAACCCTCGTAGAGATGCCATCGGGACCTGCAGCGCAGTTGGTTCGTAATTTATTCAAAATTTTCAGTACCTCATCCTCAGTAAGTTGATTAATATTAAATGAATGTTCTACGCGTATTTGATCGTTTCGTGAGTCAAATAAATTCCTTTCAGTAGCATCCAAGTTGGATAAAATGTTTTCTGCCAAATTTTTCCCTACATCAGCAAAGTACGAGTTTAGACCTCTAACAATTTGCTCCTGATCCTGAACCAAAACATTTCCCAACCGTAGGCTTTTAATATTTGATTGTTTTTTCCCCCTTGCAATATTTTCTTTAACCACGTTCCAGACAGTCTTAATGTTGTAATTATCATCCCTGATTTTTCTTTCGTAATACAATGACTTAGCTCGTTGTATTGCACCGTGACATATATTTCGATATTTCTTGTAATAGTTTAATAACCTAAGGTTTTCCGGAAAACGCCTCGTTTTCTTGTGTAATTTATCTCTTCGGTGAACACAGTGTACAAGAGCATCAGTAATCCATGGTTTGAGCTTAAATTTAACATGAGATACCCGCTTCGTTTCCGAACATGTTTTCACACTATTTTGTAAAAATTCCACGAATGAATGCAACGCCGAATTTGCATCTGTGTCATTAAGCACAAACGACCAGTCCTTACCTTGCAAATGCCCTTCCAGTTTCCCAAAATCAATCCTCTTTATACTTTCGTTCTTTGCTCTAGGCGTGCTACTTCCACCCTCAACTTCCAAGACTGTCATGTAGTGATCTGTGATACTTGTTTCAACAATAGTCGAGCATATGTTTGCCTTAGTCTTGGCAAATATGTGGTCTATACACGTAGAGGAGCCGGTTGAGACTCGAGTTGGCCCATTTATTGTAGACACGAATCCGTGTTCGTACAGTAAACACAGATATCTTTCAGCACTTTCAGTTCTGTCTATTATATTAATATTAAGATCTCCTGCAAGAACAGTATGATCATGTTTAGGGATATTTTCCAACATGTAGCCCAAGGAAGTAACAAACTGTGTTATATCGCTATTTGAAGGCGAACGATACATCGCAATAATTGATAGATCATTTTCACATTCAACAAACAAGGCATTCGCACCCGGTAGGTGAATTTCTTTACAAGTGGAGTGTAGTGAATCTTTAATAAACACCATAACCCCGTCTGATCTGTTCATGTGCTGAGTTGTTTGGTAACTGTGATATCCATTTAACTTGGATACAATATCACCCCGCCCCAGCCAGCACTCAGTGAGCACCAACACATCAGGACCCACTCCCATCCCTTTAAGGAAAACAGCAAATTCATCAAAATTCTTATGGATGCTTCTAATATTCATGTTTAAAATCTTTAATGTATTGGAATTTGAGAATCGCTGGCTGCATTGCATTGGGTCTATAACTAACTCCCTAACTATAAAATTTTCTAGTTCATCAAAAATCATCTCATCCGCGCCTATGTATATATATTTTGTCTATGTTAATATTACCGATATTATAGATATCCAGGATATCGTCAGAACACACAAAAACCAACACTTCCATATCATTCTTCAACTCATAAGAATACAAATAACGCACATACCTATGATCCACAACTTTATCATCAATCACCAGAAACACATCTGAAAGGCAGAATTCAAAAAACAAAAGAAAACAAAAGTAACACAAAAACAAAAGACAATCGAGACTAGAACACATCTCAAACACAAGAACAAAAAAACCCCCCAAAAACCGGAGATCTCCTCTGAATCGCCTCACTTGCCCATTGCAATTGTGGACCCCAATGATTTTAGGTCGTTTTCCCCTCTGACACGAAAAACCTGTGAATTTGGTCTCTCTCTGGCAAATATTCTTCCTCTCTTAACCCAGACGAATCTATAATTTAGTACCCTGGCTCTATCTCTCGTATTCCTTAACAGGATTCTGTTCCTTACCGTAAGGTGTTCATTGAAAAACATCTGGGCCATCCCACGTTGACTCTCTGCATCTCTTTTTTTATCCTTTAACAATTTTAGAAATTTATCTCGACCTTCCGCTGAACACATTTTAACGATAACCATTGGCGGCTTCCCGTCACTCCTCACCGGCAATCGTATTACGTCTTCAATGGCATGTTCTTTGATATCATGCTTAACTTCGCCAGCCAGTTTCTTGACAAATGCCATCAAATTTTCATTGGGAGGCAGTATTATTCCTGCAACCTCTATATTTTTGTTCAGAAGTTCCTGCTGTCGGTGGTTTTCTCTGTCGTCCAATGCTTCCACTCTATTCCTCAGGAAAGCTATCTCTTCGCGTAAGGCACTCTGTTCCTTCACAACTTCGTCCAATTTAGTGACCCCCTTGTTAAGGCGATCGTATTCATCGGACAGAAATTTAAGTGATGATTTTATCTCCTCCATGGTTCCAGCTACCTCTTTTCTAACGATTTCCATTCCAGCCGTCACCATTTTTTCAAGTCGCTCACTAAGAGTATTAATAATCTTCTCACATAAGCTGTCTCTATCCACATCCATGGGATCTTCTTCGCTTTTATGGCACGACTGTTTCCCATATACCTTACAAGATGAGCAACACCAACCTGTCTTCCTATCCTTTGACATTTTTTTATATTTTTCATGAGTGACATTTACACATAGGAAGTGGTAAGCGTTTTTACATTGGGAGCAGCATAACGCCTCTTCAGCCTTCACCAATCTATCACAAGAATAGCAAGTATTCATCTTTATTTATTTAACCAACAAACAATCCTTGCAAAGTCTTTACTATAATGTATGTAGGTATATACACGGTAGTTCAGAGTGCGGACAGCAGGAGGTAGGTAGTTTGGCCAATTTAATATTTTTTATATGGGAAAATTAGTATAACTGTCTGCAGATCAAACACACTTGTAGATAGAAGAATGTACCCGCGGACTTTTTTAATGAGTTTAATATTCTCTTACTATTGGTATCAAAAATTCTCAAAAATTATGTAAGGGTTGAGTGGCACCCCACAAAAAGGGTTATTTTAATTTATTATATCAGTATAACTTTCTTAATTTCTATCTCACAACAAAAAGAAAAACGTCACTAAACTCAGAATAAGCAACAGTCTAAGATGACATCAATGTCCCTCTCGGAAAAACCCTCGGAAAAACTTACAGATCGGAAAAACTGATTTTTCTCAGAAAATATGAGAGTTAGGTAGGCACTTTCGCGAAACTTTTTGTTTACCACACTTTTCTGCAAAAAATGACACCACACTCCCTATGATCACCAGAACAGGAAAGGTAGCGTTCAAATAATTTGTATTGTATGTAAAAATCCTACAGAGTTTTCACGTTTCCACCAGTAATTTTTCCAAACCAACACTCACCCGATAGCTTTCTACACCACCGGAAACTACACAAAAAAACAAATTTACTCATATACAGCACTATATTAGACTCTTTGAACTTCCGGAGATATAGCGATCACAAACAGGAGATACACAAAGTACGGCTACTCGAACTGACTTATTACTTCCAATCTCTCAATTTGTTATTAGTTGACAATGTTATAGTAAAGGATATAAGGCGCCTTGTAATTAAGGAAACAAATGCCAAAAACCAACAACAAAGATAACAACTGTCACGAAATGGGATGCGGTTTTTAGCATAGATACGGATACCGCATATACTATCTACGCATGCACGCATCGTTCCTCCAACGGAAAAAGTTGAAAGGTGGTCAACTTGAGACGATATCGTTTTCACTGGTTTTTATCGTTTCAGATTAACTGTCAATTTGTTCACACGATTCAAGTGGCTGACGATATTTCGGTTTTCTGACGATATACCTACAAATTTTGTCTCGTGATCTTCTTCTTGTGCCGTATCAGGTCCCCCCGACGTTGGCAATCACTCTGGCGAAGGCTTCCCTATCCTGCGCGACCCGGAACAGTTCTCCCACATGTCTCATCCCGGTCCAGTCTCTTATATTGCGCAGCCAAGACGTTTGCCTTCTACCAGGACCACGCTGCCCCTCAATCTTCCCCATCAGTATGCCCCCTCAATCTTCACCATGTTGATGATCAACAACACTATTTTCTACTTGCTAACTATGATATTTTTCACTTTTCATTTCGAGTATATTTGGCAGATGAAAACGAAAAATAACAAAATATCGTCTCTCCACATAAAGTAAAATTTAACGATATTTTTAAAAAGTGAAGCGATTTTGTTGACCGACTGTGAAATACGACAAATATTTAAGTTGTGTTGTTTAGTTTTAAGCTAAGTTGAAAATGTGTCAGATTACTGTGCCACTAAATAGGTACCTACGTTTACAAAACTTACAAAACAAAAAAACAGTTCTAATGATTGAATAAGTAAACCTACTAATAGTTATAGAACTGAAACATTAATTAATTATTTTATTATTATTTGATTAATATTCACATGACGTCTTCGGAAGTTAGGAGAGCACTTAAGTTAATTGAATAACGATATTATTATTACAAAACCTATATTAACTAAAGCATTATACGGAAATATCGAGATTGATAGTAGGTATGTAGAGAATGAATTACTATAATTGTGAAGTTTTCATCACATAGATAATTTTCTGAGGTAACTTTTTATGATAGTATTAATAGACTAACAACTTTATTTGTCTATTTAAATAAAATATAACTAGAAAAAGATTTTGTTTTTTTTTTTTCAAATTTTGTAAGTATGTAATGCAAGTAATTTTGTTGGTACCTAGGTAGGTACTTTCACAATTTGAAAATACAACTTATTTTTAAATGTGGTGTTTTGAAGAATTTTATCACAAAAACAAAATTAAGAAGTCATAACGTGTTGTAGGTACCTATATGATAGGGTTTTTAACCTCATCTGAAATGCATTCAGATCTTGTTTTTACAATATATTAACCCTTATATGAAGTTATAACTATGTATATGTAAATATTTAACACACGATGAATTGCGGGCTCATGTCCTGCCCGGGGAACAACCGATTTGGTGACGTTGTTTTTAGCCTTATCGTATGGTAGTTTCATGTGTTAAGTTTAAGTTTGAATTTGATTCAGTATACACCAAAAACGTATAGGGCTTACTAAAAATAAACAACTAATAAATCATTTTTTTATACGTTACACTACATGTGACATAAGTATATCCATACTTCTTTTTAAGTAACTGCGAGTATTTTATTTTAATTTGAATGACGTGGATTAGTTATGAATATTTTATTTTATTATTTCTTGCCTCATAAGGATGTCTTCGAGGAGAAATTATGTAGTATTATTATTATTTAAGGAAAAACTCAAATATTTTTGTGTGGATTTTGTCTCTGAGGTCAGATTTTGAAATTTTAACGTGGCATAATTTATAACAATGAACATACATAAATTATATTATACACGCTGTTATTTTTTTTATATTTAACGCTACAATGTACAATATAAGAAGTGCGTAGGTATGTAGGTAAATGTACGTAAAAAAATGAGAGGAAAAAATAATAAATGATGTATATTTTTATGAGTAACAACAATATAGGAATAATATCCCACGGAAGCCATCAGATATTCACATTACAAACCTACAAATCTCCAGTGATTTATGTTTGCGATAGAATGTATGTATATGCCACCGCCAGATAGTTGAATAAGCCATTGAACTGAATCGCTAGGTGGTTAGTTAAACGTTGGCACTCAATTTAATGACTCACAGAAGTTCGGTCGGATTGTTTGTAACGCGGGGTTTATTAATCCTAGCCCTACAATGGCAAAAAATAAACTTAATTTAATTAACTGAGCTAGCTTCGATCAGGCAGAATTTCAGACGTTTGTTGCTTCGTTGTGATTCGGCTAGTCATTCAATCGAATGCCAGAATTTCACTAACCGCCTAGCCATTTAGTTTACTGGCTTATCCAGCTATCGTATGTATAAGATACTTCTATAAATTGAACAATACTGAGCATTATTATGAAATATTTCTGAAACAGTCGTTTTCACAATACATAAATAATAATAAATAAATCATTACTCATTAGGTATAAAATACGTCCTTTCAGAATAGTCCGGAATAACTGGTGAAGGTGTTTTTAGATTATCATCTAATATAGATAATTTTAATTTAGATGTCAGGTTTTTATTTTGAATTCTTCACGTAAGTATATCTAAATCTCATGACAACCTGGTTCCAATATCTCAGTAGTGTAAATGATAATCTTACCTAAGTCATGAATTAAAAATCATACACATATTCATCATCATCGTCAAACCGCTTCCTTTTTCGGGTAGGTAGAATAGATTGAGTACCTAGGTACTGATTGCTCCTATCCTAGCATACACTTTTCGCTTCTGTCACTGTCATACAATTCCTTATAGGTGCTCTCCTATTCAATGTGTGTCGAGCAGGTATACCGTTCACGAGAATCTTTTTTATATAGCCTTGCCATTTAATTTTCGAACGATCAGGTTACCGAGCTCCATCATTACTCTAATCTAATCTTTATCATTCTGCTTTCATTCATTCTGTTCATGGGCTCAAACCACCGTAGTTTTTTTTACATACATTTTTGTTACCATCCCAGCTTTTATTCCACAGTATTTATTTTTGTTTTTCATACTCTTCTTGATTACGTCATTTAAACTGCATTTTTTTTTTATTTATTTCGTTTACAAAAATATAACAAAAAAAAACATTTCTGATACGAAAAATCTACAAACTAAACATTACAAATAATTATCTTAAAACACATATTCTTATAACAATTATTGTATTGTTATTTACTGACTCGCTTGACTTAAGGCTATTCTGAGGCAGCATTTATTTACTACCTACATTATATTCATATTCGTTGCACGAACATAATCTATACGAATAAATCATTTCAAATTCGGAATGTAAGAACTGAAATAATTACTATCGATAATTACATACAATGCGTAGAAAATAGCATGTCAAATATTTTTGTTTGTGTTATGATGTGATTATTATTTGTATGTTTGCCTCTTTTTGTTTTTCACTGGCATTTTGTAGTGTCAATAGCGTAATTAATTAAAACACGCAGTGTGCTTGCTCAGAATTGTAAAAAATGAAAACGAAATGATGATAACTAAAAAAAACACTAGAGAAATTGGGACAATCATTTTTTTTTTTATTTATTTAAAACACAATATCACATTAGGTACATAAAATTTAAATAATCAACCACTATATAATAAGAAGTCATACGCATTGCCCCAATCAGAATTTCTCCTGGTATGAGGGGTCAAGCTTCAGTATCCTGATCACTTATTTAAACTAAACTATGCTAATTACAAACTCAAATTAAACTCATTTTAAAAGTTAAATCAAAAATATAAATATCTGTTACAATCTTTTTGTAATACACGACTACCATTTTTTTAATATAAATATATATAGTATAATTTATATGCCTACCAAACTATTAAGTTGAGAATTTCCATTATTCCACTTATTACACTGTTGTAATTTAAAACAAGGGCGTGGAAGATGGTGTCCTTTTAGGGAAGGGGCGTACGCTTCCCCATAGTAGATAGTAATATACAATTATAAAAAAACAGTAGGTACCCAAGCAATTTAGGAAAATATCTATCTTTATCTTTGTACCAAAGCCCCCACATGTCCCAGGTGGGGTAGGCAGAAAGAACTTAACGCCATATGGATCTATTCTTATTCATCCAGTTTCCACATAAATGCACTTAATTTCTATTATTCTACACAAGCCATCCTTGAATATTTGATCCACGTGGTCAAGCCATGTAGTTCTTGGAAATCTACCCTTTCTCATATCCCCTCTTTTAGATAAAACACTCTCCTTGTAGTGATTTTTTTATCGTCCATTATTTCCACATGTCCAAGCCATTGCAGTTTATTTACACGCATTCTATCCACAATACTCCTCTTGCATCCACCTATTCTCATAATATATCTTGCCTAGCGACATTTTTTAGAATATAATAAGAGTGATCGTACAGAAATATTTACCCAACTGTGTTAATATTATAGCATTCCCTAAAAGAAGTGTAATTGGATGAATAAAACAGGTTTTCCTTCGCATGGCAGTAGAAAAATATGTTCACAATGTGTAGCATACTGTTTCGCTGATTGATAATTTTAAAGTCCGATTAATTAAATTTTACACTTCCGAACACAAAGCTTTTAAAATACATTCAAAACTTACAAAAAAGAGAAAGACCTATGTATTTACATGAAAAAGGAAAATATGTACCTACGTAGAAAGCTGTTCCTCTCTAGAAATTAGACCCAAACTGCACTGGATAATACTGGATTTCATGATCGACAGAGCTGAGTAACTGACATGCCCCAATAAAGTTACACCCTCGATTTTAGACCCTGAAATTTAACTTACATATATAATACCTATTATGTTTCTATAATATTATATGACTTTATTTAGTATAATAAGGTTCAAGAATTTCAGAACCTACTGCTAATAATAATTCTCCGTCATTGATAATATTTCGAGAATTTAACAAAAGAATCGTTACATAATACAATATGACATTATGTTGTCAATAGACTGAGGAATTCGTTAGTTAAATATTTTGAAAATAAAAAAAAACTGAAGCATAGGTATAAGTGGAGTCTGAAAAATAATGCCTTCGTACAATATAACTTTTTTGGTATTAAAATCGCTTCTCAAATATTAAATTTGTAATATTTATTCATGAATTCTCTAAACACATTGTTTCATATTTCTTTTTTTTTTTTTTTAAAAGATATATCTGGGTTTTGTTATAAACCCAAATACAACCTTATACACCTTTCACACTAAGCTAAAAGCTTGTGCCGTGAAAGGGGAGTTTGCCGGCACATGGGATCGAACCACGGACCCCTTGTTCTGAAGGCCGAGACTCTACCTCCAGGCTACCGACGAACTCGTTTCGTTGAAATTTCGTTGAAAGAAAATTCAAATTCAGTAACATATTCTGAAAATGTTTAATTTTTTATTATATTGATGTTAATAAACTGTAAGTATGTACAATAGTAAGACAAAGCAATCGTCAATTTAAGACAATCATGAATTTGTTTTATTATTTTGAAAATGTCGGTAGCTGGCAAAACTTCAAAAAGGCTATTCAAGGATTACATTAATTGTGACTTATAACAGGTAGTAACTCATTTTTCAATATACATACAGACATCTTCTTTCCCTTGCCTAGTTGGGTCGGGGCCCCATTGCGCCTTGCTACTTCCTCCAGAGATCCCTGTCCACCGCTGTGTCCAGGTTCTCTGCCACTCCAAACCAAGTCTTTCAAGACACAAGTTCGACACTTGCCCTTGCCAGCTTTTTCTAGGGCGGCCCTCCGGTCTTCTGCCCTCTCCCACAGACTCCAAAGATCTACATAAGTAGTAGTCTGTCTTCTCGCATGCGGAGCACGTGACCCAGCCATCGCAACTGCCTCACGAACATACGTATTCCTTATATGGTCTCTCAAAGAAATCCCAGCCACTCTCCTGAGCTGCCTGTAGCTTTGATCTCACGCTCTCCGTGAACATCCAAATCTAGGGTTCATATGTAAAGATAGGACGGAATATTGTCTTAAATATGCTCATTTTTGTCCGTCGGGTCAGCTCAAATTTTTTAATATGAAATGTTAAAATATATTAGATTTTGAAGTTGCATTTGCAATAGGAATGAAGTTATTTATACTCGTCATTGACTCTCTATATAATAAAATGAGATTTATTCTGAATTCAGACTTCCGTAAGTTATCTATTATGTGAGTCTGGGGTCCTCATGGGGTTCCCGGTTCATACTCATTTCTTAGTTTTCGAGTTTCTTATAATAGACAAGTTTTCGTTAAGTATCACGAATAAGGCACATAACGTTTTAGGTTCAGCGTGAGATATGCCATCCACTCCAAATGCCTGGTTTCATAGGCGCGGTAAACAATTTGGATGTACACATGCAGTAAGTCTACTGGTAGCCTCTCTTATGGGATATACCGTGATGGTATAGAAAGGTATGCTACATTTGTATATTAAGATATCTCCCCAGATCAATTAAAAGTGGAAAAAAAACATACCTAGTAAATAATAGATTTCTATAGGTTGAAAAATATTGATTTGTATAAATGGAAATTCTGGTGGCAAGGTATATTTTTCATAAAATAACGAAATATATTTGTGGAACACATTCAAATATTTACACAAATGTTATACAAATCTAACCGAGAAAAACGTTTTGAATTATTCCAAGATTCAGTCAGACGTTAAAAACCACTTATGAAAATAAGGAACAACAGCATTCAACTATCGTCAGTTCTATGTACCTACTTGTCTGTTAAATAATAAATTAGATGGTTACCTACAACGAATATTCTGAAACATCATTCACAGTTCGTCCTTTTGAAACAGTTTTCAAAGATGAAATGAATATCCGATAACAATACGTTATCTACCACATAACATTTCGTTTTTTTTTTTAAAAAAAGTTGTATTAATTTATTCTTTGCATTAGTGTTTTCCAGCCATTATTCATATATAAAAATTAAAGTCATTCGTAGTATCGACGTCACAGTAATTGTTTCACTTTAAACAGATCTAGGTCCGTATTCAAAACACATTGCACAAGTTCAAAACACATTGATGAGTTCGTCAGTAGCCTGGAGGTAGAGTTTCGGCCTTCAGAACATGGGGTCCGTAGTTCGATCCCAGGTGCCGGCAAACTCCCCTTTCACGGCACAAGCTTTTAGCTTAGTGTGAAAGGTGTATAAGGTTGTATTTGGGTCTATAACAAACCCAGATATATCTTTTTTTAAAAAAAAAAAAGTATTGTGTATTTAGCTACCAAAATTGACACTTTCTTCGAACGTCCTCTATTATCGAACGAAAACGTAACGCTTAATTGTGCTTCAACATCGGGCCCTGCTATTTCATTGGGAAAATCTTGACAGAAATCCGTTTCATCTCTAATATTTAGCTTAATAGTAGGTACATGCACTAACATAGATACTATCAACTCGCATTACTATTATATACAAACCAAGGCTCTCTAGAACCTTAGAAGGTTGTAGTAATTTACGATATACCTAATATCCTCTGCTGTTAAATAACCTAGTAGGTATAATAAACAGTCATTAAAGTGATCTATATAAAGCCTTCGTTTGGTAGTGTTGAGTTATTTTGTAATAGATGTAGTATGAACCATTGCTGTGCGTAGAATGTGAAGAATTTTTCTTCAACACTTCAATACATACATATTTTTAATATGTCTTATTCGTAAAAAAACATATTTATAATTGACTAGCTAGACGTAATTGAAGTAAGACCTTAAATAATGAAAAACCTTATTCAGAAAACAAGTAATTATCCCTGATAAAATCAAGGATTTCTCAGGAAATGTTATTTTCTACGGTACACCTATTTAATGCTATACTGAAAATCAAAATTTCGCTTTGAGGGATTACGAATACCTGTATTTTGATTCAGAATACTTTTCGTCAGGCATATAGTTTGCATAATGTTAATCTCTATTTGTGAGTATGAGATATCACTATTTCAGGTCTAGAAGTTGAAATATGACTTATTTCTTGTTATTGAGTAAGCTATAATTTAGTCAGGTCTGACAATTCTAATACATAGCAGTTATTCCCAATTTTTTAGTACGATTGAAAATTCCCACTGGAATTATGTAGGTACGTCTTCCTACGCTAAATACGATTATTTGACCTAGAGGGATTGGGTAGAAAATTTATTAGATCCTGCAAAACATACCTTCTACGCGCAAAGCATTTAGGAAATTTGAACATTCTATGTATGCAGGCTCTTGTAATATCAGGTAATGTTCTATCAGAATCTATTATTTATTGAAAGTACCATTTCAATATAACACAGGTTCTATTGTTACCTACGTGACATCAATGCATTAATCCACTTGGACTTATAATTCCTTTATGTACCTATCTGCATACGCCAATAATAATTAGGTATGCGATTGCTTTCTAGCTTCGTTCTCAAACTGTCTGTTTGCATTTCATCGTCTCCTGATTCTAGTAAAGCAGTAAAAAGAATTGCCTTACAATCAAACCATTGAATTATACTTTTGAATTCCGTATATCGGTAAGTATGATTATTTAGCTCCTTTTGTTAACAAAGCTTGGCGATTGCAGATAACAAGTGTTTTTGTCTCTCTTTTCTTTAATTTGACAACATGGAAAATGGCTGATAAATTAAAGAACCAACCGACCACCCAAATATGTAATGTAGACGGCAGGAGATTTTCATTTATGAGAAAAAAATGTTTTTTCTTTCATTGTAGAGGGAACGGTGGGAAGAAATGAGTGGCAGAAATTTTCGCTCACTGTGTTTGCCGAGCAATGTGGACAAACCTATGCACAAATGATAATTTATTGAATACTATGCTATAGGTACTTTACCATCATGCCGCGTTCCATGTGGAGATGGAAGAGAAAATGGAACGTCATAAATATTTGTCTACACATATTTCTTTCGCTTCTTCTACATTCATACAATTTGTCATGGATGTTCATCGGTTCCTCTTACTCAGCAACAGCCATCCTTGAGAATTTGATCCACGTGATCAAGCCACGTGGTTTTCGGACGCCCGCGCTTTCTGACACCCTTTCTTTCAGACGATAGTATAATATTTTTCATTGACTTTATTATAAATATGTGTCATGTGTATAGGCTGAAATTCACGAGATCTTAACTTGAAACGAAAATTTATTTAAATTTTTTTACAAAAAGGCGTTTTTATAATACACTATTTAAAGTATTAATAATTTTCTTTGGCTAATTTAAAATGAATAACTACATAATTACTTTCGCAGAATCCCTCCATAAGTATAAGTAGATATGGACAATCTACAAACAAAGAAATACGCTAACAGTTCCTAATAGAGATGAACTTCCTTTTAAAATATTTAGTTAGGCATGAGATTGAAAATAGCAGACATCGTGTCGGCAACGTTAACCTTTAGGACATAAGTACATAAACTCTAGGATTAGTGGAGCAGGTAATGTATTTAAATTAGAAATGGAACAAATTTATATGTATTAGGTAGGTTCGTGTAATTAGTATTATTGTGAACTTTTGTACTACCTTCTAGTGGATTAGGCATTCTGAAATTACAATCTAGCCTTTAATCAGAGGTCAGCATGAAACAGATTTGCTTTTAAGGCAATATTATTGTATTTTAATGTGTGAAATAAACGTTTTAATAATAATAAAAATACTTCGTCGTAATTGCTTTTTTTCTGTAAATAAGTAATCAAAACATTTATACAAATATAAGTATTAAATTTTCTGATACCTTATATGGTTAACTAAAATAGTAGGTATAAATAAATTGTCGAGCAACTTAAAAAACATAAAACAAGGTTATTATTATAAACATGAATGTAGATAGATAGGTATATACATTTTTTACAATTTAATGTGTCTACTTAGCAACAGACCTGACTGTTGCTTATAAAAAATACAGATTTTTCACCATGTAATACCGATGTGAACAATGTACATATATTCAGTAATTATATAGGTAGGTACCAAATAATTTTATCTTATGACTGCATGGCGAGAACTCGTAAAGTAGGCCTTACACAATTTATGATCCGATGATAAGACAGTAGCCCACACTTGAAAAGAGTTACGTCCCACAAAAGTTTTGGAAGTCGAAGAAAGAGACCTTTGTCTTATTCTGGAGCCTGAAGGCAAGGCAAGGTACGAGAAAAGTGCTATTTTTTTAAAGTTCATTACAGCGATAGCGATACAGCGTTCTTTCAATTTTTTTTCATTCTCGTCCTCTAAAAAAAATCATGCTACTTTTCATGCAGATCTATTTTCATTTGCTAAAATTTAATTGATAATTGAATATATAAGAAGGTTAAATCATTGATAGTGGATGTATCGTGTAGATATAGGTATATCTAGTACTATTTTGTGTGATCAAATTATTTAATACACCGACAAAAAGAACGAAAAGCAATGCAATATGAACATAGACAAGTTATGTTAATAGGTACATAGCACCTAGAAAATTTTGCAAAATTAAATGAAAATAGGTCACTTGCATGGCTGAGAATATATTTTCATTGCATTTATGTTAAGAATGGATATTTTCCGAGGGAAACACTAAATAAAGGGAAAAGAAAATGTACTTACTTATATAATGTAATTCATTAAATATTTTATATCCGTCTGTGATTTTTTGTAATGGAAAATATTCTATAGCCTATTTGTCCATATCCCAGACGTATTTTATGAAACTTTTTAAATTTCTAGGAACCAGAACATTCCCTTAGGAATATTCTGACGATGTTGAGTAGAATGATTTAATTTTTTTGCAGTTGTTGATAAAAAAATCTGTAATGATCAACGCAGTTTTGTTCAACATAATACTCGGTAGATCTCCTTACTTTATGGAATAAAAAACTATGCGTGATTTAGCAGTTAAGAGCATTATTTTTTTTTAATAAATTTAAATAAATAATAATAACGGAGAGTATTTATAGCGCCATCTTCGTGCCATAGCACCTCGAGGACGCTGTACATGATAATGTTCTATCTTCAACAATGTTGTCTGTGTCAAGAATTCAAATTTAAATACAAAAACCTTATAACACATAATCTCAGATACATAATAATATGTATCCGCGTCAGAAATAAAAATAAAATAATGCAATATACACAACAGTCACAGTTCATAAAAAAGTTTGAAAAAGTAGGTCTTGAGGTCCCTCTTAAAAGCCTGGAAGTCGGCAGCACACCTGAGCCCCAGAGGCAGTCTGTTCCACAGATTAGGGGCAGAAACAGAAAAAGCGCGGTCACCGTAACCTGTTAAACGTGCCCTCTGTGGAACCTCCAGCTCATGCGCCGCACTCTGCGCTGACCTCAGGGCACGCCGCCTCTCTCCCAAACTACTCAAAGTGCACAAATCACTAATGTATGTGGGGGCCATGTCATTTAGAGCCTTATATACAAAAGCACACACTTTATACTGAATTCTGGCTTCTATAGGCAGCCAGTGCAGTTCTTTTAAAAGAGGTGTGATGCTATCATACCTATCTGCTCCATATACAACACGGGCTGAGGATTTTAAAACTGAATGTAGCCTATTTGTCTGCACCTTTGGTAAACCACTAAACACAACATTGCAATAGTCAAGCCTGGATAACACCAACGCAGATATTAGTGTCTTAATGGCATCACGGGTAAGAGATCTTCTGACCAACTTGATCTGCCTGAGGCAATAGTAGCAGGAGCTGACAACACTACCAATGTGACGTTCCATGGACAAGCTGCTGTCAATGGTGATCCCCAGAAGCCTGACGGATGTTGTCGGCGTTATAGTACTTCCTAAGATCACAATGTTATCCTTCGGCAGCAGATGCTGTCTCCCTCTAGATGCCAGCCACAGGAATTCCGTTTTTTCAGCATTTAGACAAAGTTTATTTGACGACAGCCAACAGAAAACTGCCTCTATGCCTCTAAATATTCTTTACTTAGAAAACAACGGCACATTCCTTTATATATAACAACGAAAACAAACTTTGCCACGAAAATATTGCTAACACAAAAAACGTGTTATAATAGCAATATTTTCGTGGCAAATTTATGTGCTTTCAAAATGATATTTTATCACCAAAAGCAACTGTTTTATAGTTAATTATATTGGTGCAACTGCAATCTGACATACCTATTGACATGGTCTTAGTTTTTTAACAAACTTTGTTTGAAATTAAACTAAATATATTTCGACTTACTATTTTAAGTAGTATATGAATGTGGTACTCGAAGTATATTTGTTGGTACATGCTTCAGAGAGTACATATCTATTAGATATTTTTTTTTTATTAGGAAGGTACATAGAATATTTTAACACGTGTCAGTGTTTAGATGATAGAAAGTAGATATTAGTACACGGGTGGGGAAGGTACCTATTTGGTTTTAAACAAGTAAGGTTGGATGATCTATTAATTGCTTTTAGGTAAGAGGTTAAATTTTGTTTATATTGATATGTTATATAAAAATAATTTCAAAAGGGAATGATGGGGACACGTATGTATGATGAGATAGAAAATAGGAGACCTGAAATTAGGAGTGAGAGAGTGGATAATTTTGTAAGAAGGACAAAGGAATTAAGTCTATAAGATGGATGTCACAACAAAATTCTAGGCAGTTTTGTCTTGAAATTAAGAGAGAGAGGATAATTCTTAGAGGAGTTTTCTCTTGAGATTAGAGGAGAGAGGTTAAATTTTAAAAGCAGTGTTGTATTCTATTTGATTTTCGTTTGTGTACATTCCTTTCTCCGAGTAATAAATATAATATTCTTTTAGTGATTATTTCCACAATGGAAATAATAAGAAACTCATCCTAAAATTTTATTATAATTTTACATTAAATTCAGTGTTTCGAAGCAGCGAATTTTGCAGTAAACCACCTTACCCGAAGCTAAGAAAACTTTATATATTATTATTTATTTTAAATTTTGTAATAGATATTTTTGGCGTGACGACATTGTCTTACTCTTGGAGTATCAAAACTCTTGTTTGATAAGTCTCAGATAAGAGAAACTTTCTGCAGACAAAGGATTGATAAATTTTATATAATGTTTTAATGAATATGTTTATGAGATTGATCCTGTTAATTTATTTTATTTTCCCAAATTAATAAAATTTGGATAAGTAATATTATTTGTAAATTAAATTTATAGAAACTACTTGATAATATGAACAGGGTCGGACTCAGAAACATATACTAATTATTATTTTCTGATATATTGAATTAACATTTAGCATGAATTCTAACTCATATTTATTTTATGTAAATATCTCTTATTATATCATAAACTAACGTCCCACCATCCACACCCACAAGTCCCAGCGTGGAATACTGGGATACCCAGCATGAAAAAATTAAAATTCGTGACTAAACTTCTTCCGGTTGTCATAGCCGCAAGGCTAAGAGAATTCCGCAGAAAATATTTTATTTTATTATATTTTATTTGCATGAAAAATATATATGTATTATATTCTTCTTAATTTTTCATATTGTATACTAATGAGGCTGACAGTAGTGAATGGAAGGCTGTGTTCAGATCGGAATTTGGCGTGGCAGGGGCTATTTTTCAATAACAAACCTAAATTTTATTGTTAAATTAACAAAAATAGTCAGTGATTGAATTTTGTCAAACTTTGGTTCAGTAAAATATTAAATCTCGATACACCTCTGGTTGTTGTAGGATAATCTAGTTATGTATAAGATCATATGTGTGTTTTTATAAATAAAGAAATGCATCCAAAACTAATCTGTAATATAATTACAGAAATAAATTTTTAATAACGTTGGATCATAAGTTTGATGAAGTTTACCTCATTGACTGCTTCTAACCACTAATAACTTGGGTTTCTGTTGTGCATAAAAAAAATTTGATATTTATTCTTGATTGTTATTGTGTGTTGTTTTCTTTGTATATTTTCAGCAATAAGGTAGGTCTTTTATACTTGCTAACGTCGAGTGTAAAAGAAAATAATTTATTAATTACTAACCTTTATGTACAACAGAAATTTAATTTTTGATTGTTATAAAATTATGCTGTATGTGTTCTGAATAGAAAATATTGTTTGTTTTTCACTGATAAAATTCTCTTTTATAAATCGTAAACACAACGTAGAAAGGGTCTTTAACGCAATTTTTTTTTTATCAACTAGATACATCATGTGCCAAAATCTTGAAGAAACGAAAATTGTTGAATTTAGCGAACGACACTTTTGACGGGTTTTACGTTAAACGTCTGAGATAACTTAAATTAGGTGTCGAATGATATGGGTTAAGCTAGTGAGTATATATATATTATTATGTACGTATAACATCTTTACACACAACGAATATTATTATTCATAGATCTTATAAGTAGGTAGCAGATATGAAGGAATATCATATTATTAAATTTTAATCGGAATATTATAAAGACGTAATTGCGAAAAGAAATTTATAAATTTGCGTAGATTGGATAAACTTGATTCTTTTTTTAGTTTATTTTCTTCTAACTCGGAGGATAAATACGTATTTATTCTCTCGTCGAAATAAATAAATATATTTTATTTATTTCCTGTCAATGTGGTTTCTCAACGAGAGTTTTTCTTCTCTCTTGGAGAGGAGGACCACGACAGAAAATGGCGCCGTATGCCAGGATCTATGTCTGTCATTGCAGGCATTAAACATTGGGTTACTATGTAGCGAAAGAAAGTTTTGTCGTAGGCTATGACACTATGTATATGGTCTATAAAATATTGGTCATGGAACTAAAAACTAGAAAAAAAATATGAATTTAGAGTATATACCTACTATGTACTCGTAGTGTGAACAAAGAAAGATTTGAATCAACGAAGCAATGTAGATAAAATAGTCAAATATTAATAAAAAAAGGTAATTAATTAGAATTCTGAAAACATTGACTGTAATCAGATACCTACTTACATAAATGCTCAATAGGTATAGTATAATTGTCTCGAATACTAGTAAGCTAAGAAAAATACCACAATACAAGGATATAAACAGCTTCAAATGAGGTTGAAATATGAGTTCTTGATTGTGGTTGTAAGGTCGGAGATGTTGTGTTGTGCTATTTTCTCATTCATCTGAGAAACCTTCGTTAATAGAAATGCTTTTAACAATAATTTACGGTCTATACAGCCTTCAGGAGAGGTCAGCCGTCCCGTTATTTGCTTTTAATTACCGATCTAATTTGATATTCCGTACAACACATCGAGATATTCGTGCCATATTAAATTTATTTCTTCACTTGTATAGAACGTGGCTATTCAAATACAATTATACAGTTCCACAGCCACACAATACCAGGTCTGATTAATCTAAAATTGGTATAATATTTTTTTTTCAAAATAAGGTCGACAACTGTGGGGACTGCCAATTTGTTAAACAGAGATAACAAACAAACAACTACATCTTTGGTTCTTAAATAAATATTCGCACATGGTCGTATTTAATATTGTTGGAACATTATTGTAAAAAAAAATCAGAAATAAAATTTGAAAAATATATTTATTACAAGGTTTTAAAAGGATTATAACATTTTAAACTTTAAAATTTTTCCATTAGTTCATTTGAAGGTAAATTGAAAAAAATAGGTATATTATGTAGTTTGAACTTTCAAGTGACTTTATTAATTACGCTTACTTGTATTCGGAGACAGTCGATTCCATCGCTAGACGATTAGAAAACTATATTTTTTTATTGCTTGAAGATGGCGTCCGTGAGTCTCCGAATATTAGTAGGTAAGTGTAATTAATAAAGTCATTTGGAAGTTAACTAAGTAGCGTTTTCGTCAATTCACTTAGTAATTAAAGATCCGCAAATTTTGTCATTTTTACTGGTTCGTTGGTAAAAACACTGACTTGGCATTGAGTAGATTAAAGGTGTGATTCCGAATAAGCCTTTGATTTTAGTAAAAGTATCGTTATAATTTTATACTTTTGATTATTATGAAATAAATTAAAATACCTTTGTATAATATTGTGTAAAAGGCTAATTAGCCGTAAATAAATAAATAAAAAAAAAAAAGTATTATGTAGATGAATATTAAATCGTTTTTTTTATATATTAACAATATAACAATGTAAAATAATTCAATCACCTGCCATTAACAGCAAACACAATCATTTTTGTGTACCACCAGCATGCTGCGAGTAATTTAAAAGTATGTCAGGTCGACAGTTGATCGCATTTATTAGCGAAATGGATTAAAAAATAGTTCCGCACGTTATCTGTGAACTTGCTACTGCAATTTATATTGACAATTACGAAACGGAAGCAAACGAAAGTTTAATGTTTGAATATAAAAATACAAAGGTATGTTCGTAAAATATTTTATTGTTCATATAATTAACTGATTATTTGCAACTGAGTTTGTTAGACTGACTGCTTTGTATTGTATTATTTTGATTGTCTTGTACGGGCGTGAAAAATTATTTCATAAGTTTTGTTACATGTAAATAACTCCAATGATTGTTTGTGCTAAAAAATATAAAATATGACATAATAAAACTAAATGATGAATTTATTTGTAGTTAATAATCGTAAAAATATATTTCATATTTCATTTAATTCGGCTAGTGTGATGTGGAAGTTATCTTGACTGTAATCATGAGTTCATTTGGTGAGGGCAAATGAAAAATTTTCTTTTTTAAATTATTCTTGATCTGGGTGTTACATGCATCTATGAATAATTTAATTTTTGGTTTATGTATTTTAAATACTATAAAAGGGAGGTGTTTGAAAAAATTAAGACCTCTTTACATCTTAAATTCAGCGATGAGTTTTGCCACCCATCCTGATTGTCATAATTTTATAGTGGCGCAAAGAGAACAGCTTGCATGTTTATTATATGCAACTGGTTTTCTGGGTACCCCCCTTGTGGAATATGCCGTGATGGTAGTCGTAGTAGCAGAAGTTAAAACATACGTATGAATACATTCGGAAGATCGGCATTTGCGCCACAAACATAAACAAGAAATATGCACCTTAACATATCCGATTGACAAAAAGTTAATTTTTCGCATCCCAAAGAAGAAAATTTCCAAGTGAATACTTTTTTTTTTAAAGAAATCATTACACAGCTAACACACTTTAAAGTAATTTTATATAAATGCCCAACTCTGTAAAATGTGTGTTTTCAGCTTTAAGCTTTCAAAATGCGTAACGAACAGGCACAGAGTTGACCTGAGGGAATTTCATGCATCATTTCATTTCATTAGTTCAACCCAGTCTCATTCCTGTAACAGCCTGTATAAGTAATATTAGTTATCGTATACTTTGCATTACGATTTTTGTTCAACGCAATTTACTTTTTTATTCTGAATTAAAAAAAATAATAATATATAACCCTATCCAATCGCAAACATTTTGTCAAAAATTCGTCGGACAAATTTTTGACATACAAACATATTATTATTATTTTAACACAAAATATTTTAATAGAAAACTTTTGAGCAACTGCTCTGAATTCTGTAGGGTATTTTATTTTAATCAAGGGACGAAAATTTAGAATGAACTTAAATATATATACATTCTCCCTCATGGTTTAAAAAGCATGTTGTATTTAGAGGTTTTGATATAACGACATGTTTTGTGATATTTTTTTATAAAAAAAAACTGAAAAAAATAAAGCACAATATTAAAAAAAATACAAAAATATGTATGTATCAAGCAGCGGGAAGGGAAATATAGAGGAAATAAAGTTTTAAAAATACCTATATCCGATATCTGACCTACTGACATTTTAATCTTTACAATTTCGTTCTATTTTTTGAGAATGTTGTTTTTATAATAAACCATTATTATAGGTGTCATAAGTATGTAGATAAAACACTAAACACATTCCTATAAAGATTAGAAAAAATAGCCTCACTTCATTTGGTAGTTACCTGGATCGGAATTGATCTCGCAACCCATGGCACCTCGCGGAATTGATGGGTTCCGCGAGGTTCCATGGGTTGATGTTCAAGTACCATCCAGGGCAACACCAACTAATGAGACGTTGCCTTTTATAAGCTTGTAGGATAGTTTTATATTTAAAACTTAGATCTGTATCCATAGTAAAATATTTTTAGAAAATCACTTGAAACTTGGGGAAAAAGAGGGCAAAAAGTTTTTGGAAATATTCTTAAACGTGATGTCATCGCAGTGTGGAATCAAAATTTGCCAAAAACGATGTCATTAACCATAAACTTTCAAATCGAATTAATAGTTTATTGTGTAAAGATATAACAGCTTTCTATCGGCATTCACAATTCATCCTACAAATAAAATAATCTCCAAATAGCCAACCAGCTGATATTTTCATAATCTACATAATTTTATTATATTCAATAGCAAGATAAAGGAATTTCTTTTTCAGGAAACCCTAGATTTATAATAATATTTCACAGGCTTTGTTAGAAAGACCATACAGAATTATTATTTAAAGGAAGAGTAGGGTGAAGGAAGAAACGATAATCTAATATTTTTACCCTTTTTCGATTTAGGGCAATAAAAACTTCTAAATTTTATGAGTGTTATATTTCATCAGTAAAGCTTTGACCTACACCCACAACTATACTCATGTATACGTCAATTATGTTATTCAGTCAAAGTAATATTTTATTATAGTGCACTTGCAAAATAATATTTGTGACGTTGATTGTATTATTGAATATAGGGGTGGGTGAACATTACGATTTTAACTAAATTAAATGGTTTTGTCTCTATCGTAAAAATAATTAGGTACTTAATACATTAGTTTCGGTGCATGTTAGTATAAAAAGAAAAACGTGTGTGTATATAGCAAATAGTAGAAATGATTCTAGACGATTTTGACAAAATATAAAATAAAAAAATATCGTTAATATGTACAAATAATAGTATTTTTATGTCACAAGGTAAAAAATGAGTCATTTTATAATATAATGTTCAAACTCAAATACTCCAAGTCGGATTGTGTGAATACTTAAATTGTCGAAGGAATGTTACATCAGAGTTCCAAATATCGACGGCGAACCTTTTTCCAAACTTATAATTGACGACAATAGACATTTAAAATGTTTTTTTTCTAATAGGAGGAAATAATACAAATTTTAGACCATCGCCAGTATGTAAAAATAATAAACTATTGTTTTTATAATTAATAATACTTATTCATAAAACATATTACAGAAATGTGTGTTCATCCTTAACTTCAACGTAGCATTAAGCTAAAAATAATGTTATGAAATATGTATTGAGTAGGTTTCAGTATAAAGTTGAAATTTACCATGAATAATGTCACTTTATCATAGCAAATAGGATCTCTAATGGTTTTTATATCATTGAAATACGTACTACCATCGACAAATGTAGCAAAATACATGATGTTACAAAAATAAAGGCTATTCAAACTTTTACCTTCAAACATTGTGAATTGTATTTAACGTGAGCTATTCCTACTGGGTGGTATACCTCATCGCTGAATTGATGTTATTTGGTGTCTTATCAAACGATGGAAGTAATCTATTTATTTGTTTCATTTTATTCTACACTGTACTGGTAACAATATTATAAATCAATAAAAAAGTATCATACAATTATCAGTATTCTATGTAAATAGATATGGAAAAGGAGAGACTGATATGTCTACCAAAAAATCCGGTACCTTTATAAAAAAATATTTAAAGCAAGAGAGCTATTTATTTTGGAAATTAAAATTTAATTATATAAGACAAAATATTTAAAGTTCAATTTATCGACCAACGGTTCTTGGTGGAAGTTCATATTAATAATTTTTAAAATGTAACACAATATACAGTTATTCCACGATTGACTATATTTATTTTTGCGAACCGGCTTTCAAGAGCTTCCGCTCTCATCGTCAGGCAAAAGTAAAGTGAAGCTTCATTACAAGTAAAGTATGTGACAAACAGAAAACAAAAGGTAAAGATTAAAATTAAAGAGATGTGTTAATAACAAATTAAGTTAATAGTGGAATAACTATGTATTGTTTTTCATTTTAAAAAACAAAATACTAAGTAAAAAATTGTATATTCTCGTAAATCTGGAAGTAAAGTATACAATAAATAGCGTTCTTGATAACTTCATAGTTTTATCACAAGGAAACACTTGTAAAGTATAATACAAACACTTTGAAGAAATACAAATAGGATATGACGAATTGTTATCAATTTAGAAAGGAAAAAGTTTAATTTCAAGCAAGAATTAACTCATTTGAGATTCAGCAGTTATCATCTATCTATTTTAATTGACAAAACAATGCTAATTTATCTCACGAGAAAACACTGTCTTTATTTTACTCTACCAGGCTAGGCGTGGCGGGCTTGAAGAAATTATAAATAAATAAACACCATTTACAAACTGAACAAATTTTGAATGCAACATTTTCATGTAATATATTAGGTATTATTATAATAAAAAAGTATACACGCAGTTCCACGCTGCTGTTTTAACAGCATGTTGCTCCCAATGGGTGTTTTGACTTTTGAAAGTTTTAAGCATGGGTATAATAGTAGGTACAAATAATAATAAAAATAATATGTTTAACTGTTTGAAATGTCCCATTTTATTCGTATTTTCTCTACGACCTCAATGAAAGTTGCCAAATTAGATTTATTTGTCACAATGATATATGTGGTCGTTTTCTTTATATATTGACTTCTAAAATAATCCCTTTAAAAGGGATATTATTTATTTTTGAACTGAAAAATTTGTAAAAAGAAGGATTTAGCAGAGAGAAAATATTATTTCGCAATGTATTCCAATTCCTTCACTTTATAATGTAAAATTAGTTATAAAAATACCAAATCAAAAAATAATGACTAACACTCGATTCAGAAAGAAAATAATATATGCAAGATAATATTTTAACAACATTTGTTACAGTATGCAAAAAAGTACAAAATATATTATTGTTCGTAATTTTGACAACTTCTATCCAGAATTATTATTCATGTGTTGACAACTTCTATCTAGAATTATTATTCATGTATTGTACAATATTTTATTTCAAGACAAAGTGTGTGATTACTCAATCGGTTTGTTTGAAAACGTAAATATCTTCCGTATTATTAAATTAAAGAGACAATGTGATCAAAATTTACAAATTAAATTTTGGGATGAGCTTTTTGTTAATTATTCAAAGTCACTATTAGCTCGTGTGTAGCTTTATTTCGACGTTACTTATTAGTGCAGTTTGTTGAACGTTATCTAATATGTATCTTCAAAAAATCAATTTGTGTAAAGGATATTTTCTAAAGCTTTATAACTTCAGGATATATTTCTTTGTGCTGAAGCAGTGCAATACCAACTTCAATTACCCATGTACCGAACTTTATATATGTTTCAAAATATCAATAGTGCACTTATTGTGTTGAGTTTGTAGAAATGTAGAACATTTTCAAACCATTATAGACTTTCAATACATTTCTTTGTAAGTTGAATATTCTGTTATATACGTACATAGATATTACATAAAAAAAATTAATTACCTTAAGATAACTTTAATACAGTTGAACTATAATACAAGTGGTTATAAACCAAGTACTCTATTGTATCACCAACATATTCAAGATTTCTTATAAAAAAATCTATGTTTTCATACCATGGTGCCATTATTCATGGGTGAAGTAGACAACAGGCTAGCCGTACGTAACAAACATGCATGTTTTACTCTTCATGTTGACAATATAAGACATTCAGGGTAACAAGGTATAAGTGGTATAAACCATCGCTGAATTAAAGATGTATCATGTCTTATTGTCTTGTAAGTGTGCAAACACAAAGAAAGCAGCTTGCCAGCGCCGATAAGTGCCGTTAAGTGCCGGCAAAGTAAATCGCAATCGGCGTTCCTGCCTTTACTATGTTCGTATCCATTGAAATGCATGTAAACATTTTCGGCGCCGGTAGACGCAGGCATCTGAAAGCAGGTAACCCGCTTTCTTTGTGTTAGCACCCTAAGTGATGTTTTATTGTAACAAGTTTTACACAGGATAGGTAGGTACCTACTATAAAATTTACAGAAAAGATATATTCCGAGAATTACAATGAGCAATAATTGCGCCATATTATAAAATTATTATAATATATCACTATCACGACATATCTCACCAGCAGGGTAGACAGCAGACTAACTTTGGGATTATCTAGGTATAACAATGAATCTTCTTAGAAGTTACATACTTAGTATTTTTTGTATCATCCAAAAAAAAAGATAAAGTTTATCACCAAATCTGATTCACCATTTTTTTGACGATGAATGCGGTTGAATCGCTGATAGCCCCACGTATCAGGAATGGCGTGGTGGCGCAAAGTAGCAGTAGTGTAAGAGCTATTACTGCGCTCATTTTTGCAACAAATTTTCGTAAGGTAGGTACTAAACTTTTATATTAAAGGATTTTAAAAAAATGGAGTTACTGAGTAATAAAACTAGAATCGATCCATTTGTATTCATTAGAAGTAACCATTGTTATCAATTCCAATAAAATATTTAATTAATTAATGCCTTGGTTGGTATGTATGAATTGGGTGGTTAGGTATATATTTTGTTCGGGAAGGTTAAATGTCTAAATTGGTTTGTAATAATTAATTTATCGTCGAAATTAAATACTGAATTTACGTCTGAAATAATTTCAGTGGATTATTTAAGTGTATGTACATAGAACAATGTATAAAATCTTTTATCACTGTTAGATATTAAGGGTAGTTTGGAAGAGATTGCAATTAAGCGATCGACTCGTTCTCTGTGAATTGAATGGTCTAGCCAATAAGTAATTTATTATAACATTCTAATGATGTTTAAATCAACATTTTGTTGTGATCTTATTTCTGTCTACTGTCGTCTGACTTTTATATGTGGATTTATATGACACAAGTCATGTAAGTATGTGTATGTATGTGTGCACATACTTTTTCACTGTACATGATACATTATGCACTATGTGATTTGTGGCTATCTATATGCTTAGTGCATATATATTATAATTATTCCACTTATTTATATTTTTTATTTGTTGTTATTATGCTGTGTATTGTTTTGTTGCAAGATACCGTATGCTATTATTGAGTTATTACATATTTGTATAGTTCATAAGTTAATTAAAATGTTTAATTATTATTTTATATATACTCTGTAAAAGGCATTAGCCGAATATTACATAAATAAAAAAATTATTGAATGAATGAATGAATAAATAAATATTTTTTTACAAAAAACACACCACCCACGTGATACCTATGAGATAATTCTTACTAACTTACTTATACAGCACTGTCCACTGCTAAACATAAGCCACCTCTGTATGTCTCCAGTTATATCTGTATTGTGTTTTTCGTAACCAATCACCAGCGATTCTTTTAATATTGTCAGACCAAGGTGTGGAAGGTTTTACTCTAGGTACTTCTTTTATTTTATTTTTCTACTCTTCCCTTTTTTCTTTGATGTTCTGTTATTGATCGGAAAATTTAAGTTTTATAGTAAAAGATAATATTTAAATTAAATCAAACACTGTTATTATTTATCTTAGTATGTTCTTCTTACTAATATAAATACATAGTACATATTACAACTCTAACAGGATATTCGAAAACTTGCAAAAAATAGAAGACATCTGTTTTACAGACACAGATAAATATAAAATGTCTATACTAATTAAAATCTCATTTTCGTATACCCTTTTGAACGTACGTATCAAACCTACTATTTTACTACTATGCGAATTCCTCTATTCTATAATATAAAACTACCTTCATTTCACCAGCTTTGTATTTAACAAAACCATTTCGATGAAATTCAATTCGAAATAAATAATCAATTATTATTTAATATAATATTATGATTCAACAGTGAAATTATATTAATTTATATTTTGTTCGTGAATCGGTTATGAATTGGTAAAAATTATTTTATTATTCATGACACTAGGTATTACCGTTCGATTGTACAATAAAGTAATTATTGTCATTTTTAAATAAATGGGCGTTCACTTGTGTTAATTAAATCGTTTCATGAATCGTATTATGAAATTAATTACGTGCAATAATTTTATCAAAGCCTTCTCAACCAAGTTAACATTTTTATTGCTGTCAAAATTGAAAAAAAAAACAATATTTTTTTTTATTACTAATTTGTTTCGACTTAAATAAAGTAAACTTTTTAGAATAACGTGTGAAAATGTGCAGAAAGCATATTAATAATAATAATAGCCTACCGTGTATGAATGAAATACGTTGAATCAATGTTTCTTTTTTTGCATCTGTCTTGACTTGGATATTATGCGTATTTAATTTTCACTACAATTTATTCCTTATCCTGAATTCCTTATTTTTCGTTGGCAAAGAGGACTACATGTACATATATGTTAAAGTCATGCAGGAGATCTATTGGCTATTGTGCCACGTGGTGTTGGATAATAGATAACCTCTTAAAAATGTTAGTATTTTTGCGCTTTAGTTCATTGTTATACGTGGCTTTGTTATAAAGATCAATTAATAACATTGAAGGAGACCCACCGCTCACCCGGAAACCACAAAATCTGGAGATTTCCATACATCCGAAATTCTTCTCCACACCGAATAACAATTCTTGTCCACACCGAAGGTGCCGTAGTGGGAAGCCTGAAGGGCTGACCGGCCATAACACCCCATTATTTGATAGGCAACATTAAAAAGTTCGTCGAGTTCCAATAATACCTACATTGTTTTAATTATTGAAAAACCATCATGTACCTACCTTGCACAGCAACCACAATATCTTTTGGCGAATGCGATAACGGAAGAATCAAAACATTTACAGCTCAGCTTTTCTTAAGATCCATTCACATTATTTTATGTTGAAGTCGTGTCTATCTACGTGCTTTTATAATTTTAAAATATATAGGTATAGGTAGTATTATGTTATTTATTGAATGATTTTTCTACAACCAAAAATAACATTTTGAGATAATAAGTGAAATAATTACCTTTATAAGAAGGTGTATGGTTTAATTAAAATATTAACAGACACGTCGTTATTACGAGTATATTATATAAATTACTCATATGTTTGTAGTGTCATAGAATTAAATATTTCCGTTATTTTGCTATATCCGTTATAAAATAAACAACATGTTCAATTTATAATAGAATTAATAATAAAATTTAATTTATTGAATTGTATTGCGTGATGACACACTTCCGTTTGTATTGAATAATTACCTACGTTACCAATAATACTAATAATAACTTTTTATCGAAAAACAAATGTGTTGCCGTAATATTTCTATTAAGTGAGTAATGACATTATTGTGAGAAAATTCTACATATTTATCGTGAAAATAATTATAAATTAATCTAATAAAAAATAATCTGATTGTATGTATTCACCAAATAAAGTGAATGTCACGTCAGACAGGAGAAGATATTATATTATAATGTTGGTAAATAAATGAGATTGATTAGCAATGATATATAATGGCATACATTTTAGTTCCAATCGGCGTTACGTCCATTTTACTTGATTTTCTGGTAGCCCCATAATATTTGATATCTACCCACTAATAAATTATAAGGAAAGTAGTTGTTGCAAGTATACTCAATTCTAAATATGTTTATCCTGGAATGTACTCGTAGATGAAAAAAAATAATTAAAAATACTACAGATTCACCTCATAACTTAAAATAATTTTTGGACTTAACGGAGTTTGAAACTTTCATAAGGATTTAATTGTTTTGTAATACAAATATTATGTTACCATGTAGTTTTTAGGTACAAAAATCTAGGGCCAAAATTGCCAATTTTCTCTCACCTTTTAAGGCGTTTTTTTTCCTTTTTCCACTATTATTTTTTAGTTTTTCGTTTCCTAGATGTATTATTTGCTAAAATTTCACAGTTTTCAGTTGAAAGATTCATTTTGAATAATCTATTTTTTTTTAAATATTATGCACAGATTACACCAAGGTCGCCATATTGAATTTAGATAAATCTAGAGCTGTGATTGGCTGTCTGCGGACATAATGGTTGTTTAAAACCAAATGTAAGACGGACTTAACGTTGTTGGGAATAAAACTATTTTTTTGACCGCGATTTTCTTGAATGGAACACAAATATTGGGTCAAGAAGTCGGAAAACAACGAATCAATATTTAGTTGATATTTGATATTAATTGGACATATTATTATTGTCAATTGGAACTATACGCCTCAATTTTATTTTAATGACCAGACAAATGGTGAGAGGTGTTATTGGATTGTATGTAGATTCTTCATAATATTAAACATGTTAGCATAAAACATTACAACAAAATTAATAACGACAATAGAAATACTATTAAACCATCACGGCATATCTGCAAGTTGTATAGTCAGCGAACACAAACTGCATGTAATAAACATACGTACCATAATTTGCGTGCCGATAAAAAATAAGACATTTATGATGACATTTGCGACAAGTATACAACATCACTGACATTTAGATATCAATAAATTTCTATAACGTGAGGTTATAGGTACGAACATTTTATAGAAAACACGAGGCTTATAAAAAAAAGTGCGAGACCTTTATTATTTACCTGAAACTCCACAGGAAAAAATACAAAATAACTTTGTGAAAAATCTTGTGGAAACGGGGAGCTTATCGCATAAGCATAAATTTACAACTTGTATCTTTTTTAATTAAAAAATCCATAACAACCAACATCTATAAGTATAACATATACCTCTTAATCCTGTTTATTTGTTATTCCTAATTATTTCTAAGATAAATTGAAAAAAAGCACAGTATGTAGTAACCTTCCAAATGACTTTCATTTACTTCGCTTACTAGTATACGGATACTCTCGACTCCATCATCAGGCGATTAGTAAAATCTTTTAATTATTCGCCTGATGGTGGAGACGAGAGTCTCCGAATCGAATACTAGTAAACGACGTTAATTAAAGTCATTTGGAAGTTAACTACATACTGTGTCATTTCAATTTATCTTGAAATGAACTTCCAACAAGTAGATACATCGAGAGAAAATATTTTTAAATATCTGTTAAATTATAACACGACTTCAAGGTATATAATTGCGTGTCTATTGTCCTAAGGTTACACTTGAAGCTTTCTATATTCATCTCATCTTGCAGACTTATAGGTATGCAATTTGTCTTAAAATCAAGGATTCACAAACCTAAATCTCTAAATCTCGTCATTTGATTTTATATTTATAAAGCACAAAAGGTAAAATTATTATTATTATTTATTCTCTAAAAATTGACACCACTCACCTTGACAGCCTTCACCTTTCGGTGAGTGATGTAGGTACACAAAATATAACACTTACAAATCATAAAATTATTTTTTTTAGCAATCATAGATATAAAAAAAATACCTTTAGAACCTAACAAAACACACTCCAACAAAAAATATCATTGAAATTAAAATGCACAATCACCATTCTGACAGTGACAATATGTAAGGTACGTCAACAAAGTGGGTATAATATAAATTCCAAAATAATATGATACTAAAAATAAACATTACATTATATTTACCTAAATGTTTTCAAAGCGAAAATTCATATAAAAAAACATAAAGAAAATAATAAAATACATACAGCTTTGTGTACCATAGGGTAAAAAGTATTTCATCAAAATTTCTGACTTCTGAGAATACAGTCATCATCATCATCTCGCCATTCAAAACTCCTCTTGAGAGCATAAGACAGAAATCAGCCTCCTCATGCTTACTCATGTCGTTGGCATAGAGACGATGTATTATCATAGAGGGACATCCAGGCTATCGGAACCCTAGTGTAGTGCATTTAATACTCCTCGTGAGACTACAACACTGACTTAAAATATTACGACACTATAGACTTTTGTTTTATAAGAATCATTTTTTTTATTATTTACACACTAAAACCTCTTCCATCACATTCTCTTACGTCTCTTTATTGGTGTGAACGACACGTTTACGGAATATTTGGATTACAATATGAAATAGAAAAGGTTTTCACTTTAACCTTTTTTACGCTATGTAACCATCAAAGAAAATGTACACACCGAACGTATTTTCATCTCTTGTAGCAACCTTTATTTGCTAAGTCAAAAATCAAAAGTTGCCATGAGCATTGTAGGTTACATTTATATGCAATATTTTGGATACAAGCATATTCCCAATATATTTAAAATATTATAAAACATAAGTACCTATATTAAAAGCATAAAATTTATATTGAAAAGCAAGGATAAAGGAAGAAGGAATGTTAGCAGAAGGCAAGCGTCATGACTCGAAAACATGCGCAGCTAAAGAGATGTAAGATTTGTGTCGTGGTTAGATGGAAGAAATCACTTTATAGTGATAATCTCGCCACTGCACATCGTCTTAGTTTTTAAAAAAATTATACTATTTTGTTAACACTGTAATGTATTGATGATGTGCAAGAAGAATAAATAAATAAATAAGATTTGTGGGCGAGTTTTTTAACCTTTGAAGAGACAAAGAAGTATTCGCCCAAGTGATGATGATGAAAAAGGAAGTCAGTTGAGTTTGTTGATATATCAGTTTCAGTACAATATGTTGGTTACAATTTAAACATTTTATAATATTATCAAGATGTGTCCTGGAACTTTTGGAAGCTATTAAAACTCGCCTCTGTATGAAAATAAAATAAAAAAGGAGATGTCTTTTTCGCATTTTTGTTGCGCGTAGTAGTTTTTGAATATTACGCCTAAAAATATTTTTCACCACTGTAACAGTATCAAAATTATTATGTTTGTATGTTTGATTTCTTCCATCTTCTAATATTTGTTTTATGTTTGTTGGCTGGCGTTTCGTGTTTGTACAAAATCATGAAAAATTCTTCTTTGTAACCGTAAACCAGATTTTGATCCAGTCACCGCGTTTACCATACGGGACCGTTTCATGAATTGAATACCTGAATGTTAAAAGGCACAAATAAATGTAGGTACACAGTACCTACATGTCCTTTGATTTTACTTTGTGAAGCTTCTAATACACACACAGTTCATAAAAATGCATGGGTTTGTTTGTTACTACAAAATAAGTATATTTTGAAATATCTTATTAATGAATAAATGTAAAAACATCATGACAGATTATTAATAAATTTTATTCCCTATATATTCTGTCTTGTTATTAATAAATATAACTTTTTCTTCTTCTTCCTCTTGATGTAGATTATCGATCTGTTAGGTTAGAAGTTGACGCCTCTTGTGATGCTGAAGACCAACTGTCATTCCATCTTTTTGGTGCATCTATTAAATATAACTAATAATAATTAATTAATTTAAAAATGATTTATAACACTGCTATATTTTTACTTTAATTCATTACGACTCTAACGTTTTCACCCACTTCAATAGGCATTCTCAAGAGTACCCATGAAGTAGAATTATATTAGGGGAATAATAGTTAATACAATATAAGCCTTACCAGTCATAAAAAATACCAAATACTTATTGTACTAAAAATTTATTTTTATATTTAAACATCGGTATTAATTGTGTAGTTAGTATTGAAGGAAGATCCATAAAATATGTTTCGGTTTGTTGAAAAAGTTTTTCGATTTATAAGTTTAAAACCAATGCGACATCGTAGTAGTCCTTGTACGTGAAATAATAAAATAACGTTTAAGGAGTTGTCAAATAATAGAACTATACCCTTAATAATTTTTAAAATGAAACACAATATGTAGTTATTACACTATTTACTTTATTTATTTTTGCGAGCCGGCTTTCAAGAGCTTTCGCTCTCATCGTCAGGCAAAAGTAAAGTGAAGCTTCATTACAAGTTAAGTGCTGCTTCATTACAAGTAAAGTTACTTAACTTGTAATGAAGCTTCACTTTACTTTTTCCTGATGATGAGAGTGGAAGCTCTTGAAAGCCGGCTCGCAAAAATGAATAAAATCAATAGTGGAATAACTACATACTGTGTTTCATTTTAAAAATTATTAATATGAACTTCCACCAAGAACCGTCGGTCGATAAATTAAACTTTACTTTACCCTTACATATTTATTAGGTAACCGTTTACTCTGTGTGATATACTTTGATACTATGATACTTTTATAACAGGTATTTTGTATGCATACCTATTCAAAGCGAGTAAATTGTTCCACTAATTTACATACTGTTGATGAGAACAATGTTCATATTATTAAAGCATAGAAAATTCTCTTGGCAATCTATGTAGATAATTTTACGTCTAGCTTATGTTAATTAAAAGGCAATATTTTAACACTTCTCTGTTTTATTATTTTAAAACAAATAAGTTAACAAGCTCAACATACATATATTTTGAAAGCTGCCATTGTGGCGAATTTGTTTACCTTACTAAAAGCGCAAAGCTTTCCAACATTATTATTATAATGTAAGTCAAAATTCTACTTTTCCCGATGTTTCTTTAACCCTAAATAAACTGAATTTGAAATATTGTAGTGGTACTGATTTTTTTATATTTGTAGGTACCAACATATCATATAAACTTAATTAAATAACAATATATAAAAACATGTACCTAAAAACAAGTCACACAGATCGAGTGAGTCTCAAATAAAGCTGTGAATTTAGTATTATGAGAACTAATGCGACTATATAGATATATACACAATGCACGAAATATATATACATATTTCACCCAGAACCATTCTTGGAACCATTCAGAAGACATTCTTGATTTTATCTTAGCCGGCCTTAATCGAACCCAGGGTATGGTGTCTCAAAAGGCAAGAGCGTTTCTTGAGACTAATTTATATACAAATATATATCGTGAAAGCCTTTTACTTGTTAAAAATATCTATATTCATATAATAATTTAATTTAAACCATATTTTGTTAATATCAAATATAATGAGTAATAGTTACAATCAAAATATTTATTATGACAATAATGGACCAGTGGCAAAAAAAGAAAAAATCATTCAATGTATGGTAAGTTTAATTAATGAAAAAAAAACGAAACAATAAACAATACTAGATTTTTATCAAGGAATTGAACCGTAACAATGAAAGGAAAATGAGTAGTTATTAAGTGAAATATAATTGCAAAGGCATAATGATTAATTGATTATTCCCAGTATTGACTGGTATACAAGTGTTAGAAATCCATAAATATACTACATAATTTATAATGTGTTGTTATAGTATTATACGTATACATATATCAGATTTAAAATCGAATGACGTCTCTCTCGCGTTTTTTGATCTGTCGCAGAACTATTTTGTGTAAAAAATGCAACACAAAATTAAGTTGATAATGATAATTAATAGAAAAAATAGAAAACAAATAATTTATCATTATTGTCGAGAGCTCATTGCAAAATTGTTAACATAAAACACGTTTAAGAAATTTAATATTTTAAGTTCAGCGATGAGGTACACCACTCATCCTAAATGTCTTAGTTCTTATTAGTACGGTGAAGATAACTTTCATGTTACATGCAGTTGGTCTTATCCACTTGTGATACAGTGATGTTAAGAATGAATTATAACACTTTTTGTTTAGGAATCCCACAGTAGTTACCATGTTATTTTTCTCGTGAAAACAGGTCGCTCTTCTCTAATTAGTACAAAATTCGTCATTCTCCTATCAAAACAATCATAAAGATTTGAAACTATCGCAGAAACGGTATCCCCTAATATTATTGAATTTTGTAGTCAATAGATATTTATAAAAAAATATCAAAGAATAAATTATTCAGGTATTTATACTAATTGGTAAATATACCCAGAATTTCCTTTTCATAGCTTCCTAATTATGCACGTTTTACATCAAAGAATCGAGTAGTTTTTAGCTCGCCTATTTCAAAACCACGCCAAGCGAAATATTCAATAGAATTTTCTACAAAAGATGGCATGAAAAAAAGAATTATGCAGATAGCACTGGTATTTGTAGGTATTGATGTAGTACCTATGTATGTTCATTTGTTCTGACAACCAGCGGTACTAAAAACTTTTAAAGTTATGCATTAAATCAAGCGAACTCCATCCATGTTAAGAGAAGTGGTGTGTAGTGGAGCAGTTTTATAAGCATAGCTTACACCTGATGAGTTCTCACCACTGATAACTGTTGAAAATAAACCAGAGAGGTCAAAAAAATAATTATGTAGGTAATCTCAGCATAGTTTGTCAATTCAATCCAATCCAAGTCGATTGGAGCTGATGGCGTGAGCGTAATATTCGTTAAATTTATCATTGATCCTATATTGCCAATACTAACTCACATTGTAAATTTCTCACTAGATTCCGGTACTTTTCCTTCCATTTGGAAGAAAGCTCACGTCATACCTCTCCCCAAAAAATCTAATCCTATAACGGAAGGAGACTACCGTCCTATCTCAATTCTTCCCATTTTTTCAAAAGTCATGGAGAAGGTTGTTCATGAACAACTTGTCCACCATCTCACTTCTCATAACATACTCTCTCCCTTTCAATCTGGTTTCCGTAGTGGGCACAGCACCGCTACTGCCCTTGTCAAAGTGACTGACGATATACGAGGCGCTATGGAAGAAAGAAAACTCACCCTTCTCTTACTACTTGACTTCAGCAGCGCCTTTAACTCTGTCGACTTTGACATACTTCTCGCAAAATTAAAATATTACAATCTCTCCGACAGCACAATTCGCTGGTTTGATTCTTACTTAAGAGATAGGACTCAATCTATTAAAGTGAATGATAATCAAACATCAGATTGGTTACCACTGACGGCAAAAGTTCCTCAAGGCGGAATCCTATCATCTCTCTTATTTTCGCTCTATATCAACTCAATTGTCGAACATATAGATATTGACCATCATCTGTACGCAGATGACTTACAAATCTATTCACATTTCGAGTTGGATCAAGCTCAGCTTGCATTTAGTCACGTACCTAAATGGTGAATTGGACCGCATTTCTCACTGGGCACAGCAAAATGGTCTATTACTCAACCCTTCTAAATCTCAAGCTATTCTTATTGGTAGTTCCCGCCTCTTATCTAAAATTCGATCGGAGTTATTACCCAAGCTATACCTTAATAGTTCTGAAATTCCTCTTTCCAAAAAGGTCAAGAACCTAGGTTTATTTCTCAACCAAAATTTATCCTGGCAGCCCCAGATTGGAGAGGTTAGTCGTAAGTTTTTCTTTAGTCTCCATTCACTTAAACGTCACCAAAACTTTTTTCCTTTAGAGACTAAAATTCTTCTGTCCCAAACTCTACTTCTCCCTCTACTGGAATATGCGGATGTAGCCTACCTGGACATTACTAACGAACAACAAATGAAACTTGAGCGCTTACAAAACATATGCATTCGTTTTATTTACGGGCTTCGTAAATTTGATCACATCTCCCACTATCGCAACGAGCTCAAATGGTTAAAAATGTCACAGCGTCGAAATCTGCATATTCTTTGTCTTCTCTTTAATGTTCTCCACAATCCAACTACTCCGAACTACCTAAAATCTCGTTTTGCACCTTTGGCATCTCATGGTTTGCCTCTTCGTTCTGGTGCACTTGGTACGTTGACCATTCCCACTCACAGATCATCCTTCTTTACATCTTCATTCACTATACATGCAGCTCGGTTATGGAATGATTTACCCTTATTGATCAGACTTGCTCCTACTATTTCTATATTCAAAAGCAGACTGAAACATCACTATCTCTCTCTCAATAACTCAACTTAACCATATCCCTTCCCCTCCCTCCCCTCACCGCTATATATGTATATATATGTGTATATCTATGTGTGTATGTATGTATGTATGTGTAGGTATATATATGTATGTGTGTGTATGTATGTGTATGTATATTTATGATTGTGTCTATACTATTTATATTATTTTATTATGCTTTTTGTTTTTAGTACTTATACCTACTTAAGTTATATGTACCTATATATATTTTATTTATTTTTTATTATATCTTTTCTTTTATGTACTTAACTATGTACATCAATATTAATGTATCTCGTATCTCTCTCACATTTGGTTGGTTGGTAGAAATTGCCTTAAGGCAATAAACCCGCCATTTGTGCTACTTTGTTTATAACAAAATAAAGATTATTTTATTTTATTATTTTATTTTATTTTATTTATAGTTCCGGGAAAAAATTATAACCTTGTTACTTTTATTACATCAAGCTATTTAGTGCACATAGATAATTAATTGTATGTAAGAAAATATGTACCTATACATAAGTAAATATTTTCACTGTTTGAAAAACCAGACTATTATTTGATACACAAATGTGATAAAAATTCTTGGTTCTCATTAATTATTAGGTATATTTTCAGTCCTTTTCTGCGTGTCTACAGCATACATATTAAAGTATAAACCACATAATATACAAAATGGCAACAATTGGAGATGAAGAAACAGCGCCCGACTAATGCAAGTCCAGTTTAACCGGACTCACACTAAACATGCGCCTGTTACATTAAACTACCTACTGTAAGAATGAATAAAATGTGTTGTCGTATCTATGAATTCCTGAAAATTTCATCACAAAAATGATTCTGAGATATATATTTGAATACAAAATAGATAGAGTTATATATTTGCACTGTATCATATAACTAGGAGAGATGAAAATATGCACGACAAAACACTAAAAACGCTCTCATGAACAATTATTTACATTTAGGCAGATACGACTGTTAGTCAGAAGAGAGACGGTATAATAAATTGATAGTTGCAAGTAAGTACTAACATGTAAAACTAATGTCGTTCGAATCAGACATTTGAACGCTGTAAATAATTATATTACCTACATATACACAATCAACTTCAGCCACCTCTGTTAACTTCGTATCGTAAATTTATGTACAAAAAAATATATTGAAAGTGGTACATATGGCGTTATGGAAAACTCAAACATAATCAACCGAATACGTTTGTTTGTAGATTATTCAACAACATATTTAATTTGTATGCATAAATATATCAGTTGTATATAAAGGCCATAAAAATTGAAAATAAAACGAAAAGTTTGGTAAATGAGTATTTAATTTTTATCAATATCAAATATTATTCTCGCTCCTACATGTCTAGCTATCTATACCATCATGGGTTTCCCACAAATAGGGTAGCTAATAGACTAAATTTATAATAAACACTTGAATACTTTTCTGTGTGAATAGATTTCAACCCCAATAAAGGTGCATTGTACCTAGTGGGGCAACAACATCAACACTTTGTTAATAATTAATGTGATAATATACCTAGGTATTTCTTTTCTCAAATATGTGTAATTTTTTTTTTTATTATGAATCAAGAAATTTGAATTTGAAGAGTATGGATTAGAGCCATACGTCATCATGTAATCAAGGTGTGAAAAGAAAAAGAAAGGGTGAACTTTTTTTGATTCTGGAAGGAAAAACAAAACATATTTTCTATACGAAAACAATTGATGACAATGACGTTGACGTTTCATATTATTTCAGATTATCTCAAGGGCGCCGGAAAAGTATTGTTTTCAATTTGCTTCTAAAAGTGGTTATCGGCTAAGTTTTCTTCAGTGGTTGGCAATTCTAAAAAATAGATCCGGCAACACCAAAATCCCTTTGAAATTTTTTCAGTACAATCAACAACGTTGCAAATGGAAGCAAAAAGGGAGTGCAAGGATAGGAAGAACTGGCGAACTCGATAATCTTTCTATCCCACGAGACAAAAGACGTGATGGTTTGTATTTGAATTAATATTGCAATAATTGCATCGAACTAAATATGATTTTTTGTATATGTTTAATGGCCTTGTGCCGTATATGTTGTTAAATAAATAAATAAATAAATAAAAATAAGCTCTATCATTCCTAATATAAAAATTCGGCATTCATTAACCGTCTAACTGATATATCAAACACCTATTAATTATAAGAGAGAACTTCAAAGGACATCATATCAGAAATTTTAGGTAGTATTTTATTATTATTCAAAAGTAAAATATTATTAGTGAAAGGAGAAATATAAACTTTATCTACTGTATCAAAGTACTTACAAAGTTGAATATAAGTTCTCTCTATTTAACGATTCTCTTTTCTCTCTCGCTCTTTATCTGTATATTTTTAGTGCACTGGAAAAGACGGTGTAGCGCCCGCTACAGTCAAACAGATGCAGGGCCCGTAGTCAAAACACATTTTAACGTTACGCTTTCGTACGAATATAGACGACGTTGCGAGAAAGTGTCAATTTTCGTAGCTAAACTACATATTAGCTACGAAAATTGTCACTTTCTCGCAACGTCCTCTATATTCGAACGAAAATGTAATGCTAAAATTTTTTTGACTCCGGGCTCAGGTGTGAACCGACTTGTGACAAATTTACCGTCATCTCATTGTCAATCTTTCTCCCATCTCTCTGTAATTCTTGTTGTATTTAGTATATTTGTTTTAAGTAGTATTTGTTGTTACTTTCAGTAAAATTGTAATAATTAAAGGCTGATGCCATTAATGTATGAATATAATAATAACTTAATATTAGTTTTAAATCTTTTCATATTGTTACTTTACTTAGTTGTAAGAATCTTTTGTTGTAAATATATTTCTTTGTAATCTCATGAGCGAAACACTGTTTCTTTAAGATAATAAAAATATATTGAAAAAAATATCACTCTGTTGTTTTGACAATGTGATAAGCCAGTGAAAATTCTTGAGGATGTAACAATCACCTGTTTGTTTACTATATGTTTGAAACTATTAACATACTCAGCTTTAATATTTGGGTGAGTTGGAAGAGATCGCGCCTTTGCGATAAACTCGCCCTCTGTATATAATATATTGTATTTATTTTGAATGAATACCTTTTATGTAATTGTTTCTAATCAATTTACAGTAAAGAATGAATAAATAAATAAATAATTATTTTCTTCCTTATCACTGAACTTCACAGAATACTTTGCCAACTAAGTGTTAATTGAAAATAAAAAAAAGAATTTGACATAAATGAATTCATGAAAATTTAGGGACATACTTACAAAAAGTGGAATATTTAAGTTATAAGTTTGAACAATTATTATTGCTATAATTTGCATTGTGATTTTTTTCAATTTAATGGATGAATATAATTATAATAAATATGAAACGTAAATGTGTCTTTTCTCCATAAAATTAATTAAAAAATTAAAGCAGAAACCGTCATAAAGATAATTGGGTATCTAACTGACTTTGGCCTAACGAATTCGGAGAAAATTTAATGCAAAATAATTTTGTAAATACTTAAGTTTGTCAAGATTAGGGGTAAATAAAGGAAACATTAATGAATAAAACTGAGGGTTGTTACACTAGTTATATTCTTGAATTAATAATTGTAGTATGGTAGGTATATAAACAGACAAATTTTCAATCCAATTAAAGTGGGGTAACCAGCAAACCAACCGCATGCAATAAACATGGCAGCTGTCATCTCTGGGCCAACAAATAAAAAACTAAAACCTTCTGAATGGGAAGCAAAACTCATTGCTGAACTTGAGATTTTTTTATTCATATAATCTTCTACCGTGGACGTGCGGTCTCACAGACCCCGCATCAATTTCGTTTCGATAGTTTGGATCCCCTTTCTGCATTGCTGTCCATCTCAGTAGCCTCGTACTTAGTTGTAGGATAAACATTTTTAGTGGAGGTCGTGTCATTTATTCATTGGTATGTAAGTTAAGTTATTTGAAAAACTGTCAGATTTGCATGCTTACATTGCATGGGAATAATAAGATATCTACTTTTACATAGATCATTCATAAAAATTTCAGAATTCAGTACATAAAGTGTAGAATACACTCTACTTGGATGCTATTGTCCTCAATACCATATTGTTACATTTTGCATGTAACTGATGTAAATGCGAGTATTCTACTGAAATCTTTCCTTACAGTTGATTCAGCTGAAATAATGAACAAATACCTACGTACACAACACCAACATCAGTCTTTTCAGGATTCAGATCTAGAAAAGAACGAGAACATCAATCCATTGTTCATAGATTTATTTGTATTACATAAACATGGTATACTAAGTATACATAGTAGAGCATTGAAAGAATGATCTTGCATTCACAACGGGTAGGTAGGTACGTTTTCGTATATTGACACCGAATACAATGTGTAGTTCCTACACTTACCTAGTTTATCATTTAAACAATGCATTATTACTTATCATTTATAATGATTTTAAAGTAAAGACGTTACACGTCCATTTTAACAACAAAAAAAACATATTGTAGTGACTTTGTGTTTACGCAGAGAACTGGGGGGCTAAAAAGGCCACTTTATATGAATCATATTATGAATTGTAAAACGATTTAACGGCAATATTTCATCAAATATGAGTTGTAGATGAATTGCTCAATGTGGCCATTTTAGGCCTCGTGCTTTTTTATATTTGCATGTCATTCAATTGACGACTATTAATACTTGTAGGTATATATTTCGAAAGTAGTTAAACCAATAACTTCAACATTGTCCTATATCAAACACTAGAGTTTGTTGAGAACTACATACAAGCCGTCTATGAAAGCCTGAACACTAATCGTCCATAAGATAAAAACGAACGTTTTTGAAATAGGATTTCCAATTTTTAATTTAGGTTATTTATTTTACGTTTATAATTACACATGAAACTATACGAGTACACTGACTACTGGGAGAATATGATATAATATTTATGTGATTAGCAGATCAACGAGGCTAAAAGTGTTATGATTTTGTTTCTAATTCATTTATTGTGATTATGTTTTTGAGTGTATCCAGTGTTTAATTTATTATCTATAATGTGTTATTGCCGTTTTGAGATATAAGTATGATGTATTATTAATGTAATGTTCGAGTTCGTCGGTAGCCTGGAGGTAGAGTCTCGGCCTCGCGAACAAGGGGTCCGTGGTTCGATACCAGGTGCCGGCAAACTCCCCTTTCACTACACAAGCTTTAAGTATATTACTGTGAAAGGTGTATATGGTTGTATTTGGGTTTATAACAAAAACCCAGATATATCTTTAAAAAAAAAAATGTTTGTTACCACTATGTATCAAATGCGTAAGCCGTATAGGAAATGAAAGGCTTAGAGAATACAACGTCACATTATTTGTTAGTGCCTCGGACGAAACTTGAATCCGCAACCTATCTTTTCGTGAGGTGTGCTTTATCCAATTTAGCTTTTGGGTGACATGCCGAAGGCATTCTCTCCTATAAACTTCGATAGCTGCTTCATGTGTAGGGACTGTTCTGCGATACCTAGTACCGGTACTGTATGCTGAATGTTATCTCATGTATTTCATATTTGATTTATTTATAAAAAAAAATATTAATCATAAAATTTTAAATATATTAAAATTGGTATGTCGTTATTAAGGTCATGTTTGGTATTTATTTTGTAATGTGTAAGCAAACTTTGCAGGTTTATGTGCCAACTTTTGCTCATCTATTGGTACTATATATTGTAATAACTATGTTTGGGAAAATTATAAAATAAAAATAAAAAAATAAAAAAAAATATTTTCATAATGCATTTCTGTTCTCACTCACACAGTTTTTTTTTTTACTTAAAGTAAGAACAGACTTTTTAAAAATGCATGTGATTTTTTATGCAAACACATTCAAAGCATGAAACTTTGTTGTAATGTGTCTAGAAACATCTACTGTTATACAAGCATCTTCGTATAAAAAATTAGGTACATAGGCCTTTTGTAATATTTAAAAATGGAAATAATAATACACGTGTTGTTTTGTACAGTCAGTGTTGGGTGCTGTGAAAAAAGTGAATATGTAGGTATCTACCTATTATATTCTTGTAAACAGAATGAAAAGAATAATATTGTATGTATGTTTACTAGGGTGTGTCGCTCTCCATACAAAAAAAATAAAGTTTATTTTATTTTAACTCCTTAGTACTCAAAAGTTGTATGATGTTACTAATGACAAGAAAATACAAAAAAACGCTACTCCAAACATCATCTTTAGCCTCCTCAAGCAGCATGAAGTTTTGAAAAAAAGGCAAAAAACGTGTGCCCTAATAATGAAAATAGAAAAAACATTGAATCATTACGATGCTATGTATTAGTGATTTTATGTAAATAAGAGTGGGTTTAAGATAATTAAAACAAAAATAAAACGACATGCATTATATTTGTTTATAAAAAAATTATTTGAAATCTTTGTTAGAATTGAATTTTGGCATCATATTACTTGAATATTGCCTGGCGCAAATAAAGTCTTCTCTAGCCTTGTGACCAGCAGCGGAACTAGATGCTTCTGTAGTTAATTTAACACATCTCTCCACTGATTGTGTATGGCATGGAAATTTGGGAAAGTTAAACATTTTAATGTAACCTTCAGTTGATTTTTTTTTCAAATCTATTGTACTCAAAAGAGCTGATGTGAGAATTAAAGATGGTTTTTGCTAGTCAATCAATTCTATGTAGCTGTTGCAATCAAAGTTAACTTTTGGAATTACAAATTTTCGTATACCCGGAGCTTCAATGGAGTGAGCTTTCAAGATCCTTCGACATCCCAACTCCCTTATTCTATTATCATTAACACTTAGCATGGCTCTGGGTTTGCAAAATAAGCATTACGTTGAATAACAGGATCTATTATTGCTTTTAATTCTGCTGGAAGGTATCGTGATGAACGAATTATTTTCCGTAAATTAACTGCCCCATCTTTACAAGAGTTATTACATTTTATTGTAAACCATGAAGGTGCATAGACTTTCATTACAAAAACGGCCAATGTTTTCAGATTTTCACAAGGACTTTCAGTGGCGACATGTAAACGTGAAATCCTACTTGCAGTCGTTAACCATCTGGCATGGGACATCTTCCCTGGTTGTTTTCTGGCCAAATCATCATTCTCTTTACCATTTGATACTGCTTGGCACAAAATATATTAATATTTTTGATCTGTGCTTAATTTATCACACGTAAGTTTAGGCAATGACGTCCCGATTGCAACAAACTCTATGACCTCCATATTTCCACAAATATTAAGATTTTTACCTATTGGTCCTGAAAAAGCTGAAGGTCCGCTAATAGGACCATCTAGCGATGATAATAAATGTTAAAATGGAAGTTCAATTGCATAAAGTTGACAGATGATGCCATTGTAATGGTTTTTGAAGTCTCTTTTCTAGTCTGGAAATAATTCCATTTTTCCTTCCTGTATTAACATTCGTTCCGTCACAGCCGACAGCGCAAATTTCTTCTAAGGATATTTTCTGATCTGTTTGAAAGCGAAACAAGGAGACTTCGACATCTTTCGCTGTTACTGATGACGGAGTTATATGTCCCAGATAAACAGATCCAGGCTCTTGCATGTGTGTAACATGTTTCTCAATTTTAGATTGTCGGTAAAACTTGTTTTCTTTTTTAACCCATGTAGATGGTTTTATTTATTTAAAGTATAAACCTTGAACGCTCATGATCTCCCGATTGAGCAATAAAGAATCTCTCGTTCGAATCCTCTGGCTCTCCGCAATCTACTGTGATCTATGATATTTTCTTTCAAAATCGAAGAAGCGATGGCAGCTGCAGCTCTACACGATACGCCATACCTATCGCAGGTTTGAGACCACTTGTCAAGGTTTATTTTCGTCTTAGCGTTTTCTTTTTTATTAGGGATAGGTAAGCTACAGCACTGGAAATCTTCATCTTCCTGAGTCCTTATGTCTGATTTAGAATCACTTTGGTATAAAAGTGGCGTTATCATCGTCAAAGGTCCTGGTTTACTCAGTTTTTCCACTGTCTTTTGCACTTTTTTTTTGTAACTTTTGCGTAGCAACGATGTCGATACTACCTATAAAAATTTGTCGTTGACTGCGTTGGTCTTCTAAAAAATAAACGCTCTTGTAGCGGTATTGACTTTTGTTTCCCACATTTACGTAAAGAAAAATCTTTTCATTTGCAGGCTGCAACATCAAAAAGGCGAAGACTGTTTAATATATAGTTCTCGATTTTATCCGTGTATGCTCGACTTTTGTTTTTTCTATTGAGATTTTTCAATAGTTTCTAGTAATCAATGATGTATGACATTATCATTTTTTTTTATTCTTTGCTCTAAAAGCACGGGAATAGAAGCTTTTTTTCAAAATTTCAATCAACATACGCGTAACGCTCGTAGCTATTTCCTATTTCCTGCAGCTGGTTCTTTCGATGAAATCTGCTGCATTTTATATCTCACCCACTCGTAATGTTTTAGAACATTTTCATACGTCAGCAGCATATTCCAGTTGCATGTAATTTCTTCCGGAAATTGGTTGAAAATACTTAATTTTGTGGTCAATCTGGTATCTTTACGCTTTGAAATTGTAAGATATTGTAGTAGTAGGTACTTAACTTATATTAAATCACTTAAATAGGAGACACAGAACAATACTCGTACACGACTGCAACCCACGACCGAAACCGAGCGACTTATTTTTACAACTGATAAACGACGGTAGTGCGAGAGTAAGGATCATTAGTGATTATTTATAATAATATTTTTTTTATCGTTTGATTATACTATTTACATTCAAATAAACAAGAATATTTTAATAAAAAAATATTATTAATTTTTTTTACAAAAAAAATGTATAGGGCAAAATTTCTACAATTTATCGTTTACGCCAACTTTCGGCCATTTGAGGAGGCTAATGGAAGTTCTCAAAATTAAAAAAAAAATATCAGTTAATATTCTGTTGAGAAAAGGCAACTTTTGATACCTAAGGCACTTTGAAATTCGAAAGTTGAAAAAATCGACACACACTAATGTTTACGGCGATGAATAATGTTTATGGGAGGTGTAAAGAGGAATATTTTATTTTTCAAGTAGAACTTGCTGCTCTTGAAAGTACGCGGTACTAAATTACTTCTACAGTGGTGAAATGTTATATTATATTTAAGATTATTTATTTTTATATTGTAATAATTATTATATTAAGTAACAAAATACAATGTAATGGCACCCAGATTTGCCCATTAGTAAAGCTAGGCATATTTTTGTGTATTTTTTAGATCTTTGCCTAAACTCTGAGAGTCTTTAGCAAATAAAAAATCACCCACATTAAGTTTTTCAAAATTCCTATCTATAAAAGGCATTAATTTGTAACATAAAATAAAAATTGATAAATTTTATTGGCATTGATACAGTGTGCAAGCAATTTCTTCAAAAAAATAATAATATGCAAATCCGATTTCTTTCAAAAAACAATATGTACAATAAACATCATTTTATTATATATTATGACAATGTTATCAGAGTAGGTACTGGAAATGTTGTGGTGACTGAATTGGCGCAGAACTGAATGAAGGAAGCTGGTTTATGCCTTGTGTACCCAGAAAAAGCATTGAAGGAAATTAATTATAGGTACATTCTCAATTCCAGAGTATTCGAGAAGTAAAACTTATATAATTCTGTCCATTTATACAGGTAGATATACTATAACATGCATTAAGAGCTTAAGCTTAGAGTGATTATGTTCCCCAATAGATCATTCAAAAGGAGATGGCTATAACCATTTGTTTCGGAAAAGTACCTACCTATTCTGTTCTATCCTAATGTTAGGCAAGTAGGTACATTGGGTCTATGAAATAAATAACTATCTTCTACTCTTATGCCGTATTCTAGTGGGATAGGTAAAACGACGAAATGTCATAAATATTTACCCTTACATACTTTTTTAGCTTCCTCTTTATTCATCAGCTCTTGATCCGTGTAAGTATCTCTTGGTCGGCCTCTAAATTTCTTCCATCATTCATGCCCTGCCTGCGCAATGCGATGAGCAGACCTGGGTGTCTGATCTTAAGGTCAACCAAGTTTTCTCGTTGTTAGCTAATCTTTTTTAATAAGTTGCTTATTTTCGAATACCCTTATCGACATCTCTTCGTTTTTGACATGTTTCGACCAATGAATCTTCAACATAATTGTGCCTATAGCACCTTATTTCAAAGGCAGCCAACCATTCACTTTCACTTATCGAGTAGGGGTAAGGAGATGTGTCAATAGCGGTTAGATTATTTGACTACTTTGAGGGAATGTGTTTTTTATCTCCTCACATTTATCTAGTATAAATTTTGCCTGTGCTCAATAAGTAAATTATTATTCCTTCCTAAGCAAATAAATCTATTCAACAATAATAAAAGAAAATACGTAAGAGATGTGCTTAGATTAAGATGAGTATTGAAATAATAGATTTATCCCAACTAACGAGTTCAAAATAGAAGTTTATACAATTAATTACATTTGATTATTTAACTAATGATTTACTTTCATGAAAATTGTAAATATACCGGTGTGTTAGAGGGCGACTTTGTTGACAACTATCTAAGTTGATTGTACGTGAAGAAGTGGGTGGCTGATGTTGCAGCTTATTCAGTTCTGTTTTCATCCAATGATTTGACGATCTTTGTATAAACAATAAGGTTTCGGTCATAGACATACGTTTCGGTTACCCTGTGATATCATACAGGGGCCGGTTCAAACCTAGGTACTTTTGCCTCTTGCTATACACTCTTGCGGATTGTCTACATCTCATAACTATAAGCAGAATTGTGTCGATATAAAGGAAGATTTTTTTTTAAATGCAGTAAAAAATGTTTTTTCCACATCAGTGTTTTTTATTTAGAGAGACGTCTTTTTTGTCACTAGAACTTTGTCAATCTTTTGAATGAATTGAAAATACCTTTGAAAGACGAAAAAGTCTCTTCAAATAATAAAAATTATAGATATTGTTTTTGCAAATAATCTCATCAGGTTTTTCCATCCGTTTAATTAGATTTTCGGGAATACCAATATTAATAACAAAAAAAATTTGATAACATTCATTGGTTGATTAATATTACTGAAATCACTATTGATACAAGTTTTGCTAAACATACACGATATTAACTCATTATAATATAATATCATTCATATTTTGATAATATCAACATAACACTACAAAGACAATTATAAATTATACAAAATAAATACTATCACACATACCTACTCATATATTATCTTATATTGATTGAATCTGATGCAAATAGATACCTACTCTGTTATATATAACTTCTTGAGATAAGTATAAAGACTACCCAAGTAAATACAAGATTAGTAGAATACTAGCATAGTTTACTCGATTTCATTCAAGAACAAATTTATTTAAAAATATTATTGGTCATTTATGAAGTAGTTTTTTTATGGTTTATTCAACACTGCAGAAAGGTAAGTAATTCAAACTTTCATATTTTTAAATTTACCTAATAAAGTAAATTGTATTCTTTTTGCACTTGCGTGACAATAAAAACAAGCTCATGAAATCGCTTGAATTGGCTCGCAACCAGTAAAATCAACATGTCATATAATCAAAAAATGCTATGTTTTTTTATAATTAAACATCAAATTGACAAACAAACCCTTGCAGATGATACGTGCATGACTAACATAACAGAAATGGCAAAAATGTTACGACACTAACATAATAAAACACACAACTCAGCACTATAAAAATAGATGCATCATCATTCAGCGCATTGAATAATAACATACCTACATACCTACTTTGTACTCCCGTACAAACATAGAGATGTCACAGTTTCAATGGCCAATGACTAGATTTTTTTTGAATGCTTGTAAATTTTTGGCTTATAAAGCCATGAAGAATGAGTTTTTTCACTTCCACAAATAAAAAAAAAACATATAATTTTTATTAGAATATCACATATTTTTTTGAGCATCAGTATACCAAATTATCTTAAAAAATTAGAATTTCGAGTTATTGGTATATTACTCTGGAGGATCGATACATACAAACAACTAACAATATTTTTGTGTCAATGAAACTAGATTGTGTAATCTTTATGTTCCAGATTGCCAAATTCTCAGTAATATTTGAATACGTCATTAACTTAGAACAAACTACTTATAATAATAACAGAAATTCTATTTATGTTGTACAGTAACAAATACCTACAATGTACGTGAATGGCTCTGAAGATTATCTTGAACAATTTAGTTGTTTCTTATGTTTACTCACAAACGTATGGGTTGATGGAAAATATTATTTAAATACTACTACTGTATTTTCCACGGTATTTCCCACAAGTGATGTAGTCATAAGACAAGCTGCATGTGATAAATGCTCAAGGTGTCCTCTCCATTCTAATAAAAAAATTAGACATATATGCTGCAAACTTCATCACTGAATTTAATATGTAAAATGTAGAGTAGAGGGAAAGATAGAGGGCAGATGGGATTTGTGATGTAAAAGAGCATCATGGTTCAAGAATCTGCGGCAGTGGTTTGGAATACCAGGTGCAGCAATCCTTATTAAACTGGCCCAGGATCGTGAGAAATTACGCCAAAGATATGGTCACCAGCCTCCGTTGGGAGTGGCACAAGAACAAGACGACAATGTATTTATTACGTAACATTAATTCTTTGAATATTGTTTGAATACAGAAATCATTCAAAACCTAATAGTTTTTGAGTTCTACAAATATCTCTTTGATTACAAATTAATCAAGTTTCTATGTAAGTACTTATGTCAAACCACACATATATTGTACCTACCTATAGACTAAACTTTTTAAAATATATTTAGGGTAAAATTTATGGCTAGAAATTTACATACGCCAGCATTTTCTTTGGAAAAATGAGAAAAGACGAATATTATAATTGTTTGATACATACTACAATGAGACCGAAGCCTAGTAAAGATGTGCTTGTATCGTGAAGGTGGATCAATAATATTACAAATAACATATGAAACGCAGCTTCAGAATAATCTCAAAATTTACTTAATACATAGTTAATTAGAAAAATGTTTTTATGACTGAAAAGCAAATTGATTTAGGAACCTACAAATTATTTATTAAAAAAATCGTTTAAGCATTTGTATGTAAATAAATAAATCATTATATAATAGGTACTAAGTAGGTATATAGTACATAATGATTGTATAGTATCTACTTGGAATAACTTTGAGAAAGTTCATTTAAGGTATCCCGTGGAGCACCCGGTTTGTAATTGGTCTCAAACTTTTTCCGTAAGTTTTCGAGTGTCCTGTTAAAGGCAAGTGTTCAGAAAAATTAAGACATTTTACACCATAAATTCAGCGATGAGGTTTGCCACCCATCCTAAATTTCTTGATTGTATATTGGCACGGAGAGGACACCTTGCATGTTTATAACTTGCAGGTGGTTTGTTGGCTACTACACTTGTGGGATAAGCCGTGATGGTAAAGTAGTAGTAGTAGTACTAATAGGTACCTACCTATAATATGTCTGGGATCTATGGAGGGTATAGCATAGTATTGAAAGCAGGAAGGGGTGTATTGGTAACAAGGCAGGTAATGGGAGAGTATAGGGGGGATTTGAATTTTAATTGTATCATTGAAACGAATGCTTTTTATTTGGCCTTTGTGTCAAACATTATTTATAGTAAAAGCATACAGTGTTATATTTTAAATCTATTTTAATTCTATAGTATCTGCGCATTTTTTTTTTTTTGAAAATATATATGTAGGTACAATTACATACATGGTCTTCGTTAAGTTCAATAATATCAAATATTATCAAATCTATTAAATGTCTCAAATAAATTAACATTGAGGTTATTAATAATTGTTTTGAAACATTTACAATTAATAATAATTGTTATTTGTTCCTATGGGAATAATGAAGATAATATTATTATATACTAAACGGATTAGTCATTTCATATTATGGAATGGAAGTTATTACTTTAACTTAACCTATTGTTGAAAAGGTTATGTGTTCAATTTTGTTGAGTTATAAAATAATTAAATAAGGATATTTTTTTTGTTGATAACAATAAGGAGTGAAACTTTACGAACTGTTACTGAAACGGTTGACACTTGACACGTGTACTCGTGCTACCTGCAATACCGGAATAAAATCTTAAATATTTATGTGTGACAATTTATATAGCGTCTTGATAAAAATATCTCTTCAAGGGCGCCTAGGATCAATATCATTTATAAATGAGATAATATCGATTTCATTAAATACACACTCGCATAAGTTAAAATTATTCATGCTCTAAGGTTTTAGTTTCAAAGTGAAAAATTTATATAACAATTTTCATATTGTGTTGAAAATGTAAATTTACCAACGACTTGTTTGCGAAAAGTTAATATTATAGATTCGTACTAATAAATCGTTTTTACTACCTATCTCTGGTCCTAATCTGTACTTGAAATTTTTTCTCTTTGGGTTCCTGTATTTTTTATTATTTTTTTTATTATTTGGGTAGGCATAGACCTATTTTTTTTATGTTAATGTTTTAGGGTTGACTGGAAGACGTTGCCTAGCAACAAGTCCGCCTTTTGGCCTAATTTTTTTTAATTGTCACGTTTTGTAATGTTGTATCTAATTGTTTATGTATTTGTGTAAAATTATGGTCGGTAAAGTTTTATTTATTTATTTACGTACCAATGAATCGTTGTGAAATTTCGTCTCTATTTTTCTCAGAGCAATTTATATTTTGATGAGCTACATTTCAAATGATTCATTCAACTCAAGATTATTTTATTGTGTAAATATTTGTGTCCTTAAGATGTATTAAATTTATAATTTACTTAATTACACACAAGGTGTTAACACAGATAACCATTATTGAACGAATTTCATATTATACTTAATGAAATAAATAAAAAATGCGCAGATGGACAAAATAATATTTACACTGATGCTTAGTATTAATAAAATACTTGACTTTAAGCACTGTTACGATCCAGTTCCATTAATTAGTATTATAACTCAATTAAAAAATGTTAGTGTCCCGAAATAATATTTTACAAAGTCCAACCAAACCCAACATAATTCACAAATCTCCAATAATGTAGTTGTTACTTTACTGTTACAGTACCAACAGAATTGAGAACATTTAATAGAATAACGACATCAATACTAGACTAGAAACTCGAATAAAAAGTTAATATCTGTGGACCATTTAAACCAAATTCAATTCAAAACAGCGTTGTTCAAAGAATCTTACCATCTCACTCGTTAATAAAAAAATGTTATGTTTCGCTTTGTTCAGAAAGTATCCAACGTCAATGTATTAGAAGGACTACTCATAGCCATCGCGGAGGGTAAGACCGAGGGGACAAATGGCAGAGGCCGACCAAGAGACGCATATATGGACCAACTGAAGAGTGATATGAACTGTGGCTCATACGTAGAGCTGAAAAGACTGGCTGAGAATAGAGACGAATGGAGAAGAAAAACCAAACTCGTTGCAGACCAATCCAATGGATTGTTACTCATTAAATATACAATTCACCATTGTATGAGGTTACATATTATGTAGTATAAAATTTAAAAAAAACACACACGAATCATATACCATAAGGCTTAGAAAAGAGATCGTCACATTACTCGGTAGTGCCCCCGACGGAACTTTTATAAGCTTTAAATGGTAGTTTCCTTGGAATATTGTTTTATAACAAGGATAGTCTAATTACACAATGTTAAAATAAGAGTTATGTTATTTGCGTGAAACGGAAATATACATACCTACATTGTGGTAATGTTTTAGGAACCTAAATTTTGTGAGTGTTGGTTGAAGTAGGTTTTAGGTCTAGTATTACTTTCCTTGCTATAAAATGACAAATTTATAGCAATAATATATTAGACATAGTGATATAAAGGGATACCCTGCTAATATTCATGAAAATTTTAATATTTACGCAATTAATTACCATAAACAATGTGAGATATGTGTTTGGGACCACACATTAATATCTCTCTAGAGAGTTTTACCTAATTTTATATTCTGTCGTACTATAATAATTATTATAAGTTATACAATAGGTATTATATATAATATCCATTCTATTTGTTGATAGTGGAATACTGCAATATTTCATCACATATGAATATTTCAAGAAACTGTAATACTGACACGGTTAAGAAAATTAATGTAGGTACACACGTTTCCGTTTAAGATTTTCGCATGAGTCAGTTTAAATTTGCATAAATATGTATACACATCTATGAATGTAATTGTCTTAAATTTATGGCATATTAATGGATATCTAGAGGCATAGAAATAACAATAAGATGAGCTTCATTAGTCATTGATAACAAACTCAATTGAATCCTAAAGATTGACATGAGCGCATCATATTATATCGGAAAGAAAGTTTATTTTAAAAACGTGTTTTTAAAAAATATGGAATTCAATCATGCGTCATCAGCAAATGAAGATGTTTGTTTCAGGTTCTGCCGGATGACAGCATTGATTATATTTTACTATTTATATAATAGTCAGGTCAAGAACCTGACTATTATGTAAATAGTAAAAAGTCGTCAAAAACCACATAAAATCTACCCCATTCACCATTTTGCTTCATAATTACAGAATTTATTTTGGTATATTTAGGAACAGTTTGATATAAGTACGTGAATAATGTACATATACCTATATGTGAGTAGATAATTTCCATAGAAAACTTACTGGCGTACTAATAATTTTGAAGGAATAAGAAGGTATTACGTTTATAGTATAATTAGTTATTGTAACAAGAAATTATGAAGATTGCAAACCCTTTTCATTGGAGAGCAAAACATTCTTTCAGAAATTAGTGTTTCCCATATAAGAAGCTTTTTAAATATATTACATCCGTACAACCTACTTGAATACGACTTATATGAAATGAAAACTTATTAATAATGACTTTATAAAATGTAACTACCTAGGTGTATTTTCCAAATAAATTATTGACAATACCTCATTTGTAGCTAAAAATATTAACATACTCACTTTTGTTGTCTAATAATTTAACATTATATATACAACTGCAGGGCTACTCTTGACACAATCTATATACGATCTTCATCTTGTCTTGATTTTGATCATACGACGCACGAAGGGACAATGGTCAAAACACCGCGATACCGCTACTGCGCGATCGGTATGCTTGTATTTTTGGACAATAGTCACTTCGCGGGTCGTATGATTAAGATTAAGGTCGTGTTTAGATTTTGTCAAGAGTAACTCTACGGATGCCGCGTAGGGGGGTCTAGTCAACTATGTTGACCGTGTCTTTTGTGTGGCTGGTCCGTTGCTGTGCAGAAAAAAATTCTGTGATTTACGGACTCTGAAGAGTGTGGAGGTATTTAAAGCGAGATTAAAAACCCTATTCTTCAGGGGGTGTTATGATTCTTGAATTGGCCCTTGTGGTGATTTTTCCACAAAATGGCACATCTTAAAAAAGTTGTCTAGTTATTATTTTTATAGAATTCTTTCTCTGGCTCTAAATATGATTATTTTTAAATAAGGGATAATTTTCTCCTATTTTTCTCTATTTTTCATACTTAATTTATGTTTCATTGAGCTGTGTTTTGTCTATGATAGTATTTTTTAATTTAAGTTTTTTAATGTTTTTAAAAATACCAAATAATAATCAAGTAAATGGCTAGATAGGTATATGGGTAAAGGAGGGTATAATATATAACATGGTTATGGATATTTCAATGAATTGTGTATAAATAAATATTACATACGTGTAATAAGTAAGTACATAGGTATGTATATAGGTTTGCTGATGTAAAATTGGCATGAAGGGAGGCGGCTTATTTTCAATAAAATACAAAAAAATCATTGGAATGGTATTTATGCCATAGTTTAAATTCAGATAATCTGTGACAATAGAGTCATGGTATTTTCATCCTACCTTTACATTTGTCAGACAAACGGCTTATACACATAATTATTTAAACATATACCTAACATAAAAGCTCTCTACCGAGGCAACTGAGAACCGTTGCTGGAGCGAAAATATGTGTTATAAACTTAAATTAATAATTATCTTACAAGTTACATGTATTTTATGTATAAATAATTCGATTGACGACACAGGCCTACGAAGCTGAACAGGAATTTCAGTAAATTTAGTGAAAAATCGTTCCCAAATATGTTTTGGTATATACCTACAAGACATCAAAAATGATCATGCGTTACACTATATGAGACAAATATCTACCACATAATGAAAAGTACTAACGGTAATATAACTATGAGTAGGTACCTATATCAACTTAGTAACCTACTTGAAGCAATCTTCATCATATGGTTTACCAACTTATATTATTATAGGCATTCATTAAATTCCTTCTTTATGAATTTGAATTTATGCATGAAATATGTAAGTTTCGACGTCAAACAGCCGCCGGGTATGAATACTTCAACTTCTCTCAAACAAGATCTATTATGTAACTTATGTAATAACCATAATTATAATATTATACCAAAGTTCATAGTGTGATTGGAAAATAGGGCATAGGTAGGTATATAATATTACATATAAATTAATTGTAGTACCTTTAAATTCCTCTTCTGCTATTACCTGAGATGCTCTTCACGATAACTAACTATAATTACTACTACTATTATCCAGTGGGGTAGCCAGCAGAAAAGCTGCATATAAAAAAACATGAAAGTAGTCCACTTCAATCAACAAAAAATTAACAACTGTGTGTGGCAGTGAGTATTCTCCATTTTAACCTATTCTGCACCAATTTTATTTCCTTCATATTTCTTAAACTTAGGATTTGTTTCCTTGTAGGTGAATGTTGTGTCTATTGTACTTTCAGATCATTGGAGTTGATTTTATGTACAAATCAAATAAGTACAAAAAATATCAAAATGTATATAGTTGATTCCTGCCTAATTAAAGAATGTTAATTAAAAAAAAAAAATTTAAGAGTACTTATATAAATTAGATAAGAAAATAAAAACATGACCATTCTGGTGAGGGCGCAACTGCTCATGCCCTTGAGTCACAAAGTTCCGAGTTCGAACTCAAAATATTATTTATGCCAATTAAAGGGAAAAGATTCATTCTTTCGTTTGAAACAAACTCAATCTGTGTGAATTAGGTTTCTGGATAACCTCCGGTTGTGTGTCGTCACCATGCCTACTGGCAGAGGGCTTTCCAAGACATTTCGATGAAGCATCTTTATACCCAGACACTTATCTTAACATATGGTTCACTCCCAGAGAACGCCCAAAAAACATATATTGAGATACAAATAAATAATAAGATATTATTCAAGGTTTTACATATACTTTATTACGAGTTGTTGTTTTGACAAAGACATTGCATGTCGAGACTCGGGTAACTCGTAATAAAGTAGGTATATGTAAAACCTTGAATAATATCTTATTATTTATTTGTATATAATGGAGTTTTACGAAATAAATATCAAAAAAATTCAATATATTTAGATATATATACCAATTCATTTATGCTCATAACGTAGGTATGTAATTTAATCTGATTATGTGCATAGGTATATATAAGAAAATGAACTAAGAAAATAATAATGAAATGAAAACACCACCGAAGTGGATATTTTTCTCGTCATTATCACTCTGTCAATACACGCACAATAATTATCGAAAGTAATTATTATTCTTCGTATAATTTTATTACAACTTTTCAAGCTGCGATGACAGTTGGTGATGTAATAATAAATTACTTGTACGTACACTACGCAACAAATTTGCCGAGTTCATAGCATCATAGTATGTAGTGTAGGTACCAATGCTACACTTAAAAGGGTTACGATGAAGCTTCGGGCTAAATAATAATATCCGCATTCGTTGAGGCTTCTAATGTACTAAACTTAATACTATCTTTGCTTAATTTGATGAAATATTATTAGATATTCATTACGCGTTTCTTTGGGGTAGTAAATGTATAAGTAATACTTATGTATGGTAAACATTAAAACTTGTTTATATTACTTTTATTAAAGCAACTTTAATGATGCTGTATATAATATGAAGGACCAATACGTTATAGAAAGAATCTTAAAACAAAACCTCTAAGATAAGAAGTAATACTATCAAATGAATAAGCATTAAAAGATCAGACGTAGGTCGGTTTCTTTATGGAAGATTACCGAATTTAGGCCTTGAAATGGCTTCTTCTATTGTATTGTTATCAAAAATATATCCTGCGTCTTGGTTCAAAAGCTGCCGTTTCTCCGCAGGTGCTCATAATTGGTTTTTAGGCAGGCAATTGTTATTCACTCCATCTTCCTTGTATGAATTTTCATCAGTAAGTTGGCTGACTTCAGGAGGTTCTATGTATATATCTCAAGGAGTCTGATCATATTCATCACCGTTTTCTAGTAGAACTAGTATTTCTACTAACTTTAAACGTCTAAAACGAGATAAAAATACAAACAAAGTATAACATGGAAAACAATATGAACAATAATATAGGAAAAAATATCATGAAAACTACACGGATTCTCCTAGTGTCCTCATATGAGGAGAGTAAAAGTTGAAGAAGGTTATATCATCACTAGTTATACATAATTAAACATTATTTGTGCTACCAAATCCGCTAATGATATATGAATTGACGTACATATATATTTTATAGATTTAGAAACGTAAAAAATAAATATTATAAAAATAAATAAATAAACTTTCGGGAAGAGGTCGTCATTTTTGTGAATTTTTAAAATACGGCTATTTTGAAATGATGCACACATCCACCCACGTCTAAAATCAAAGATACAATGATTTGTTTATAAAGAGGAACGTCTTGCTTGTAGGATAGTTCATTGCAACGGTAACTCCTCCTGGTTATGGGAATTTGTCGTTAGAGCATTTGATTCTAAACATAACCTCTCAGGTTGTGGGTAACATGTCCCTTCATTCTCTAACCTCTTTCAATGTGAACCCATACAAAGGTGTGAAATTATACCATAATTATATTAAGAAAATTAACATTTATTTTCATTCCAAAATTATATTAAATAAACTGTGCACTACTTTTAATCTTTAATTTAAAGTATAACTTATTTTATATCACTTAAAAAACTAGAGCGGTGACTTCAATCTATTTATAACATTAATTGGTTTACTTTCCATCACTTACAAACTAAACAGTGATGATTACTTTAAAAATCTTAATTCTACAATACTTATCTATTTTAACTTATTTTACTTCACCTAAAAACTAGAGCAGTGAATTCAATCTACTTATAACAAATTGGTCTACCTTCCGTCACTTACATAACTTGAGCGGCGATAATATTAAATGGTGGTCTCCTGACAATTATATTACATATTGTAATATGTACTGACTGTTTTACGCTGACATCTTCCTTGCGTCATTAATAGTGTGTTCTGTAATACCTCACTTGATAAGAAATTCTTTTTTTTTTATGGAAGACATGTGTCCATGGATGGCCCTGTTTCCACATTCCTCTATTTCAGATGGGTATTATTGAATCATCCGGCTATGCTTTTTTTACGGCTAATGTAAGACCCGCTAAAATAAACACGCAATTGAATTAATCTACTATTAATTCTAACTTTTAATCTATTTATTACCAAACAGCAATGTGACTATGTAACATATTTCTCTACAATTATGATCATTACCTTATGCGGGAAATAATTAATTATAACATCGCCTCAGCGATTGATGTTGGTTTTATTCATCTAAATAACTCACTCATTTGTGAGATTTACTCGATTATTTAATACAAGCTTTTGTAACCCGGCATTGCTCGGGTTTAAATAAACAGAAACCGTGCATATACATGGGTTTAAATTCTATAACCTTATTGGACTAAAATGGAGTATGTGCTTACGTGGAAAAAAGTAATAAAAAGTTATGACCAATGAGAATACTTAATGTTTGACTCCCCACATGCCCATATTTAACGAAAATAAATAGGTTCAGCGAGGTACTTTTGTATTTATTTATACAAAAAATCATTTAACATTGTTTATGGATTTTTTACATCATACTTTTCTTATTCTACAGTATGGATTTCTATGGTCTCATAATATCCTCCATTATGAAAATAGCTCAAAATGTCAAAAATATGCAATTTTTATTCACATAATTCAGGATTTTTTGTCATTAGCAATCACAATGTTTCATTATGTAAACAGTCCCTAATTATTTAGTTTCAGTATTGTTTTATTTATTGTTACATCCATTTTGAAATTAATTCAATACAATGAAAAATGTTTGACTATAAATATTGGATTTTCATACATTCGCTTGGCAATTTTGTCAAGCGAATGTATGGGAATCTCATTAAAATTGTAATATCTTTATCAATACATAAGATATTTAAAATGTTTTTAGCCTTAAACCTGCCCAGGAGATGAGACCTCGTATAGAGTGTATTATTTTACTTCTGTCTTTCCTTATTTCAGAGTCCATTGAGGACATACGCACATACGAACCGACTCAAATATTTATGTGTGGATTTTATCAAACTTAACTATGGAGCGAACAACTAACACAGCTCTCCTGTTCAAGCCGGAAATACAACATGGCCGCTGCCTGACCAAAGACTACCAAGCTAAAAACACTACATATATATTTTTATGGCTACTGACACTCTTTCCTACAAGTAACTCTTTTTAATAAATAAATTCGTTACATCATGTTTCGACATGCTCACGCTTATTTTTTAGTTGTTATGGTCAATTTTAATGTACATACATTGTTTCCGTCCTCATATATGAGGACACTACGAAAATTCGGGTTAAACATACTGTATTATCTGTCAAAATTATGTAAAATTGTAGAATTAAAACCAATTTCCAAATGAACATTTAGATAGAAAGGTATTTGCCGACGTTGACTACATTTTCTCCCAGGGAGTTTATGGAAACATTTTTACTAGCAGTTAATATAAAAACTGTTAAAACGTAAAAAAAACAAATATTATTACTATTTTTTTTTGTAATAAACTAAGAAGATACATATGTAAGAGATAATCAATATTGATGATTATATCGAAGGAATAGCTTTGAACGTCGTAAGATAAAGACGTACATTTTCAATTTCGCAATATCCGGTTTCCGGAAGCAATATTTTAGCTTAAAATATATAAAAGCTACATTATTACAATAATACACGAATGTCTATGAAGCTTTTAATATCAAAATAAACAATATTGAATATTATAATGACTTTTGAAGAATTTATTTACCCACATATTTCTTGTTAGTATCATGTCTTGAGAATTGAGTCATTTAAAACAAAACGGCTGGGGAAATATCAAGAAAATCGCCAATTGTGCATGTTATGTGGCATTTGGCAAGCTCAAGAAATAAGGAGCACTGGTATGTAGTGTAGCGATATTTTTATATCACTATAGAAAAATGATTTTGTTCGTTGGCAAGACAGAAATTGATAACGCGACGCCGCGCATGCGTGGTGGGAGGATTTCTCAATATTGGCGGTCGAAAGCAGGAATGCTTCCTTTTTTTGTATTCGACATTCCAAATTGGCAGATCGCAAAATGCGATAGTGAATATTAAGGTTTAAAAAAAAACCTTACCATTTTAAAATGGTTGATTAATGTATAAATTAGTTGTAGAAATGTGTTCTATTTGTCGATTGACAGTTTAATCATATTTAATTATTAAAATCAGTGGTAATTCAGGCCGTCATCAAAAATATGGTGAGTCTAAATTGTTACAATTATATTTTCGATGAGAGAAATTTCGTTGTTTAATAAAATAAACCGAAACATAGTTTGATAAATACTAATTACGTTGTCCTTTAATGTTTAAGGATGTACGGCTCTCAGTACCGGAATGAATTCCTCAGTTATTCAGGATATATTTCAGTACCGGAATGAATTTCTCAGTAATTCAGGATACGCCTCAGTACTAGAATGAATTCAAGTTATGTCTCAGTACCGGAATGAATTCCTCAGTTATTCAGGATATATTTCAGTACCGGAATGAATTTCTCAGTAATTCAGGATACGCCTCAGTACTAGAATGAATTCAAGTTATGTCTCAGTACCGGAATGAATTTCTCAGTTATTCAGGATACGCCTCAGTACTAGAATGAATTCAGGTTATGTCGTAGTACCAGAATGAATTTCTCAATTATTCAGGATATATCTTGTGACCAAAATAAATTCTTCAGTTAACAAGAGAATAAATCTTTTTCAATTATCAAGATGCTGACTTCCTCTTATACCAGAATAAACCTTATGTACCTATCAGGAAGGAACCTTCAATTTCGGGAAACGGGAAGTGAAGTGGAACTCGAAGGAAGATAACTTGATCAGGTTGTTCTCATTCATTCATAATTATATATAAATATTTTGTTCTAAAGTTAATGTAAATTGTATAATCAAACAGAGTTTGATAACTTTATGATATATGTAGGTCGTTTCTGAAAAGAAAGGGTAGGAGTTAAGGATGATGTGCCACAATCATTGTTTAATTTTAAACTTTTAATCTAAGGGTTAGTTAGATTGCCACATAGCAAATGATTAACAAGGTTTTAATCTTTTACTATTTTACTGTCGAGAAAGTTTATATAAAATGTATGTAAATTCATTGACCATACCAAAGGTGTCATCGAATACTGGAGGTTTGGAATAAATTGAAAAGAAAATAATGAAATAGCAATTTTATTTTGTTTCTGAATCTTTCCTTCTTATTGGGGATTGTTGGAAGGCACCGTTGATTTAATGGCAATATGCATTGTTGAATTTATAGAGAGAAAAGTCTTGAAGTCTTTGTGATAAAATCTGGGTTAACCCATTCGACCCTGAGCATTTATCGTATAGTCAATTGTACTTTCCAATACTCTTTGTTTTATTTTTGAAATCTCTACCGACTGAGCTAAAAATTATTTTTTGAGATTGTGATAATTGATTATTTTACCTTGTACCATGAGGGGTACAAGGTAAAAGAGCGCATGCGAGCGCAAGAATAAAAAGTATATGCAAAAGTCCGTCGCATATTCATGGCGCCCAAAGTGTCAGCCGACCTTTATAGAATTTAAAGACGAATTAAATTTTGGTGGCAGAAGGGTCACATATTCATGGCGCCCAAAGTGTCAGCCAACCTTTATATAATTTAAGTTAAATTGAATTTTGGTGGCAGAGGGGTCACATATTCATGTTGCCCAAAGTGTCAGCCAACCTTTATATAATTTAGGTTGAATTGAATTTTGGTGGCAGAGGGGTCACATATTCATGTTGCCCAAAGTGTCAGCCAACCTTTATATAATTTAAGTTGAATTGAATTTTGGTGGCAGAAGGGTCGCATATTCATGTCACCCAAGATGTCGGTCAACCTTTGTAAAATGTAAAGACGCGCTGAACCCAAAAATTTTATTACTTAGACTCAAGATTTTTTTATTAATTGTCTAATTTGGTGTCTTGAATACAAAAGAGCATTCATTAATAGTTATAAGTAGAATAAGTTTTGTTTTAAAAAAAAAAAAAGTTTTTTTTTAAATTTTAATTTATGTGGCAAAATTAATATTTGAATTTTGGTGGCAGAAGGGTTAAATTGTATTTCGATTTTAATTTTAAAAATTATATTTTGTTATCAGTATAAAACAATTTGTAACATAATGTTTAAAAAATACTGTAGGTAAATTGAAATGAATGAAAAATTTTGAATATGTAACAAAACATTTTTTTCAGAGTCGCGGTAGTTAAATATATTTATTGAATATGTAACATAATGAAAAAAAAGAATATTTATGGGTAGACTCAATATTTTATCATTATTTTAATTTGTTGAGTTAATATTATTTTGCATGCTTTGAGATGATTGATTGAAGAAAGGAATTTAGTCAAAAAAAATATATGTCAATTTTTAAATTGTTTGAAAATATTTTAAAATAATTTTGTTCGTGGAATACCTAATTTGAAAAATGGTAGATAAAAGTTATCTATTTATCAATTTATTTTGTGGATTTTATTTTGAGTTTGTATAAAATTGAATGGTATTACCATAGTCAAAAAAATAAAATTTTGTTAAAGAAAAGTAAAAGAAGTGTGAAAAATGATTTTGAATTTGATATTTAATAAGTTTTAAAAAAATATGTTCTAGCTCAAATTGCTGATTGGAAATGTGTGATAGGATATGGAAAGACGAAACCCAACATCATGTCAAAATACAGAAAGCTGATTGCGAGTTTTAATTTTATTCAAAAAGGAGTATACCTATTAACTTATTAAACAACCTTCTGGTGAGTTTTTATTATATTTTAAATTGAAAATTTGTTTGATTGATTGCCTTGTCTGAATTCTTCTCATACTTCTGGTACGGCTATTGCAACTCACAACTAAGGAATACGTTGAACAAAGTAGATTTAATTTTAAATAAAAAAAAAAAAAAAATAAAGAAAATAATTTATTTTGAGCATTGTCCGATTCTGAAATAAATATGTATGATTAGAATTTTTATACGAAAATAATATTATTATTATTCTGATGCTATTCCGTACATACTGTGATAGGAAGGTACTTTTCTCTCCAACGCATAATAATTGTTAATCACTTTAGTTAGAAAGAGACGGAAGATTGTAAAGCGGACGGAAGATACAAAGGTTTGGATTTCAATGTTTTAATATCGAATGATAATATTTATATATAGGGTAAACTATACTATTATGGACGTAGTAGATTGTTGATATTTTTACATAATCAATTTAATACGATAAAGTCGTTTCAAATAATTCTAATATGGATATATTAAATCAATGTGGAGATTGAAACTTTAATATTAATGATATTAGTTTATATAGATATGGGGATATTTAAGAGTAATTTTGAATAACGGAAGACTTTAATATTTAATGTATTATTTCTTTTAAAATATTTTTTTGTAAAGTTTTGAATTGTGGATTAGCATATTTTAGTGCAATAGATAGATAATTTAGAAATTCAAGATGGCGGATAAGGAATTAAATAAAGGAGAAGTACAAGAAAATATGAATAGGGAAGTTGCTGGTTCGTCTAATGATAATAAAGAAGAGAAGATGGAAGAAAGCAAAGTGGAAAGTAAACCGTCAACGAGTAATTCATTTATAAATGTAAAATCGTATATCAGGAAGTTAAATAATAACAGAAAAACAATTAAGAAAACGAATAGTAGTAAATCTCTTGTGAAAACAAATGCAGAACCAGTAGAAAAATTTATTGATCCTAGAAAGTTCAATATAACATACAGTGGTGCAGAAAGCCCAATTGAATTTATCCAAAGATTGAAAGAATTAGCTAAAGTATATAACGTAAATAATGGAACATTATTGCGATATTTACCCATTTTATTAACTGATAAAGCATTAACATGGTTCAGAACTATAGGTATAGAGAATGATTGGGATGTTTTTGAATTGAAATTTTTAAAACGTTTTGAAGGAACAAACACACAACGCACACTGAGAATTAATTTGATGACAGCCAAGCAAAGAAACGGTGAGAGTGCTTCAGATTACATAATCGATTTACTCAATAAAAATAACTACCTAAGTCCACCAATAGATGAGGAAGAATTGCTAGATATTGCAGTTCACGGCTTGAATACGGAATATGCAAGTATTGTGACATCATCAAGAGTTGACGATATGGAAGATTTGGTGACGATCTGTACCAGGTTCGAGACGTTGACAATGAATAACGAACTGAAGAAATCTAATTATAAGACAAAATTATTTGAATTAAAGAAGGACGAAGCAGTGTCTGGGACGTTGACAGATAAAGACAACGACACAGGGTTCAGAGCTTGTTGCAGTAGAACTTGCAGATCTTCAAACAACGAAAATGAGGAGAGACAACAAACACGGAATGGCTGTGACAGTAATCAAAGGTACCAACATGAAGATGGTAAGAAGAATGGAAATAAAGGAGTTTTTGATCGACAAGGGTCAAATAGGAAGGATATAATTTGTAGATTTTGTAACAAACCCGGACATGTATATATAAATTGTTTTGCAAGACTAAGGCAAAACAGGGATGTGAATCCCAATAACAAATTTTATAACGTAAAAACAGAAATGCAACGACAAGATGAAAGAAAGGGAGAAAATTAGAAGACGAAGACGTCTGAAAATTGAAAAATAATGTAAATAAAAAAAAACTGTATAAATTTTAGTTAGGTATTCATAGGATATAGCTATTTAAGTTTAATGAAATGGGGAAAAGGAGATGAATTTGATAAAAAAAAAATTTACGTAGTAAATAGTACGTAGAATTACGAAAGAGTAGGGTTGGATAAAATTAAAAAGAAAAAAAAATCGCTTCGCAAAAATTATTTGGATTCTTCGATAATATGAACTCTACGCGAGTACATAATACAGAAAGGGTCAGATAAAAAGGTGAGGTAAGAATATGATTCTCTGTAAGATGGGTCATGTGTTATAATGTCATTACTGGGATGTGTAATGATTTGTATTGAAAGTTTGTAGTATGCATAAAGGCAGAATCTCTTATACGAGTGTGTCAAGCTATACGCGGTGTATACATTTATAAACTAGAGATACGAGTTAGCAAGACGTATATAGAAGTATGCGTAGTGCTTATATGATATGGTAGTGAATTGGATTCATGCTCAAGGAATGAGTATTGGGTCATGGTTTATGAATTCCAATAAGAGAAGTTTGTAATCTAAGATGAGAGTTGATCATTCCGTCTTATCAAAACGTTTTGTGGGTCTAATTATGAATCAAATGAAAGTAGTAGGTATATAGGCGGTGAAAGGGGAAAAAGATAGACGAAGGATGAAAGTGAATGATTGTAATAGAATGAAAGTAAGGATTTGCAACGTTGATAAATGATAGGTTTGTAGTACTCAATAGTCTCGCGATGTAAAGTCAGATAATAAAAAAGGAATTTGAAAATGAAATATGTCGAGAAGGTCAAATGTTGATGTTCGTTATATCTCTTTTGTGAGTATATTGACTATGTAATTTTCAATATGAAAGTGGAAATATTAAAAAAAAAAAATAGAGATAGGTAATGTGAGAAAATGTAGATAATGGAGTTATAGTATACATAATTTAAATCGGGGATACGGTGGTAAAGAAGAGAATCCTTAATTATCTCCATAAAAAAACGAGTAATTACGAAATAATTGTGTATACGATTGTTAAATTCATTTAACAAAGTAGAGAAACTTATATTATGAAATGGGGTCGTTGATTAGAAATTTTCGAAAGAAAATATATTAGTGAAGTACGTAATTTTACGGATAAAAGGGAAATAAAAAAGGAAAGGGATTGAGAACCTTTGGTTGTAGTTGCATGTGCTTATCTGAGGAGAGATGGGAGAATAAGACATGGCAGGAAAATGGAATTGATGATAAATTGATATTTTCATACATGAAAATAGAAAGGAAAATGACATGATGTTGAAGTGAGTCAATTCAAAAGGTTGAATCAAATATTTTTAATGTTATATAAAATATAAATGCATAATATACAGACAGATTTTAATGTATTTGAATGTTGAATAAAAAAAAAGAAGGCACAAAATGTATATAGTTTAGATATAAGAAATTTTAATATAATTTGTTATGTAGCTAAGGAAAATGTGGCAAATCATATGAGCTTGTAGTAGAAGATATTTGAATATTGTGGCACAAAACAATTTAAAATAAATGTAGTAGATCTGAAAAGATATTTAGTAAATGTAACAAAATGGAAATGTATTATTTAACATATAAGTGTAATTTATAAATGCAAAGATAAGATGAGACCTGCACTGGTTTAGAAATTATTTTTTTATCATTAAGTACTTATTATTTACGGGTATTTTTGTTCATTTTGGAAGTCGTTTGACCCGAATATTCGGAAACGAATGTAAATTAAAGTTTTAAAATTTAAACGAAACCAAGATTGGCGCCTATGGAATTGCAGTTTTTCTTTAAAAGAAAAGGCTGGGCCCAGTGCAGTGCTTAGATTAATCTTTAAAAAAAAAAAAGGTAGAGTCAGTTATAGGGTTGATGAGAACATAGAACGAGAATAACCTGATATAAAAAAAAAATAGCTTCACTATTTTTTTTGGTGGGCGTGGGTGGTAATATGTAGCGATATTTTTATATCACTATAGAAAAATGATTTTGTTCGTTGGCAAGACAGAAATTGATAACGCGACGCCGCGCATGCGTGGTGGGAGGATTTCTCAATATTGGCGGTCGAAAGCAGGAATGCTTCCTTTTTTTGTATTCGACATTCCAAATTGGCAGATCGCAAAATGCGATAGTGAATATTAAGGTTTAAAAAAAAACCTTACCATTTTAAAATGGTTGATTAATGTATAAATTAGTTGTAGAAATGTGTTCTATTTGTCGATTGACAGTTTAATCATATTTAATTATTAAAATCAGTGGTAATTCAGGCCGTCATCAAAAATATGGTGAGTCTAAATTGTTACAATTATATTTTCGATGAGAGAAATTTCGTTGTTTAATAAAATAAACCGAAACATAGTTTGATAAATACTAATTACGTTGTCCTTTAATGTTTAAGGATGTACGGCTCTCAGTACCGGAATGAATTCCTCAGTTATTCAGGATATATTTCAGTACCGGAATGAATTTCTCAGTAATTCAGGATACGCCTCAGTACTAGAATGAATTCAAGTTATGTCTCAGTACCGGAATGAATTCCTCAGTTATTCAGGATATATTTCAGTACCGGAATGAATTTCTCAGTAATTCAGGATACGCCTCAGTACTAGAATGAATTCAAGTTATGTCTCAGTACCGGAATGAATTTCTCAGTTATTCAGGATACGCCTCAGTACTAGAATGAATTCAGGTTATGTCGTAGTACCAGAATGAATTTCTCAATTATTCAGGATATATCTTGTGACCAAAATAAATTCTTCAGTTAACAAGAGAATAAATCTTTTTCAATTATCAAGATGCTGACTTCCTCTTATACCAGAATAAACCTTATGTACCTATCAGGAAGGAACCTTCAATTTCGGGAAACGGGAAGTGAAGTGGAACTCGAAGGAAGATAACTTGATCAGGTTGTTCTCATTCATTCATAATTATATATAAATATTTTGTTCTAAAGTTAATGTAAATTGTATAATCAAACAGAGTTTGATAACTTTATGATATATGTAGGTCGTTTCTGAAAAGAAAGGGTAGGAGTTAAGGATGATGTGCCACAATCATTGTTTAATTTTAAACTTTTAATCTAAGGGTTAGTTAGATTGCCACATAGCAAATGATTAACAAGGTTTTAATCTTTTACTATTTTACTGTCGAGAAAGTTTATATAAAATGTATGTAAATTCATTGACCATACCAAAGGTGTCATCGAATACTGGAGGTTTGGAATAAATTGAAAAGAAAATAATGAAATAGCAATTTTATTTTGTTTCTGAATCTTTCCTTCTTATTGGGGATTGTTGGAAGGCACCGTTGATTTAATGGCAATATGCATTGTTGAATTTATAGAGAGAAAAGTCTTGAAGTCTTTGTGATAAAATCTGGGTTAACCCATTCGACCCTGAGCATTTATCGTATAGTCAATTGTACTTTCCAATACTCTTTGTTTTATTTTTGAAATCTCTACCGACTGAGCTAAAAATTATTTTTTGAGATTGTGATAATTGATTATTTTACCTTGTACCATGAGGGGTACAAGGTAAAAGAGCGCATGCGAGCGCAAGAATAAAAAGTATATGCAAAAGTCCGTCGCAGTAGGAATCCGTCAGGTAGATTGAAATATCATATATCACGTGTATAGTGTTAAAAATGTAATAAAAAACACTTTTTTTATTTTTTAATCCAACAAATAAATGTCTTCTGATTTAGGTATCTTTCGAAACTATCACAAAATTATCCTATGTACATTGAACTTTTTTTGGTTTGGTTTCAAGACTTTTTTCACATTATATGAAAGCTCAAACATTGAGGTTCATAATGTCACATTTCGTATAAAATTGATAATAATATGAAATTGTTTAAGAAAATGTGTAATATCTAAAGCTACTCAAGTACATAGGAACATTGATGTCCGGGTTTTTCTTCAGTTATTAATTAAGACAATATGTGTCCGGCACGACAACGAACTATCATGTGTACACATGAAACATCATTTGCATAACACATATTTTGGAAATGAATAAAAATAAAACATTTATACAAAGAGCACTTCAATTGTGATTATATTATCAAGTTGATAATGAAAGAAATTGAAATGTTTTTCACTTTTGTTTCACTTCACTTCACGTTTACTTGATCATGAGAGCAAAAGTTTTTGGACGCCGGCTCACGATTAAAAATGTCATTGTGGAAGTACTAAATACCTAAAAGTATTTTATTTCTTTTAATCTAAAAAAAGGAAAGTTGTTTCTATGCGTGAAAATCAAAGTACACTGTTTGAAGTTCACTTTACCCATGGTATGTTCACTAATCCCGCAGGTGTGAAAAATTAAGCAAAATGTGAAAACTACGTTTTAAAAAGTATTCAATTATTAACAGGCAAACATCTTTGAAGCTTGTATTGTTAAAATTTCTGCGCAAAAAAAAAGTGTATTTTATGAAAAATAAAATAATTACCTGCGTGCCTTCTTAATATTCTAAGCATCAAAAATTCTATTATACATTCCCTGGAGGCGTTCAAATAACAACGAAGAAGAGATAGGTACATCAATACCTTTGTTTAATGAGAAGACCTATATTTTTACAAGTGCAAACAGAAAAAAAGATGTTTACCTAAGTAGGTACGTGTGTATATTAACATCCTCGAATAGAAATTTGATATATTTATTTAAGTAGATATTGCGTAGATTCCTAATACAAAGAAACATTGATTTATTTAAATATGTTTTTTGCTAAATTAGGTACACTAAGCCCACAAGGTTTATTTATGATAAAAGTTATGTAGGTAGGTATATAAAAATAATAGGTAAATAATAGAATACCAATTTACAATCTCAGATGAGATTAAATATGCATAAAAAACACTCAAAGCAGACAATTTACAATCTCAGATGAGATTTGACCAAATTTTGATCTTATATTTGGACTAGTGGGTTTTGGCACGTGGTTTGGGCACGTGGAAAGAATGAATGAGGACAGAATGACTAAGAAGATATATTTGGCTGAGAGGAATGGTGCTCGGAGACGCGGACGTCCGAGGATTAAATGGCAAGATCATTTAAATCAAATCCTACAGGACGGTCACGTGTTGAGCACATTGAACAGGAGAGCATGCATGAGGAATTGTATGACAGTGACGGAAGCGAAAGATGTATGCAAGGATAGAAGGAAGTGGCGCTCGATCCTTTCTGCCTACCCCGCGAGGGAAGCGGCGTGATGGTATGTATGTATGTATGTATGTATATTTGGACTAACATTTTAGTTTTAAAGTGATTTCGTCACGGAAATTAATAAGAGTTTGCTCGTTCCTATTCATATCTCACAACAGTGACATCCATGGAAAAAATATCAATACCTTGCATTATTTCTGTATTTTGTTCTTCATTACATCATCCAATCATTAAGTCTGGCGCCTTCCGAGACTTTTCTTACCTAATTTTGGTTGTCCCTCCAGAACTTTCATATTTCATCTTGTGCCGGAGCACTTGTCAGCGCTACCAAACTTGCCAGACCTTCATTTTAGGGCAGTTGATATTTCAACAACGTAAACGATTTTCATTTTATTTCTATTTTGTTAAATTTAAAAAATGGATATACCTAACAAGTGCAGAACATAAAGAAATGAAAGATAATGTAGGAAAACCTGGGTCCTTCTAGTGGTGGATGAATATGGACTCAAAATTACTGAAGAAAAGTGGATGAATATGGACTCAAAATTGCTGAAGAACATTTATTTTAAGAGAAGTGTATTGTTTTATTTATTTATTTAATTATAATAATACATACGGCTTACGCCTTTAATACATAGTTATAAACAACAATTGTACAACACCACCATCGTATCAAATAATAATAATTATAATATCCGAAAAATATTATAAGCCTTCTTATTTATTTATATTTTAACAGTTGAAGTTTAGTTTAAAATTCATTGATGTAATCCACTTGAGACCTGTGGGAGAAGCATTATTTTACGACAATCTTTTTAAATAAAAATCATAAAACTAAAATACTAAAACATTACCTATAACAATATTTTTATTATTTCCAACTTAAGTATACAACAATAAATTGACTAGAAGAAAGAACTTTATCTCCTGAAGTAGGTACCTAACTTGATAGGTAATAAAAACAATATTTTGCTACCAATGTATGACGGCTAATAATAATGTTAAAAGATCGAGAAGATATTATTTTTTAGGTAGGTACGCAAAAGAAAAAATAGTACATGAAAAGCTGTCAATCAAAGAGAAGAATGTATGGGGGGAAAATATAAAACAGAATATAATAAAGTTTTATTCAAACGGCTTATAAAGATAGTAAGAAATTAATATACAACATTGCAAATCCACGTGCAATTTTTTGTCAACCTGTAATGGATTCCCTTGAGACGTAAAAGGTGAAAATTATAGCTTTCTAAATACACTCTCATATTAAACCGATCTCAGTACAAGTCTTATTAATCGATCGCCGTATAGAAGCTTTTTGTTGAACGATATCAAATTTTGTACTTACTTACGTTGCAACACTCGTACCTAGCATGAGACAAAAGAACCTCGGGTATGGGGTTTTGAGTTTGAAGTTCTCCATGCAGTGGCAATCGTGACGAATATATAACTAATATAATAATTAAGTTATAGTCATGACGAATATAGACCATAAATATCTTCCACAATGAAAAAAGTTACCATAAGACTCACTAGTTACAGCAAAGAGTATTAAAAAAAGGTGTCAATATGTATTTTTTATCCCATTCGAGAAGGATTAGAATTTTTATAATACAAGTAAGAAGTTCCAATACAATAATTTTAAAATATTTATGAACTCCAATAAGTTCAACTGTATAAAATCAATAAAATATCTTGTAATTTACTCAACTTCATTGTTATTTAAATATTTGATTTCTAAGATGTGACTGACTAACTTAAATGGAAATAAGAACAAATATATAAAAAATAAAAGTAAAATATAACATTATTCATGATTCTCGCATGCTATTAATCTAGCCATGAATCCATATAATCAACTTGACGATTATTGACAAGAAAGGGGTTGCTATTTCCAACAGAGAAAATATGTCTATCAATTTTATGGTTATGCGATAAACAAATGTCTAACTCAAAACATAATCTTTTACAACGTTTGAGATAATTTGCATACATAGTTTTGATTGATTTTTTTTTAAATAATTCCGCAGAGTTGCGCTCGGAGGATGCAAGGGACCGGAAAACTTGGAAGACGAGGACAAGGAGTGCCGACCCCAAGTAAATGGGATAAAAGCGAGGGCGAAGAAGAAGAATTATTTATTACAGCCTATATTCATGCCGAATCCTAGAGAGGTAAGCAGAAAAGTCAGAATTCCATATTGTTTTATCCTTACATATCTTTTTTTATTGCTTCCGCTACATTTATATAGTTTCTCATACTTGCAACCCGATTTCATTTTGTAGGTCAGCTACAATAATAAATTGATGTGTCAACACATCTCATATTATATAACAACTTATTGTCTACAGAAGACACAATACCTACATACTTAATTGAGTAAGAATGACAATCAAAATATTTTTTTGCTAAATAATAACACCACTCCAGTTATGTTCATAATGTTGTTGTTGACAGTGCTGAGTTTTGGGTTTTCTGTTGACGAATTTTGCCTTATAAAAAATTCAAGCAATTTATTATTTCATGTTCTCGTAGCAAATTTGTTTGAGAGAACAATATTATGATAAAAATATTTGGCACATATTCCTAAAATAAAGATTTTTTTATTCCGTCAAATCTTCAAAGTTTTCTGCGAAATTACAAGGTGGAAAACTTCAGGACAAAGCTTGCGGACAAAGCCTGCGGAGATATCCCAATTCAGCAATAAACTTAACATACCTACATTTCGGTACATTAACACATCTGTATTTGATTTCAAATTTCCTAGCTAAGTCTCCGTAGTTGAAAAAATCTCCAACTTCCATCATTTTTTTTTTAAAGATATACAGTATCTGGATTTTGTTATTAACCCAAATACAACCTGATACACCTTTTACAGTAAGCTAAAAGCTTGTGTCGTGAAATGGGAGTTTGCTGGCACCAGGGATCTAACCGCGGACCCCTTGCTCATGAGGCCGAGATTCTACCTCCAGGCTACCGATGAACTCTATTTAAGTTCAAATGTAAAATTCCTGGATGAGTTTCATATCTCATAGATACCAAAAAATAGAGATATTGAATGATCTATTCGTAATTATTATCAATTATTTATATAATTTTTTTTTTTATTTCGAACACCTCAAAATGAATTTGTCTCCCATTTTTTCCGAATGACCTGTAGAAGGATTTCAATTCAGCGATGACAATTGACATCAAGTTTATAAAATGAAGCTGGTCTGCCGGCACTTGCGAGATTTGCCATGATGGTAAAATAATGATAAAGAAAATATACCTACATTTAACCAATTTTTATTTATTTTTTTATTTTAAGTATCTGGGTTTTGTTTGTTATAAACCCAAATACAACCTTATTCACCTTTCACAGTACGCTACTAAAAGCTTGTGTCGTGAAAGGGGAGTTTGCCGGTACCTGGTATCAAACCACGGACCCCTTGTTCACAAGGCCGAGACTCTACCACCAGGCTACCGACGAACTCAATAATATAAACATGAGTGTTCGCATTTTGACCAAGCGATTCCGATAGTTTCCGAACATCAATATGTGAATTTGAATAAGGACAATATACAGCTGGTCTGCTGGCTACACCAATTGTGGGATGTGCCGTGATGGTATAAAAGTAGTATTAGTAGAATAAGGACAAATTATAAAATCCATATTATGACGTGTTTGGTATAACTTACTTCGCACAAAAGTCACGCACTGATTATTTCATTATGAATAAGTAAAGTCTCCATGATTTGGTATTATAATTTTGACACATTACGTTGACTGATGAGACGTTCCTTATTTCATGACATTTCCCTCTATCCTTATAATTCTCTTTTCCTAAAGATTATGTAATAATGTTGAATAATAAAAATAAAGAAGAGTGAATTATTTATAAAGAAGATAATCCTTATTAACTTTTGGCCGTTGAAAATATGAATATTTAAATATTTTTTAAAAATTAAGTCTACGGTGCTTTTTGAAAATCTTACTTGATAAGTCTATTTATATTATTTGTATGAATAAATGACTCAAACCTTCTTATTTAAGTACCTAAATATAACTTCAATATTGTTGCTAAACAAAAAAATACACATAAAAGCCCAGTGGCAGGAGAAGTTATACAAGGTCAGTGCTGAGATGGATGCAAAGAATTGGCGAAAAGTTCTTGAGGAGGACAAGACCCACACCAGGTTTTAACACTGATGCATCAAAAATTAAGGATTAGTGTCTCAAGTTAACCCACAACTTATTAAATTGTTAGTGTTGATTTAACATAACGTAATATATATAAACAAATGACACTCGAGCTTGTCCCAAATTCAGCATGAATCTTGTATTATAGGTGCTTATGCTAGGAGACATAAAATGCATATGTAGAATACTATGATAAAGGTAATCCTTCATTTGCCCTGACTGGTAATCGAGTTCGGGATCTCATGACTCAATGGCAATAATATTACCTCCGCGCCACACCGACCGACATATAATTATTTTATCGACTTATTCAGTTTGAGGTTTTTGTGATTTGATACATTTTTATTTGAAAGTCATGAATTTGGATAAGAGACTGATTCTAAAAGGCCTCAGAACATCCTCTCAGAAAGTAAAGTGCTCGTTTGGCGAAGGTGGAGTTGATCGATACAGCTGATGGTTATGAACCCAGGATCTCTTGATTGGGATTCTGAGGTGTGTCAACATTTGACCAAGCTTCTGATAAATTTTCTGTCGACGTGTAAAAATAAATAATTGTTCAATATATGTACATATTTTAAAAGCACTTTCATATTTTTTATGTTGTTTATTATTTTTCAAAAAAGTAGAAATGGAATTCAACTTCCTAACAATAAATTCCGTAGCGCAAGCATTTTTCTTACCATATAATCTACTTTGTTTTAAGAATTCATCATAACGTTATACTTAGAATATCCACTTATTTTTTACGTTTAAAACCTACTTGAGAGATTGAAGCAAACGCAGATATAAAACACTAGTTTCAAACCAAGCTTTTCTCGTAAATACCTATATTCAAAATGACAAAATTTCAATAAAAATAGGTATAGAAAAACAAGACTTAGGATAAAGTGTAAAAATAATGTCGTAAAAATAGTGTTTCCATGAAAATAATCTAATATTTATGAAATTCTCGTGTCACGGTGTTTGTTATCATACTCCTCCGAAACAGATTTTGATGAAATTTCGAGTTCTTATCGGGTAAGTCTGAGAATTGGCCAACATCTATTTTTCATACCCCTAAAAGTTAACCTTCTGCAACTGACGTGCCTTAAACTTCACAAATTTACTGACGTGGTAGACTGTTGGACACCATTTTAAAGTCATATTTTTTTGTCAAATTAGTATTAAATACCTAATTAATTGGTATTGTCTAAAAAATATATTCATATATTATATTTCTATTCATTTAAAAATAGAAAAATAAAAAATTTCTATTAATAACACCATTTATTGTTTTTGGTCAAAATCAGTTCGCAAAATCAACCGACTACTATAAAAATATTAACAAAAATAACATAACTAAAAATAACAACAACTTGCATTTATTATTAAATTTAACACTAATAGTAATCATAGATAAAAATTTGAATAAAATCTTATGGTCAAATAAAAAAATACACAGCTTTAAGTTTTTACATTTTTTCTTGACATAGTTCAAATTTTGGCTTTGAGCATTGCAGGCAAATCGGCTTGAAACAATCACAACATATGTATTTGGTTTGTCTTTTTATTTTTGTTGAGCAAATATGACAAAACTTTCGTGCACTTGTAGAAGCAGATTGTGATTTTGGAGGTGGAAGAGGCAGATTTATGCCCAAAACTCTGCTCACTGTTATTCGCAGTTCTCTTGGCAGTCTTTCATTATACGCTCGCGCCTTCATGTGATCTAGTACTAAGCTACATACGTGACATATTCAATAAAAAGGTACTTCTTTTCATTTTACTGTCGCTAATATCACACGCTTGATATTAAACAATTTATAGAATCAAGAATATATTGAGCATTTTTTATCAATTTCATCCACAAAAACTGAGAGGATGAAGCTGACCAACACCCGTTATGTAGGTACTTATTACCATTGACAAATATTTTTGTAAATATTTTGTTGTTGAATAAAGATTATTATTATATTATACAGAAGGGAGAAATAAAGGCAAAATACGGGTCATCATCATCATCACATCATCTCTATAAGTATGCACCTGCAATTCAAACCCGGCTATCGTCATGAACACACCTATACACCGATGCATTATACCTACAACTATACAATAACATACAAATAACAATTTTACTATGAAATAACAACATCTAAAAACGGTCTTACTGACCTGTAGCTTGGGAGACACTATGGTTTTTTTTTCAATTTTACTGACGTGGTAGATTCACAGACACATACCTTAACACTGACGTGGTAGACTAGTAGACACCTCCTTGCTGTAGCACACAACCTATACTCATCTCAACCGCTCATTGCTAACTGATCCATGTTGACGAAATACGAAGGTACTAAGCATGCCGGGATCGTAACTTTAAATATATACATGTTAAGGACAATTTTGTGATGTGGTGTCTGGTAGACTACCACCTCAGCTGCAGAAGGTTAAAGGTGGCCCATCCCGAATTTTATTTTTTGGACAAAATCTTTATTTTTGTTTTTTTTTTTTTATGGTGAGGCATTGAAAAAATAAATCATATAATATTGTATAAAAAGCAGACACGATTCAATATAATAAATGCAGAATGAACAAAACACTATGATTGAGTAATAAATTGTATAATTATGGCTTAAACAATGACAAATTTAGTTAGTACGAAAACGAATATTTTAAAAAAAAGTTTAAATATACTTTATCACTCAATATTGGGTAGAACGCCTAGAGAATAATAAAAATTATGTGTTAATGTTTTTAAAAAGTACCTACTTACCTTTCTTTAACATTGTCTCCCAAAAATAAAAACTAACTAAGTATTTGTGATTGGTTTAACTTTAGTATACCTACTTATTTTTTTTTCTTAAATAATATACGCGCATAATTAATGTGTACCTACTGAAACATGAAAAACGTATTTGAGTCATTCGTTTTTCTATTGTCTTGCGCAACGGGATAATAATAATATGTGGAGCTTTTAAAAATAAGAAGACATATTATGATTCATAAAAAACGGCCTTGCGATGGTTTTCCACAAAACGACATATTCAAAAATCTAGGTTAGCGTTATTATCCATACATTCATATGAACGGAATTTAATATTTATACTTATGCCAGGATAACCTACAAACATATTATTATCATAAAACCTATTTAATATTTCATAAAGTCTGCGTCTTCCAAACAACATAGAACTTACAATATCTTGTTTCACAATGTTGCTTTTAGCTCATGGTTGGATTGAAAATAGACAAAAAATGATAAAAAGTTAGTTATGATAGATATACCTACCAATCTGTTTTAAAGATTATATCTATATTTTGTTTTAAACCCAAATACAATCTCATACACCTTTCACAGTAAGCTAAAAGCTTGTGTTGTGAAAGGGGAGTTTGCCGGTACCTGCGATCGAAGAACCGGGATTGATATGATATTATGTGATTTCGTTATTGGAGAGAACAATTTGCTTATTTATTATTACATACCTACATTTAGTCTGTCTGATGGCTTCCACTTTCAAACCATCACGGCTTTGCCGAAAATTTAGTAGGGAGAAGATGGCCGCTGTCTATCGTACCATCTACAAAGTACCTAATATATACATGCATGGATAATTAACATGACATCAAAAATTAAAGACTTTCAGGTTGAGTGGCATATCTCATTGCTGAATTGAGGAAATTGAATATATATTTTGTGATTATATCACTCCATGGTGATAATTTCGCCACTGAATGTCGTCTTAGTATTTTAAATTTTATATCGTTCTGTTGTCACTGTTAGGTATATATTATGATGATGATGTACAAAATGAATAAAAAATAATAATAAACAAATATTATTTCACAGAGCATTCGAAAACTTGGAGATGAAAAATGTGGGAAATTATTTCCTTTTTTACATGAGAGGAACATTAATAATCGACAATGCAGGCACACAAAATTGATTAACTAGTTTTAGAAAACTAGTTTCTTAAGTAACAAACCTACATTTCAGAAATTCACAACTTGCTGTGTCTGAATTATTAAAATATTTTACTACACTATCAATTTAACTCAAAGTGTTTAGCATTATTATTAGTGATATTATAATCAATTTCTGGCGATAATAAATTTATCAGTACCTATACGGGACTAAGTATGTAGTTTATATTATAATCCAAGTTATTATAATAGGTATTATATTTGCAAACTTGGAAGGAACTAACTGCAACCATGCACTTTGTATAGTATATTAACCTCACTCAACCTAAGCCTTCTATCATAGGCATACCTTACACAGAATATGACGAACATTTTTACTTTTTAGTGAATGTTATTGTTAACCCATCAATATGCGTTTCTCCTCTTCAGTGAAATCATTGGACACAGATAAGTTTTTTTCTCTCTTATTTTTGGTGAATTATAAACTCTACATAAATTATTAGGTACGTTCAACACATTCATTTAACATCTTCAATTCTGTGATGTAGTATGCCTCCCAATCCAAACTTCTTGTTGTAACATTTATAGCTTCAAACGTATCATGTTTATATTTATTTTGTGTGGTTAGTCCAGTAACCACTTCAACTGTAGGTGGTGGTGGTGTAATATGTGAAAAGATAATTAATATTTTTTTTTTCAAAATAAAGCCACTAGCAATAAAATATTATGATTGTTAATAAGAATACACACATTGCTTTTTTAGTAGATACATAACAAATGACAAGAGAACAAATCGATGGGCTAGTAGGAAGAGTAGGTACATTGATAATATCTAAGTAAATAATATGAATGAATTTTTCGATAATCCCGTATAAATCCCATAAGATTGGAATAAATTACAAACGAAGCGTTTGACATAGTAATTTTTACCTGAAATATTTTGTGACATACTAATTTTTTTAATAAATACAACACCATAGATAAGTGTGGTATTGTATGGGTTAAAAACATTTCTATGCAGCATACATGGACAACATTCTATAGTGAGACCTCCTTGAATATTCCAGATTATATTTATATTCTATGTAGGTACATATGTAGGTACATTATATATCATGCATGTGTACCATAATCATTTATTCTGATTATTACGATAAACTAATATATTTTTATGTATGCATAAACAGCTGATAAACTCCATATTTATATGATACTCGCATTTAATAAAAACTCTTGCCTGTCAATATTTATATAACTTTATAAGTACATATATGTAGAGTTTAGATTTTTTTCATTGAAAAAGTTACGGTTCACTAAAGGTCAGCTAAGGTGAATGATATGAGTATTTGTACAACTATTTACTGATGTTTAACAAGAAACCATATAAAAAAATTTCATTCTTTATGAATTGCTGCTAGTTTCGATATTACTAACATTTACTAGCTATTGCAGTCTTCGATTTTTTTTAAATATTTTTATTGAAAGAATGAGGTGGCCGAGAGTTTGATGATACTGTCTTCGGTTTCCAATTGTGATTACCTACCGTGCTAAATACTACTAAATCTTCCTCACCTTAGTGACACAATATTGCTTTATATCAAAAAATCTTAGAGTGTACTATCACAGTTGCCTTTATTAAAAAAATACATAAAAAATGTCTAACATGTCGCCAACAAAAAAAGATAACCACAAGCAAACTTGCTTGTATGAATGTGGAGGGAGTAAAAGTTAACAAAGGTAAATTGGTCCAACGTATATCTTGCCTACCCCGCAATAATGTAATTTGTGCAGATTTATGCAGAATAGATGTATAATAATCCTGGATGAGTTGAGTTTAAAAAATCTTAGAATTGGCAATGGCACAGAAGACAAATATGTAATATTGAAAACGTTCTATCGTAATACGCAAAAGTAAAAAAAACAATATGTTTATTTATTTATTTATTTATTTAGTAAATGTCTCAGTGTTGTATAAAGGGTGGTAAAACAGCCTTGTGGGCAAAAAAACAGCGCTATTTTGAGCCAAATAGTATTGTACAGAATTTTCATGTACCCGAAGGGAAACAATTTAAGCAAACTTAATTGTTACCTAGAAATATATTTCACCATTATTCTGCTAATATTGATCCTCTACGCATATATTTTTGTGTGTGTGTATGTATGATTACCTATATCGTACAAGAAAATTCATTACGTGCTTAGAGAATAAAGTAGAAAAGTGATAAGACTTAAATAATAATAATAATTCTAGAGATATGAAACTATCACTTACCTACATATATCTCACCTGAAAAAAACTTATAAATATATTCGTACTTACGGACTTAAATTTAATATTTAATATGCATGTTGCGCAACGCCATTACACATATTTGCGTGTCAATTACTACAACGATTTACCAAGTGGAATAGTTGCTACAACGTGTAAACGAATAACATATTATGTAATATCGTTAAGAAACACATTGTAGGTGTGTTTGATATAAATGTTTTAATATCAAAAATGAAAAATAAAGAAAAGTTTTGTATCACTATCCAGCCAGTTGCTTTTGAACAGAAGAACAACCGTTTTGATAACACTTGTCGACCATTCTTCTTCACGTCTTTAATATTTTGGCGACAATTGGTTTGACGAAATGTTTTTTACAGCATTGGGTGTAATAAACCGTTATGAATAGAACTAGTACTGAAAACATAGATTGAAATGGTAAAATAGGTGAACGTTACCGAGAAGTAAAGCACCCTTATACAAGTCGATTGCCAATTCGTAAGCATTGGAACACATTGTACTTTCTCTCATTCCTCTAAAGAGTGATTCGTAGTATCAATCAGTTCGCAGTTTGTCTGTCAAAGACAATATATTTTATCACACGTTTATTATTAAATACTCGTCTAGAGAAAAAACAAGTACTACTTTCAATATAATTATGTGAGTACCTACATGTCAACTTAATTTATGATTTATGCCATCCCACTTATAGAATCAGCCTACACGTTCCAGGTTATATTCTTACCTACATAGGTCATCGTAGAGACAAATTGATTTTAAGGATCTGTCGTACCTTTGTCAACTTTGAAGGATGTAATTATCGTCAAACTAGAAACCTACCTAAGTAGGTACCTAACTACATACTTTCTAGTGATGTGCATACATACATACATACCATCACGCCGCTTCCCTCGCGGGGTAGGCAGAAAGGATCGAGCGCCACTTCCTTCTATACTTGCATACATCTTTCGCTTCCATCACTGTCATACAATTCCTCATGCATGCTCTCCTGTTCAATGTGCTCAACACGTGACCGTCCTGTAGGATTTGATTTAAATGATCTTGCCATTTAATCCTCGGACGTCCACGTCTCCGAGCACCATTCCTCTCAGACAAATATATCTTTTTAGTCATTCTGTCCTCATTCATTCTTTCCACGTGCCCAAACCATCTTAACTTATTTACATTCATCCTTGTTATTACACCAACTTTCATTCCACATTCCTTTCGTATATCAATGTTACGCACACGATCTCTCAGACTTTTACCACACATCCTTCTCAACGATCTCATTTCCACTGCATTTATGCCACTTTCATCCTTCTTTAACCATGTCCACGTCTCACTTGCATCCATGTCCACGTCTCACTTGCATACTCACTTGCTTGCATACAATGTTTTAATATCAAAAATGAAAATAAAGAAAAGTTTTGTAACACTATCCAGCCAGTTGCTTTTGAACAGAAGAACAACCGTTTTGATAACACTTGTCGACCATTCTTCTTCACGTCTTTAATATTTTGGCGACAATTGCCCAGTATTTATATGTATATTCAAACATGTGAATGTTGAGAATTATGCTTTTAAGCTCGGCTAAGTTCATAAAAAAAATCATACAAAAACGATGAGATCGTGGAATATTTTAAATTCCTTTAGCTACCAAATTAAAAATGAAAAAAAAACAGTTTATTTTACTTATAATAAAAAAATGGAAATGAAATAAAAAAAAATCAAATACCAATTTCAAAATCTTTTACCAACATAAAAATTTGACGACGACGACGGGAGGTAGAAAATTTGAAATAATAAGTAGGTAGGTATTTACTAAACACCCTTTACTGAATCTTGAAAACTTAGGACAAAAAACGTTTATATTATGTTCTTATTGGCGAACGTAAAAATATGAAACTCGGGACCATCACTACTACTTATCTACCAACTTGAAGAGGTAATACAGTAGGTACTTAACTAAGCATATTATGTTTACTATAGTTTTTGTGATTTCTTTTTAATTTGGGTCAGTTACTACTACGATTTGTACCTGCTTTCAACATTCATTCGAAATTTGAACAAGTCACCCCTAATTGACAATACGGATTGATTGATTGATGGTTGTAAGATTGATGGATTTATTTAAATCATTATCAATATGACACATCAGTAGATACTACGATTATAAACAATATCACTATAAAGTGATAATCTCGCCACTGCATATCATCACATTCTTTTTTTTATATAAAATGATTTGTTACTTTGTTATGTGTATGATGATGTGCAAGAGAAATAAAATAAATAAATATAAGAAAAAAATACTATGTGTCTTAACTGTTTTTAATGAAGTAATTATCCGAATTGAAGTTTGAATTAGATTTAAAATTTAACGATAAACCTATTTCTTTCACTTTTAACAATATTTGAGTTACAGATCTCACAACAGAATATTATATTAATACATTCCTAAACAACTTTCCTTCTAAGACACTTGTTTTCAAAGCTTAGTATCTTCCGCTCTTGAGCCTTGGTTAAGTGCCAAGACTCGCAGCCATATAGAAGGATTGGGATGATGCACGCATTGAACAAGCGACATTTTGTCCTGATGCTGAGTCCAGACGCCTTCCAAACTTTGTTCATGTTGTTGAAAGCCCCGCTAGCTGCTCCTATGCGGATTGGTAATTCCGACCGGAGATCACCCTCTGGCGTTATGGTTGCTCCCAGGTACCTGAATTTACTAACCTGAGATATTTGGGAATTGCCAACCATTAGTCCAATGATAGTTGGCCAAAAAGAGCACTGTTCTTCCGTCCGCAGGGGTTCCGTAGGCCCGGGCGTCCCTCTTTCACAATACACCGTTCCTATGACAACGATATCAGAGCGCAAGGAATGTCGTGGGAAGAGGTGACGCAATTGGCACAGAGACGCTCTGAATGGAGGAGGCTGGTTTCTGCCCTGTGCTCCCGAGAGGAGCGTTGAGGGCGATGATGATGATGATGATGAAATAACTTTAATATTTTCATTCATTGTGCAATGGTGCTAATAAAAAAAATTACTAACGATGGGTGGCTTCTGAGTCGAATATTGTTTTAACAAAGTAATTTTAAGAACTAAGTTTAGGTAGGTACTAACAAAAAATTATGTTATGTTTGGAGTAATTCCAATGATTGCAAATAGCGTTTTGCACCAAAAAGGGCAAAAAGCGCTTTTCATTCATCTACAAAAATTGAAACGGCCTGGATTTTCTTCTTTTACTGTAAACCGACCCAATGACAAAGACATTGACTGGTTTCTACAATTTAGGTATTCAATAAATATAAACGTATGAAAAAACTTTGTTTTATGATTGTTAGATAAAATTGTATTTTATTACATTTCTCTCAAAACAAATATTCTAATAAAATATTTTATATTTGCTTACATTCGTCATAGTCAAAACAAACCCAAAATCATAAATAAAAATATCATACAGTGCCATACATCTCTACTGAACTATTTACATATACATACAATATATTATTACTATCTTGTCAAAATATCTACATTTTGTCATACATAATAGGTATAGTCATGTTAACAAAACCTTACACTTGGCATTTGACCAACCTCAGGAATACAATATACACACATTTCTATAACAAGTATCGTATGCAGAATTCTCTTACATAATAATTTATCAAAATTTACCGGAACAAGTTTATGACAAGGTTGGTGTAAACGTTTGTAAACAATAGATTTCCCACTAATATTTTAATAAAATATCTAAATTATATAACTGAAATTTATGCTACACCACAAAAATAAATTTTAGTATTACAATTCTATTCACCATGTACACAAATTAAAATTAGTCTCTAGAGATCCTGGCAAAGCAAATAATATACTCTTGTATATAATTGAATTAAATGTATCAGTGTAAACGTTGTGAAACAGTATTATGAATAATTTTAAAATATAAAATTAACACTGTTTTTTGTCAAACAAAAGTGTATGCAACGTAAACCATAAACAATACCGTGGAGCTCCCGGCAAAGAATTGTTGTGAAATAACACAAAGAACATCCCTCGCACTCGTAAAAGACTCGTAGGTACTTGGACCAGAATTCTTAAGAATTCATTCATAATATTATAATGGATAGTAAATGATTATTAGAATGATTATATTGCTCGTGAATAAACTACGGTGGTTTGGACACGTTGAACGAATGAGCGAAGTAAGAATGACAAAGAGGATATACTTGTCTGAAAGAAAGGGTGTGAGGAAACGCGGCCGTTCGAGAACCACGTGGCTTGATCACGTGAATCAAATTCTCAAGGACGGCCGCGTGTTGAGTAAGAGGAATCGACGTGCGTGTATGAGAAACTGGATGAATGTGGAGGAAGCGAAGGAAGTGTGTAAAGATAATCTGTTTGGCGTTCCGTTCTCTCTGCCTACCCCACTTGGGATACGGCGTGAGGGTATAGTATAGTATAGTATGATTATTAGATTTCTCAATTTAGAATGAGCGCCTGGCGAAGAATTTTTCCTCTACTCTTTTCCTAGTGTCCTGTAAAAGTCAAGTACATGGAATAAAAAAGACATTTAACATCTTAAATTCAGTGATGAGGTTTGTCATCCGTCCCAAATGTAGTATTTTGCATGTTGAAACGAAAAGGGCAGCTTGTATGTTTATTACGTACAGGCCTGAGTCAACAACACACTATCGCCTCACGTTCCCGCTCCGCTAGCGTTCGGGTGCAGACGATGATGCGCCAAAGTGTTAATTTTCGTAACTATTGTGTATCTTAGCAACGAAATTGACACTTTCTTGCAACATCGTCTGCACCCGAACGCTCACGGAGCGGGAACGTGAGACGAAAGTGTGTTGTTGACTCAGGCCTGAGTCAACAACACACTTTCGTCTATGGTGCGCCAAAGTGTTTCGAAAATTAACACTTTGGCGCACCATCGTCTGCACCCGAACGCTAGCGGAGCGGGAACGTGACGCGATAGTGTGTTGTTGACTCAGGCCTCTGGTCTGTTGGCTAAGTTACTCCTGTGATGTGCCATGATGGTTCAATTTACGGTTTAACTGTATTACATTACTATAAAAACATTACAAATAAGACATGTGACAACTTGAACTTTCATTGACTTAAATGCCACACATCCTGAATATTATAAATAGTATTGCAGAAAATCCACTGGCGTCCCTACTTGTGGAGTGGGCCATGATTGTAAAAGCAAATATTTATATTTCTATCAAATAAAAGGACTTGCATATTACATATTATATTAGCCATACAGAAACGAACTTTATCATTGTATCATAAAAAAATTTACTTTACATTATAAAAGAAGTTTTCTACAGTAAATAAATTTGGTCATTTTTTTAAAAAATATTTTATGTTTTTCCACAATACAAACATCTCAAAATAAATGCAATGGCTTCATAAATAAACAAAATGAAATTTATGTGACTTTCTCGGAAGACAATTAAAATAATATGTCCAGACTTCAAAGTTTTAACGAGAGAACTTTTTGAGATAACAATGTAGGAAAAAATAATCTGAAAATAAATTGGTTTGCTTTTATTTAAAATTATGATTACATTTCGAAAAGAAAAAAAGCTAAAAAATATTTAATATGAACCTATACGTGTATATGTATATAGGTGTATTTGTGTATGTGGGTGAGTGTGTATGTTGTATCACAGAAGATTAAATAATTAAATAGAGTACGTAAATTAAATGGATTCTGGCATACTTTGTGATGTAAACTATGTAAAAATGGAGATAAAAGAGTAGATGTAATGATTTTTTATTTCATAATACAGTCAATCACTTAAGATTCACATTACAAAATATATTTAAACATTTTTTTACATTCCCTTATCTTAAATAATATTTAAACAGAAAAAGCGCTGAATGCGAGATGCTGTGTTTTCAAAAAATAATATCTAATATTACTATTTATTTTCAAAATTTTCAAAGTATTTTGTTGCTGTGACCTGTTAAAAAAAGTAAAAAGAAACATTTGGATCGGAATAAATTTAATAAAAAATGATGAAACAATATATCGCTGAATGAGATTTGGCCTCCTGTAAAAAAGTTTTTTCTCTTTTTTGAAATAGTTTACGACTTTTCTGTCGCAAAAATCGCTAAAGTTTTCTTAAATATTACGACGGTTGCGTTATAAAATTCACCATTTTTTTTTACTTTAATGTGTTTTTGTATATTATGTCTTTTCGCTCTCTCCTTTATTACTGAAATCATCATATCTGGCTTTTCTTACAATGTTTTCTGCTTGATAAACTCTGTGTACAAACAGGTAAACATTGAGAAGAATTTGTGTAATTATACCTATTTATGGAAAGTGAAAAGAAAAGTGGGTAAGTGCAAAATTTTTACAAACACGACTTACTTTTTACATTTTTTTAAAAGGTTAACTTTTTTATTCGTGGTTCAAGGTCACAAAATAAGTTGGACATGTCTATTCAAAATGTTAATTGTTATTATTTAAATTTGTCCGTCGTTCCAAAGTTGTAAGATACCCCAAATTATGTTAAACGTGATGACAATTATTACATACTTAGATATCTTTAAAAAAAATATATCTTTGTGTAGGTATATTTCGTTTGAAATTATTGTTTTTTACTGTGTATTAAAGGCGTAAGCCGTATGTATTATTATAAATAAATAAATATTTTCGGATAAAAATAAGTAATGAAGGTAGGTATGCCCTAGGTTTTAATTTACACATCTGAATGACAAACACAGTGATTGTGATATCTTGCTTCTACTTTTTGGCTATCATATCACTGCATTTTTGTCTTCAAAGCGTGGATCGGATTATTATTTGAATGTGAATAATCAGACTCGGAAATATCAGGGAACTGATGGATATACATAATCTGGGGTAGCTGTTTTATCCAGAAGAGGACAGGAAGGCTTACGTTTGAGTGGGTCGCAGATATTGAGTGTTATGCCCGGGATTTAAGGAAAAAAAATAAGATTCTTTCATTATTAGGTACTGTTTTCTCAAGGAAAATCAACAGCGGATAATTGAAAAAATGTAGGTATATTACACTATATATTTACCCTATCGCGTATATACTATTCTCTTTCACCATATAAAATGTCTCCATTATGTATTTTGAATTAAATGTACTTATTCAAACAAGGTTGTTCTTTTACTTCTATAAAAGGGTTCATTTTATTATTGCTAAGTATCTTCTTTGGGTGAGCAAACAATATTCGACAATCAATAAAAAGTAGTTGATGGTTGTGACCTTTGGGTTGACACAAGACATTTAAGATTCAGAAAAGTTTTTCCCTTTATATTGTATAACTTATTTTTTTTCACCAAAAAAATAAGTTTAAGTTTTTTTTTTTTTTCATATTTTTTTTTTAATTCAAAAGTTTCATTTATTTATTCACACAAAGATAAACGCATAACGGATGTTGTAGAAGTGGTTATGAATTTAATTTTTGGAAATAAGTTTCTCGTGGAAGAATGTTTTTTCTTTAGGTTTATCTGCTATTTGCTTGCAATCGGATACAAAATCTAGCTCACTTTAAAAAAGTAGCAAGCGAAACTGTAAATCATATTTCTATTTGTTATTAATGTGTAAAACAACTCATTTTAAGTCGTTACGTGGTTGATTTTTCTATCAAATTCGCATACATTAAGCTACAAAAAAGGCAAACTCCCCTTTCACGACACAAGCTTTTAGCTTACTGTGAAAGGTGTATAATGGTAAAGGTTTGCTGAAATTGATTGCAATTTTCTAAAGGCAATTAGGTGGTAGAAAATAAACTGTTTAAATATTTTATACCGTAGAAACGTACTCAAAGTGATTTCGTTCAATTTTGTTGAATTCTTTTCAAGTAAACAAAATCACATCAAGATTGTACCTATTAAATATTTCCTTATAATGATTGGCAAATTTAATTTTATTGTCTTGTAAGCTTACTTTGACAGTGCACAATAATAATCAATACATTTAGTTCGATTGGTAAACAATCATTTTCTCATTTATAGTCATTGATATAACACAAACATAATAGATCAATGTGTTAACATAATAGATCAATGTTTATAGTACCTATTCAGTAAAATGTCACTGAAATAGCATCAAAAACTATCCCAATATGCCAACATGAATGCCAATACTAATCATATGTCTAAAATACATACAATTATAAATATAACTTTGTTACTTCCAACATATTCTTTATGATTCAGTCTACCACTCAAACAATGGTCAAAGCTAAATAGTCCTCAAACAGGACAAGGCAGATACTATATGTAGGCAGTAGACAACTAAGGGGCTTGTCCCGCAGACTTGAATGACAAGACGGCTCATAATACCAGACATTGAACCATTATGTGGAGTGTCCTATGTATGGCTTTGAGTTTGGTTGGGGGCCCTACATAATGTAACCACCGACGCATCCAACTGATAAAAAAAAATTGATGTTGAATCTTGAGGAATTGAATGTCAAATGTACTTTAAACTATGAATGTATGAAAAACAAAATCGAATCTATTGGTAGGTACCAGAGACATGCAATCATGTAATACTGTTTCAATAAGTTTTTTCTACCTTAGAAAGCGCCACCTTTATCAATTCCATTATGTTATATTGCAGGTAGGTACTTACCCTCTTCAAGTCGACTTCGGCGTAGTTGTCAGTGTCGTTTGCCTTAGACGCAAACTTTTCAGATATATTCTAGGTACTTTGTGGAGGAGACGTCCGCAAGGAATTGCCTTGGAGGGGTTGTGAAAAAACTTAGTGTCAGGTGGGTAAATACTAACCTACAAAGTTGCCATTAGACTGGGTAAAGAAACACGAATTTTATTTACTACGTCTTGTAATTTTTTCCATATTTTATTGTTGTTTTGTTACAATTATAACTAAAGAATACAATTCCCTCACGCCGTATCCCAAGGAATGAAGATGGCTTCAACATAGAAGCCGAAAGCTAGAAGAAAGAACGACGGAGATCCACGCAGCAAACCCGAGAACCTCAACGAAACAAATTATTTTAAGTTTTTAAGACTTCAAATAATATGCATATTTTTACTTTACATGTAAAGACAGAATTTACTTTACATGTAATGAGTTATAAAGACAGAAGAGCAATCTGGAGCTTATACAAGAACGAAATGGCTGTGATCAAAAGCGGAGAGAGCTGCGCAGAAGCAAGGGTCGAACAAGGCGTAAGACAAGGATGCTCAATGTCGCCAGCTCTCTTTAACTGCTATATACAGCGAACTGTTGATGATCTCAGAGAAGAAATGAAGAACTGGACAGGAGTAAAAATAAATGGGAAAAAGGTCGACATGATCAGATATGCTGACGACATAGCACTGCTCGTAGACTCCGAGATGGAGCTGAACGAAGCCTAAGGAAAAATGGAAAGTATACTGTTGTCAAAGTACAACATGAAAATAAATAAAGAAAAAACAAAATGTATGGTCGTTGGAAGAGAGGAAGCGACTGCGAACATTGCCATAAATGGAGTGAGCATCAAACAAGTAAGTGAATTCGTGTACCTGGGCAGCAGAATAAACCAGGATGGACGCTCCAAAGCAGAAATTGTAAGCAGAATAAACCAGGCAAGGATTGCCTTTAACAAAATATCAAAGATATTGGAATCCCCAAATATTGACTTAAGCGTAAGGAAGAACCTTACTAAAGCCTTTGTATGGAGCATTCAGCTTTATGGTTGTGAGACATGGACCATCAGCAAGAGTGAAAGCGGACGGTTGGCGGCCTTTGAGATGTGGTGCTACAGACGCATGCTTAAGATCCATTGGTTGGAGCACGTCGAAAATGAAGAGGTGTTAACCAGGGTAGGCGAAAAAAGACAATTCCTTAAGAGAATCAGCCAACAACGAGCTAAATGGATTGGCCACAACATCAGGCACCCAGGACTACTCATCGCCATCGCAGAGGGTAAGACCGAGGGGACAAATGGCAGAGGCCGACCAAGAGACGCTATATATGGACCAACTGAAGAGAGACATGAACTGTGGCTCATGCGTAGAGCTGAAAAGACTGGCTGAGAATAGGGACGAATGGAGAAGAAAGACAAAACTCGTTGCAGACCAATCCAATGGATTGTAACTCTTTATGTACATATATGTTAACAATTCTTCTTGAAAAATAAAATTATTAATCTTTTTTTTGCTCCGGTTTATTTTACATCCCTCTCACTTTTGTGGACGTTTTTTATTTAGAAAAAATAAAAAGCTTTCTCAAAGCATTTGGACTTAAAAGTAAAAAAGTACCTTACATTTGGTTTATTTCGGATTTTTAGCTTTTCTCGTTTGTTTCCTCTCATATGTAGAAAAATAGATAAATCGCAATAACAATACAAACATTTTTTTCAATTCTTATCAATGGTATGAACTAAAAATTACTTTTTCTGAAATACAATTTAAAACAATATTTCACATGCTCAGAAGTATGGTTGTAAAACATTTAAAGTTTAAGATAATAAATAATATGTCTAGGTAGGTATGTGTATTAGAACTAAGATGGAAGATCATAAACTAAGATACCTATTTATTTTTATATTTTTATTGAGATGATAAGTTTTTACTTTTTACAATCGTCCATATATCATAATTATTATATTAAAACTTTTTTCTGCAAAAAAGATTAAATTTAATGAGGAAATATTACATTTGTATTAAGCAACGAGCTGTAACATAAAAAAAAACATATAAAACCGGTTTCATTTATGAAAATCTAAATTGTTATCTAAATTACTTGATCCTACATTTTGATTTATCAAAAATACTTGAAAATATCCACCAAACTTATTTAATAGCACGAGCTTTGCTCATATTTAAGGGAATGAATTGTTTTGCTTGCTGTATAATTATAAGTAAATGATTATTATTATAAACTGTATATTTATCAATTATAAATATATTTGAATTGAAATTGAATTTTAATTGATTTCCTTCCTTATAGTATGCAGTCCAACAATTTGTAGGTACCTAAGTATGTACCTACATGTTTATGGATTATTTCATTTTTTTATTCATTTCTTAACTAATATACCTAGAACATTACGAGTTATAGAAAGGTATTTGTTAAACTTTACATTACAGACATTTGTTGTTCATTCTGATTTTTTTTTTATCGGCATGAAGAAAACCATCTCGATATTTTGAACATTAATTTATTTTGCTGACTACCCCATTTATGAGAAACGATATAGGTGATATTTGAGTTATTTAACAGTTTGCAGTACAGCAACCTAACCCTGATAAGTAAATGACTGAATTATAAAACCGGTTTTGCCCGTTTATTTACTATCACGGATATTTTGATTTATTTGGTAGTTCGATCACGTAGATATTATTTTGTTAGTTTTTCTGTGTAAAATATGAATATTTCTCCTTGTAATATTTTTTATCTTCTGCGCAAAATGTTTTTCAATTCTTTTTGAGAACGGGATGGGATTATGCTTTGAGAAGAAATTATTATTGTTTCACTAGCATTAAATTCGATACCTTGTGAGAAATATTCGAAAAACTGAAAAAAATTGCAAATATACAGCAAAACCAGCATTAGGTAATTTTGGTAATTTATGTTTATTCCATGAAAGTGATTATTTTTTTTAAATAGCGCTATTTCTTTTATACTATCACGGCATATCTCACATGTGGGATAGCCAACACACCAGTTGCATGCAATAAACATGTGCACTCACTGTCCTTGCTGAAAAGCTAATTTAATTTTATCTCTTTTGTAAAAAAATTAAAATGATACCTATTTATTATTCTATAATAATATTTTAAGACATTGTCAATTAAACTGCAATATTTGTATTCGTAAATACAAAAACACACGTTCCTACGACCTTGTTTCCCAGAAATACGTCTGAAGGATGATGCCATTGTACAGTGGATAATTATTATTCTTTCATTCTTGTCAAACAAATGTGTCCATAAATGATAAATAACTACACATATTTACTGAATAAAATATGTTTTTTATAAATATATACTACCAAGCTTTGTATATTTATAGATACCAACTCAAATAATAGAAAATTGCCTAGACAGGTGAGTATTGGTTCTTGAAATATACGTGACTGAAAGCTGAAGATCTCTGAAACGAAATTATTTCGGCGGTTTTGAAGGCAACGTGGAAAACATAATAATTATTGTGTTTCACTACCTTTTAGTTACTTCAATTAGTGAAACTCTCAACAATATGCAGCGCAAATTCATTATTTTTTACCATGAATTTTATCTGCTTACCGGCCCAACAAAAAAGTGATTAATTTGACTGGCGTGCGCTTTGACCACCACATATTTGGTGCCCACATCAAAATAAATTTGTTGTATTACAACTGGCAGTTTGATATAGATATATGTTGATATTTTTAATAAAAGCAACAGTTCTAATTTCTAATAAAACATTTGGATATTGTTATGATTTGAAGCTAAAATTGGAACCACATAGGAAGTTCAACTTCGAAAACGGATGTAAAATTACTAAAATATTAAAATAATGTTGCAAAATTTAAGCATGTGAAGTACCTAGTAATAAGTTACTTTTTAAAACCTGAATAAATTATGGCTAATATTATGGCTAAAATTTCCTCCCCTCCTCCGCCCTCTCAATCTCTTTCCCTTAACCTAACCAATGAACTATTGACATATACCTACTAGTATATCGCAGAATTATCTCTCTCTTTCTATGTATTCTCAGTCCACTTTCATCTTCTCCTGGAATAAGACCACCTCCATTTCCTTCCATATTTAATTCCTGAATTGGGAATCAATCAGTTAATAAAGAAACCGTAAAGTAACTCATTCATTCATTAATAAATCACGGTATGTCTCACTTTTGGGTATAACCAGTGGATGAACTGCAGTAAAAAACATTCAAATATTTGAGTGCTAATAAGCTAGGAATACTAATTATTATAATAAAAGTATACCTGTTTCCTATATTCATGAAGAAAAATAATTAATACCTTATAAAAAATACCTTTTAAATAGTTATAAAATCGTGATAAACGTGTAGTAGGTATATTACAAAACTTTTAAGCTTAGGACGATTCAGAAATCAGAGTGATTGTGGATTAACAGTTAAAACCGTGGATTAAAGTCAAGGACTCTGGTATTATTATAGAAATATGCTAACTTTATAATGGTAATTAACGAGTTTTTAACACGGCATCAGTAAGAAAATTTTGTGGTCATTGTTTAAAAAATCCTTCGATAGGTTATCAAAAGCAACATTGATGATTCTTGAAGTGTTAGAATGCAATGTCCGCTGATGCGGAATGCATGTAATGTGAGGGACCTGATGATGGCGAATGACAAGGCGATATACGTCGCTGCATACTGGAGTGGCAAGGTTTAAAATCCGGACCCGAAAAGTAAGAAGTAAATGTTAGAATAAAGTAGGTAAATCACCTGGCACCGCTTTATACATGAACACGAGTATATGGAATATCTAGGAACCATGAATTAAATTATTTTTATTTAAATTATAATGGGTCAGGGATACTTTATCTTGAGTCAAAGTAATTTTGAGTAATATTTCTTAACTTATGTATGGCGTTTGTAATTAAATTATTGTGATCACAACTGTCTATTTGTGAATGTATTAATTGAAAAAAAATATTTTGACGAAATAATTCATAGAAATAATCTGTCCCTTTATTATTTGTCCTTTGAAGTGTCTAAGCAAAAAAACATATATATATATATACATTTTACATATACCTACGTGAATGAAAATAATATATAATTATACTCCTTGAGGTATGAACAGTCGATATTTAATCGGAAAGAACGACACACAAAACACACGAAATATGTCCCCATCGTTTAAAGACTGTAACTAATTAAAACTATTTTTCTTATATTTGCATCTTTTTGAAGTGTGCAGTCTTTCGTTTCGACCCCAAAAAATAATCACATCGATTATCTACAATTTTTAGAGTGAAATCAATTATTTCTTCAACCTACTTTTTAAAAGTAACATTAAAAAATTAAATTAATTTAGTTCATAATAACATGAATTTATAATAAAACAAGCTGACCCGGCAAACGTTGTTTTGCCATAAACATTATGTCATATACCTACTAATATCGCTATTAAAAAAAGGGGTTGATGGTAGAAGGGTGAAAATTTAGGGCTGTATGTGTTTGTTAATGCCTCACCATAAAAATAAATTAAAGGAGGTGCGTTAACGTTGCGAAAATTCATTTAAATGTAAGTTTTCAAATGTTATACTAAAACAATGTTTAATTTTCACGAATGATTTTGTATTTAGTCAATAAATATTGACTAAATACAAAATTGCCAAGCGCTTTCGCTTTGCAGCATCTTCAGGAGTTTTATGTAACTCTTGCCCTGAAGATGCCGCAAAGCGAAAGCGTTTGACAATAAGCATTTAGTCATTATTAATTGACTAAATACAAAATCATCCGTAAAAATTAAACAGTGTTTTGGTATAACATTTTAAAATTTATATAAAAATAAAAAATAAAAATTCTTTGCCGATTCTCAGACCTACCCAATAAGCACACAAAATTTCATCAAATAGGTCCAGCCGATTCGGAGGAGTATGATTACAAACACCGTGACACGAGAATTTTATTTATAAGATTTAAATTACTGAAACAAAGGACGTTCATAAATTTGTCTATAGTAAAATATTGTCTTCTTTTCACAAATAAAAGCGAAACGCTCCAAGAGTATACATACACTATGTAGGTTTAAATCCTACATGCAAGTTATTAATAGAAAGTCTGCATAAATACAAAGATATAGGTAGGTACCTACATATAATATATGGTCAACTGTAATAATATGAAATGTTACACAATGTTTACAAACAACAATAAACATTTACATTATGTTTATGTGTTTCATATCAGCAGGAATTATTGTAATGGAATAATGTGCTGGCGCTTGAATGAACATTGTTTGAGAACACACATATAATTAGTAAAAGAACAAACACATTGTAATAAATAAAATAATAATAGTTATCTACCAACATCGAACACAATCAATAATAGCTTATTGTAGTCAAAAAATGGATAAGGTGAAAAATGCACATGTTCATGAATGTTTCGGATTTATTTCAGTGACATACAAACTGACTTGATATCTTTAGTTGTTTTTAATCATACCTTTTTTGAGTTATTATAGTCATAGTATCATGAATCACTCCAGAAATATTACAAAGAGCGGTATGGAAGAGAATCAAGAAGATTCTTGTGATGTTCTGGTTGTCAACCGTAAATAGAGACTCGAGGGCAGCAGAACTTGATTTGAGCAGAGGACTGCGGAGCTTTCAAGGAATAATGATCATTGACAAGACAAGAATTTATTTGAAATGAGGAGAAAGAAAAATATGGTTTTTGTTGGCAAAAATACAAGAAACAATTATTTTCAATAGATTTTACGAGACAAATTGACCTATTTCCAAAACTGCCAATTATCGATCTCGTGATAAAATGTTATGTACACAAACCTCTCACATAGCACATTTTACTTCTGAAATCCAGCAATGAAGGAAGCCATACTCATTCTTAATATTAATAATTAAACACATTTATTTCTACTGCATTGATTTTTTATTGCTAGAGAAACGTCTTTCAAAGACATATGCAATATTATTTTTGTTATTGACACAGATAGGACGATCTGCATGTTAATTTACTAGGCTGGTCTGCTGGGTACCTGCGGGAATGCTAAAATGGTGTGGTAATATTTAAGTTGTTATTTATTATTATTATTATTATTTGGATGATTTGTAAAGCGCCGTTTTGTGAAAAAAATCCACCTCAAGGGCGCTCTTTGCTAACTAAGGTTGTGTCTGGATTTGTTGTAGTACAAGTTTAATATTAGGTGCCTTCAATAGATGATACCAAATATCTGAATACACATTTAATATAATTTTTTTTTTCTAAATAATATGCCGTCGTTGCATATTCAAAAAGGGACATGTGAATTCATAAATGTTTTAACATTTCCAGAATAAACTGCTTATAATGACATCATAACCATTTTATAAAGTGATTCCTAGTATCAAATATTAAAATTCAATACTTAAGGAATAATATCACATGCCAATAAAAAGTCCAAACTACAATTTTTATGCCTTAATGAATGGTTTTAAAAGAGTATGCCCAAATAAAAATGTGCGCACATGTCTATTTTGAATATGCAACGACGATGCGATGAAAGATAAATAAAAGAATCCCATCAATCATATAAGAAAAGCTCGTCATTTATAAAATAAAGCAGTCATGTTAATTTCCTGTAGCCATATTCGCCATTAGGTATTTCATACGTTTTATGTAGGTACCGTAGGTAAGGGGTGCACCTTGATTTACCCACAGATTATTTGAAAAAATAATAATAATTATGTTCACATACCAGTTTCTCGGTAGCCTGACGATAGTCACGGTTTTTCGCGATTTTATTTTGGGTTAGTTGGAAGATATCGCTTCCCTGCGATAAACTCGCCCATTGTGCAAAATTATTCGTTTATACCATGTAACCTTATTATTTGTATCCATATATTTTGTACAATAAAGTTTATTATTATTATTATAATGTGTATCACATTTGAAAAGTATTTCACACGTTATTTTGATTTTTTTAGACACAATAGATCTTGCACTTTTCATTAAGTTTACTTCAATTAATTTATTTTGAACTATTTTATAAAATGTTTAATTTTACATCCGTAGCCTACGTTTGTATGAAATATACAAAATTGACTTTAAATAAAGTAAAAAGACACGAAAGTCATTATTTTTGTTCCAATATGTAAACATTAAACACTAAGGTATGCCTGATTGTTAATTATTGTAGATGTCATAGTTTATTATTTTATACGTGACTTTTTTTACCTACCTTCCATATAACACTCGTAAGCTTACAATAAATATAATGACATTTATTCCGACAACACTCCACGGTTTCATATTCAAAACAAAGAACAAAAAAATAATAATAAACTAATTAGGGATTGAGTTAGATTTCTACATTTCTATTTGTTATTCTTCATACAATGTCCAAAAGAGATATCTCCATATACCCACCCAACATAATATTATTACCTTTTCGACCCTTCATTAGATAAATTCACATCTGAGGTAGATTTTTTCCATCTCCAATTTCATAAGGTTTTTATTCGTAGATATACATACATACACAGTGATAATCATATTATTATTCTGATATGTATATACATACGTACGAAGTAAATAAAATCGAAAACACGTGTTGTAAATGTACACTTATAGATACCTGCTCGTGCTAACAAAATACATAAAATCATAGTTAGCCGAGTTACTAGCCGTGTCTAAAATAAGAATAAGTTTATCTCGATTAGAACAAAGTACGCTTTCTTGCAAAACAATATGTTTACGGGTGTGCCCACTCAACATAAGGCTTGCTTAATTTTTTTTAAAGTGTTCAATTAAACGAATATCTTCTTATAACAAACACAACGTTGTAATAATAATAATAACTAGACAACTTATTTATGATGCGCCGTTTTGTGAAAAAACCACCGCAAGGGCCCATTTAAGAATCATAACACCTCCCGAACAATGGGTTTTTAACCTCGTCTTGAACACCTCCACACTCTCCAGAGTTCGCAAATCAATGGGAATATTTGTACGTTTATTACATGCATCAAGCCTCCTGACTACCTAACTAATAAGAACTGCTTTAATTAGATGGATGGATAGATAATTATTTCATTGGTTTACGTATATTTTTGTGTCATGATGAAATAAAAAAAAATTACAACCGGGAATATGTATTTTAAACTATACATCAAAGTCGGCAGAACTCTAATATCTCTTTATGAGTGAGTATTTTTATGCCAGACATACCTAACATTTGGAATATGAGTAGTTGTATCGCAATTGGGAGTACAAACTTTAGGGTTGAGCTTTCAGTTACCAATAATAACTACTCACTGTGCATGTACAGTGGTGATTTCCCACAAACAAAATAAGCTACGATCGAATTTCCCTCAGGAAAGTTAAGTATTTATTGAATGCGAGAGTAGGTAATCATATAACATGTAATAATACATTGCTTGTCCCTCTTACATAAGTGTTGGGACACTTTCTGGAGTAGGTATTGACGCTAGAAAATGTATATAAGTTCTAAAATTTAAAATATTTCTCAATTAAGTTAATTTATTTTGTATGTTTTTAAACAAAATATTAAAAAAATTAAATTTTGTATATTTTTCAGTAGATCGACTATGAATACGACGCGTTCAAAATTTATTTGTGCTTTCACGCTTTACACATATAAATAATAATGAGTTCGTCGGTAGCCTGGAGGTAGAGTCTCGGCCTCGTGAACATGGGGTCCGTGGTTCGATACCAGGTGCCGACAAACTCCCCTTTCACGACACAAGCTTTTAGTAGCTTACTGTGAAAGGTGTATAAGGTTGTATTTGGGTTTATAAGTAAAACCCAGATATACTCTTTTTAAAATAAAAAAAAAACATCCTCTATCAAATTTCAAAGGGAATACATACCTACTAAAGCGATAAAGTTTATTCGCATTTCAATATTTTTTTGATAAACACGTGTTTTTCAAGTAGGTAGGTATCTATGTAAGTTAACACTTCATACTCACGATGAATAAACTATGTAAAATAAAAAAAATAAACATGTGTATGATCTTCAAAAGAAATCGTATGAATAATATCGAATTTCATATTTGATTTCATTTTCATGAAAATATATACCTAAGTATTTTTCTACGAATCAAATTGATTTACTGTGCCGATACTGTTTTCTTGATTTAATATGGGAATTTCTGTTTTGTGAAACAGACTATTGCAGAACAATGCTGATAATAATTATAACTATATAACTACATATCTTATAATCATAAAGTGTAACTAATAATCATAAAGTGGAACAAAGAAATTTCTGCGAGTGTTTTACTAGGTATGTAAAAAAGTACAAGCCAACGAGTGAGCGAGCATCAGTAAAATATATCTACCTACTTACACACTATTGCAAAACAATGCTGATAATAATTAATCATAAAAGTGAACACAGAAATTTCTACGAGTGTTTTACTAGGTATGTTAAAAAGTACAAGCCAACGAGTGAGCGAGCATCAGTAAAATATATCTACTTACACACTATTGCAAAACAATGCTGATAATAATTAATCATAAAGTGGAACACAGAAATTTCTACGAGTGTCTTAATAGGTATGTAAAAAAGGACAAGGCAACAAGTGAGCGAGCATCAGTAAAATATATCTACTTACACACATTTCAACACAAGTGATAGGAAGGGTTTCTTTAAAAAAACAATACCATGTGGAGATAATTATATCATCATCAAAATCATCATCAAAACAGAAGAAAAGCACAAAACAAAAACATAAAAAACCATGTGAAAAAAGGTAAAATTTTCAAGTTAAAGCAACATTAAAAAAATAATGCAACAAGAGACAGACACGTCAGTCACAACTCACAACTCCTACAAAAACAAACCACGTCATAATCAACACAAAATCTCACTCAAAACAATCGTTCAACTCTGCAGCATGACATTCTTCAAACATGTTTTTAAGTGCTCTACAAATGTGTCATATAATGTCAGCTGCCTGAGAGCATAAATAAGTAATTAACGAAAATATAAATTTGCATAAAAAAAAGGATTTCATAAAAATGTAGGTGTTTTTATTCTGTATTATTTGAAGTAGGTATAATTATTTTCAATTCAATATAATTTAAGGCTAAACAAAGAACACCTGTATTTGCAGTAATTCAATACGGCATCCCTATTCCACAAAGGACCTTTATGTACAATGAGAGCGTAATCTACAGTGAAGGTTAGTCATATTTGTACGGATAGCTGGATGTTAATTATGTTACTATTGGAATATTTCAGTGATCGGATGCATCAATGGATTGAGTTTTGTGTAATATTAATAAATTATTTGTCGGTCTAAATCCAATATCCCTAAATCACTCGCAAACGAGTGGATGGCCTTGAGAAGAATAGAATAGAAATCCAATATCATCCTACAATTATTCGACATACTCGTATAATATCATACCCATAAATAATATTCTGAAAATAAAGATAATTTCGAAATCGACTCGTTTAAAGAAACGAGTCCATTTCAGATTTATTTTTTACTATTCACATTTTCAATCTCTTTGCAAAAAGGAGTTCCAATTGCTGTTATGTTTGAATGTCTTTTTATCAAAACATATCATTCTTGTACAAGTCTGTGATCTGATTATGAATGTTTTCCTGACTGGAGTATCGAAGATTTTAAGGAGATTTTAATTTATGAACAATACTGTCCGATACATTTAAATAAAAAATAAAATATACTATCTTTAAAGAACAAATTTCGATAGTTTCCATACGCGAGTATATACTTTTTGTACCTGAAGTGAGCCTATAAGTTTCCATAGTTATAGGAAGGATGATCACCAGGGGGTCGTTATAAGAGAAGCTGGTGTGAACAGGTGTCAAATCTTTGTTGTGAAACAGTTAGTTCGAAGTGGCCAGTGGGTCATATATAAATGGAAGAAGACGAAAGTTTCAGTAGGAGGAAGAACCCGGATACAATGGAACCAAACTTACCTAGAACAAAAGAAGTACATAAGCACCCACATAAGTATTAGGTACTATTAGTATTTGTCAAATATGACATCAAATAAAAATATCTACATACCCTAAGCGAAAAAAACTTGCCAAGTGACTTAGAAATGCACTTCTTTATTGAACCAAACCAACAACGCATAATTAATTACATGAATACCATTTTTTTCTGTTTATACCTACCATAGATAGTTAGGTTCACATGTTTACATCTCTTCCATTCATATATATAATTATATTAAAATCCATTATATTAATGTATCCATCGAAAGCGGTAGCTACATTAGTGTGAACTTCATTACACAGGGACCTGACACAAAATCATATTAAATTGATATTATGTAGGTACCTAGGTATATCTACTTTCTATTGTACCTATACAGTATGAAATTCCAAATTGCAGACTTTACAAACAGCTGAGTGAATTACATAATAATATTATTATACTCGTACAGCTGCATCAGTAATAACAAAGAAAATACACGTTATACATGGCTAACTTGGCATAATCAAAGTTAACCCTTATTTTGCGAGATATAAAAAAAACTTTTATTAAATATTGATTAAATAAATAAATAAAAATACTTTGTCAAAATCACATTTGCATTAAAACATCCCGAATTTGAAAAACCTAATTCAAAAAATGTTATCCATACTAACTGAACATTTGCTTTTTCGTTAATGTAAATACTCATCCATTGTGTTGGTTTTAAATCGTTCAAATGTTGTTTTGCGGTTGGTCAGTATATAAGATGAAATTTAATCAAGATTAAAATGTGGTAATTTCTGCATATTATGATTAAGTTTTCACTAAGTCAAGCCTAACGATTGGAATAACAATTTCATTTTCGCTTGTGAATACAGCTGTAAGTTTGTACGAGATATACCTAGTGGGTAACATGCATTATATCAATTTGAGCATTATTAGATGTGAAACGTGGTATAGAGAATGATCAAGTCTAGTTTAGGATGCAATGTTAGAATATCTTAATTGGTATGCCATATAAAATAATACATTAGGTAGAAATAAATTAAACAAGCGTTTTATTCTACTAATGATATAATCGGTGAGAGAGACGTCTTTCGTCTTATGAGGACGATTGACAATGTCCTCATAAGACGAAAGACGTCTCTCTCACCGATTAAATCATTAGTAGAATAAAACGCTTGTTATGTTTATTTCGATATGGAATTCTACTACCTGAATACTGACACAGTGAATAATACATTAGGTATTGTTGTTACAGCCTAAATCTAAGACAAATTGCACCCCCGGGTAGACCGCAAGGTGGGAACCGGGGCTGAAAAAAGAATGAGGGGTTTTAGCCGGCAGGAGTCCGGCACTACCTAGGTGTCCATGAAGGATTTCTCCTCATTACAAAAAAAAAGCCTAAATATTGTACTGATAACATTCTCAGTATTGCTATTTTATTCTGCTTAAGTATTAAAATTATACCACGCATTCAAAGAAGAATGTAGTTTCATTAACGTTATTTTTTTCCTATTACATACATATTCTCATCATAGGTGGTCCTTCAATTCTAAGCATCGCAAATAAGCTATTTTATACCGTCTGACACATGCTTTTAATACTTTAAAATCACCCAGAAGACAATGTACATGAAATAAACATGCAAGATTGATATCTAAGACTCATCATTAAATTTAAGCTTTGGTAAATTTTTCGCAATGCATATTTACGTGTCTAAGCACGAACAAAATCATCAAAGTATTTACATGAAGACGACTAATTTATGATTTGAAATATGAATCAAAACTGAAGTCCCTACAAAGAGTTTGCTTACGTATTTTTATTCCCATAATTATTATTATCTATTTATCATAATTAATATGAACATTTTTAAGTAAGGTACCAAATATTAATTGGACTGACAACAAGCTCCCCTGTACCAATACATCGACCATGCGTCCATAGCATTCATCTTAGAAATAAAGATAATAATATGGAACATACATACATGCTTATTTTAACAAAAAAGTTTATTGACAATTAATTTTAGTCACTATGTCAAGAATGAAAAATGAATTGACAAAAATTGTAAATAAAATTCTCAAAAATGAAAGTTATGAGAATTTAAAATTAAATCTATTAACATTACTCTCATCCAGCCCATGACATCTGAAAGTTTCTGATTGCATACATAAAGGTTATATTATTTGTGAGGCTGTAATGAGATAAGCGTTCATACAAAATACATTTTAATACACGTGCCTACTTATTGGTACATTTCTGCTTAAAATTACGTTAGGACAACATAGAGAAGCTCCGTTTATTAAATTATATTGAAATTGAAACGTGTTATTAGCAAATATACATTAATAGTTTGATAGAATATGTAACAACAAAATTACCTGATATTTTCAAAATAAATAAGTAAAATTGACAAAAAGGAAATAAAATAGCTGATGGCTTTGATCAGCCGTCCCCAATCTACACCATACGGATCGACACCGGTCCGTAGATCAAATAGTGCCAAACCATTCAAAGAATTAGAAGATCAGATTGTTGTTTCGTCTTATTTTTCGATATTAGAACTTTCAAACCAAATTCGTATTCCTTTACAGTGTAACCAATTATTTCGGATTTCTAAACGAGGAAATGTGAAACATGTTAAGTTTCTGTACCATTTCGGAAATTTGGTGACGGAGATTAGAAAATTAGAGTGCAAAGGAAATCATCATCGATTTTTGAGAATCTGATGCCAAAAAAGCCTTCAGCAAACTGCGGTTAATTTTACAAACATTGACAACTCATAGCAATAAAAATTGCTGGGATGCACAGACGACTTTTTTCGGACAAAGAAATTCTCTGATCATTGGTTTACAAGTGGATGTAATTTTAGTTTAGAATAAAAAAAACAATATAAGATCATTTGGGATGAAATGATTCGATCGCAGAGATTTGTTTTCAGTATATACTCTCGATTTTAACTTTATTTTGCTTTAGAAAGTTAATGAAAAAAAAACACTGAACAAATGGAATAATAATATTAATAATAATAACAACAATTTTGCTTAGTGTGCTGTCTTTCAGAATTCATAAAGCTAGAATTACCTAAGCACATCTGTTTTAGTAAGTACCAGCATGAAAAAGGTCAAGCATATTGAAGTTGTTAGAAAGAATATGGTTTAAGTTCATCGAAGTGAGTTTCGCGTCTGTTACTGAAATATGTAAGAACAACGTTACATAACTCAAATAAATATCTCGTTAGTAAAGCGAGTACACACCAGTCTATTGGAAGTAAAAACTAGGTCAAGAAATTTCAAGAAAAGTTTTGTTGAAAAGTTTGGATGCATTACTATCTAGGTACCTACCTCAATTTTTCCTTTATTTTGTGAGACTGGAACATAAACAATCAAACAAGTATCAAAATTGATATATTTATCTTGTTATCTCACATTTAATACATTAATGTTTTATCTATGTATCTGTAGTTTGATTGTCCCATAAGTGGGAAACTAGCTGCATGTGATAAACATGCATATTGCTCTCTTCTTGCTAATAAATTTAGACATTTAGTATGCTACAAAATAATTCATTACCATTTTTATTCTATGTATTTCCAAAAATCAACCTCAATCAGTCCGTCGCATGAAAAATTATATTTCTTTTGGCACTTTAAACATCCTTGAATCATCCAAATTTTAGATCCGTGCACGCAAAACAGAATATCATGTGGAAGTTAATCATAATTTTGAAGATAAAAAAGTAAAACAAATAATCGGTAGGCAAACTGATGCAAGTCGGAAAATGCATTGTTAATATATAAATCTTGTGAGCAAGGTCGAATCAACAAATTCAATCACTTAATTTTTTTAAAAGCTCATTCGACAGGACAGGAAAGATTGGTACAACTGAAAAGTTTAATGCTGGATGGAATTGCGATATGAATTATTTATTAATTTATTAATAAACTACGGCATAAATAATTAAGTATTGTTGAAAACAGGCAAATACTTTGTTTCGATTTTGATCAGTCAAAGTACAACGTGTTAATAAGAAAGTTTCAAAAGTTCACAACGCTTGTTCATAATAAATTATTAGTGTACAATAACTAAGTAGGTACCCATATAAAAGAATCTGCTATGAAACATTCGACAACTATAGCCAACTTATTAATTAAATTATTTTTCATATACTTATTTAGGGCTTTCGAAATTTTGTAGAAACAAGACTAATTTAATATTTGATTGAGTAAAGTATGACACAAATAGCAAAACATGTTTTGATTTAGGTAAATGTAAAATCCCTTCAGTATAAGACAATGTGTGGTGTTTGATATTTTTACTATCAGAGAAAGTAAGTTCTGTATATTTACTAAGTGCTGTTAGTCTACTAGCTACTTCACTTATGACAGATGTCGTAATACCTAATACATAAAAGTGGATGATGAATATTCAGGAATTTATATTCTCTGAATGATCATTAAATAATTCAAAGATCAAAATACTTGTGCAGGTACTTTCATCTCCTATTATGAACTTGGGATAGTGAGTATAATAGTATAGTTGATACTTTGAGGTAAAATCTTCCTGGTGTTTAATTTCTGCCTGTTATGATCAAGAACCGTGTATAATCAACGGAATATCGCTTGTTTAACCTTCTGGTAACTTGACATTAAAGAAAGTGTGATTAAATTGGTGAGTTAAATTTAAAATCAATTTATTTATTTACGTATTTATCCATGACGTGAGCGTCTTAGGTATTATAAAATACACAAAAAAAAACAAAACTTTTCAAAATCAGCATTCACAACACAGTTTTGACCACCTGGATATTTTTGCAGAGATTGTGGCGCGAGCTGTCGGAGTATGGAGTGAGCACACAATTGATACGCGCAATCTCTTCACTCTACGTGGGGAGTTCCGCTTGTGTGAGGGTAAACAATACCCTCTCGGAGTGGTTTACCCTCACTAAAGGGGTGAAGCAAGGTTGTGTTATGTCTCCGTGGTTATTCAATATATTTTTTTACTTCTGCATGCAACCTCTGAGAGGGATGGATGTTGGTGTTGAATTGAATGGAATTCGGATGAATGCATTGATGTATGCAGACGATTTAGTGTTAATGGCTGAGAATGAAAGTGATCTACAAGAAATTGTTTCGTGTGTGTATGATAGTTGTAGTACAAATGGGTTAAAAATGAATGTTGCGAAGACAAAAGTGCTTGTGTTTGAAAGAGAGAGCGAAAGAACGACATGTGAAATAAAGGTTGACGATGAATGTTTAGAAGAGCAAGTGAATGAGTATGTGTATTTGGGAAGTATGTTTCGTGAGGGATGGAAGATACGACAAGGACATCGAAAGAAGAAAAGTCGCCGGTGCTATAGTGAATGGTGCACTTCGACCAATTGTTAGCAACAGCAATGTGTCGAACATGGCTTAAATGCTGGTGCACAATACCATTCTGGTACCGACACTTATGTATGCAAGTGAAACGTGGACGTGGTTGAAGAAGGACGAGAGTGGAATAAATGCCGTGGAGATGCGTTCACTAAGAAGAATGGTTGGTAAAACGTTGCGGGATAGAGTGAAGAATGAGGATATCAGGAGAATGAGCGGGTGCGAGAAGAGTGTTGTGGATAGAATGCGTGTAAATAAGTTACGATGGTTTGGACATGTTGAGCGAATGCAAGATGAAAGAATGACAAAGAGGATGTATTTATCTGAGGAGGTGTGAGGAAGCGCGGATGGCCAAGAACCACGTGGCTCGAGCACGTGGATCAAATCCTAAAGGACGGCCACGTGTTCAGTAAGAGAAATCGGCGAACATGTATGAGAAACTGGATGAATGTGGAGGAAGCGAAAGGAGTTTGTAAGGATAGATCTATATGGCGTTCCGTTCTCTCTGCCTACCCCTCCTGGGACACGGCGTGAGGGTATAGATAGATAGATAGAGATATTTTTACAATGTCGCAGGACAGTTTGCAGGGCAGTTTGCATGTAGCGCAGAACATGCACGAGTGATTTTTGTTTGATCCGTTGCATTATCTTTTCAATTGTCTCTCTCTCTCTCTCTTTCTCTCATATAAGTGTATGTATTAAGTGCCTTATAAATTAAATTTGTAATTTGCCTTATTTTTTGTTTCTTTTATTTAAGTTATTAATGTATTTTGTGCTGTCGTATTTAAAAATATTAATAAATAAGTAAAAAATTATATGATGACACATGTCAATTACTCAATCTATAGACCAAGTTTTTTTGTTTAAATGTTTCAGAACGGTTCTAATAGATACGTAATTGTAAAATATTTTTGAATATAACTATTTTAAATCACATATTAAGCTGCACATGGCAGATTTTTATCCATATAGGTACATCGAAAGTGACCACATAAGTTAACCTAGGCCAAATGTATAAGCCTAAAGACGTATTTTTTACTTCTTCCAATTAGATTTTTCACAATGTTGTATTGTGTAAATAGATAATATGTTTCTCTAATCGAAATGTCTGATTGATTTTATCATCTGCGGGTTGTGCCCAAACCCAGTAAAAAAAATATATTTAAAATATTCTAAACATAAAACAACAATACCCTCCTTTACACGAGACTTGTCTCTATAAGGAGGATGTTTAGATTTAAGTTTTATCAAATAGTCTATGTATTGTAATGTCTGTATAATTATTGTTAAATAAAAAAAAATAAAAAATAAAAACAAAGAAATATTTGTACCCATACAATAAAATATAATGAATATAAATGAAGGTTTGGGGTCACAAAAGCCCCACACGTACAGTGGAAGGTTAATATGTTTGAGAAATATTATGTTCGAGTGATAAACCCTCTGATGACTTTGGATCGTTACTAAATGTTGCCCTAACATCGCTTTCCTCTCATTTACCTTTCTTGACCCATCTATAAATTCTCTTTACAAATTGATACTTAAACTCATCTTCCATATTTATACTCGTTTAGCGGAACAGAGAACATACGTTACAGTATGTGTTTAATGTTTGGCTTTATTATTATATTTTATATAAACAATATGTAGGTAGACACCTACATAAAATATTATGATACCTATTTACATAGCTTCTTAAAATATGTATAGGTATAATAATTAATTAATACTGACTAGTTATAAAGTTTATAAATTAAAATTGTTATGCCTAAAACATTTTGTCTAATTTCCTCGAAATTGAACAGAGCTCGCCCTTCAAAAAATTATATATTCTATTTAAATTGAATTTAATGTTTCAACGTTGACATTGTGAAATGACATTTTAACAATACAAAAAAAAAACATAAAACTATTTTATATTTAAATTGTGCTTATATTTTTTTATACCTACATTATAGTGAAACATAACACAGTGTTATGTTATATTATATATCATTATTTTGTTTTTTAACATAAAGAAATTGTGTATATTTTATATTCATGACACTATTCAAACAAATATCAATTACTAAGGTACACGATAATATCAAAAAACAGTTGAAAACACCTGCTAGAAAACAAGCATAACAAAATAATACAGGTTTGAATGGAACAGAACAGAGCAAAAATACCTGCAATATCTATAATGTAATATAACTAGCTGACCCGGAAAACGTTGTTTTGCTATATACATACATTTACCATTTACTAATATCGCTATTTAAAAATAGAGAAAATTGCGTCAGCTTCTTCAACAATTCTAATGTAAGATGTTATCCCAATATTTTCTTTTAGTATTAGGTATATATTATTATTTTTCATTGAAGTTTAATTACAAAATGGAGACACAAACTCCGTTTGTAATGAAATTAATTAATAATATGCTTTCGTACTTCACCCATTAATTAGAAAATGACAAAGGTAGCTGATGCCTAAATACTATGAGATTGTAATCATCATTTTCATACAAGGACATAAATGACTTATTAAACAAGTCTTCTTACGTCATTGAAATAAGTAAGTTTCTATGAATTTTTTGTACCATTTATAGTATATAGTAATAATGAAGTAGGATTTATTTAATGAACGAAATGGAATGTCTGTTTTATAATTTACACAATTCAAGCATTTTTCTGATGAGGCATACCATTAATTCTAAATAATATTACTTTTTTGACCCGGAGAGGATAACCTTATTGTTTGTAACTTGCAGTTATTACTCTTGAATAACTTCTTAAAAATACCTGAAAAGTAACCTCGAAATGAAGCCTCTAGAATGAGCTTTTCAATGCGCTTGAAGAATAATTTAATATTATGACGTGGATGTAATTTCCTTGAATTGATTACATGTACAATGCTCTTGAAAGTGTTTTCGTACGTTAACGGTACTCTTATAATTATTATTCAGAATTAATAATTATACAAACGAAAACGACTCTCTCTTTTTGTTTCTGGATAATCTTGATTATTCACAAATTAGGGCGAAGTAAATTTGCTAGTTATTTTTTATAGCTTGATATTAATACTAGTATTTGTCGAGAAAACTGCTTAGTGAATTTTGATTAGGTAAGTAAGGAATTCATAATTTAAAAAAAAAAATATTGATATTTTTGTATATAAGATGTACATGGTAAGATTGTCAATTAAGGAAGTTATGACCATAAAAGTCAAGCATAATCGGTATTTAATCTGTTCACGATGGTTTGTCGTGTAGGATATGAACTTGTCATCACTAGCATGATAAAAACTGAAAATCACTCTGAATTGTTGATATAAATAGTAAAAAAATATACGAGTATATACTTATCGAAAATAGGTACCACTGCAATGTAATGAAAATAAATTCTTCTCATAGTTAGATGGAAGAAATTTGTGTCACCTGTTGGGTACAATTAACCTTTAACAACAAATTCAATAGATTTACTATAGTGCCAATACTGCCAATGGTGTCTATCTTTAAGTACATTATGATATTATTGTATCGACAAGTATAAACGTAGATATATAATTTCATTAATTGTATCGGCATTTACTTTGTAACACTTCATTTTAAATTATCAAATAAATTAAAATAAATATTTATTATTATAGATCAGCACCTGATGATGCGAACTCGGAGTCCGCGAAACCGGTCGTGCGTTAGTCTTACTCAACAGTAACACAAAACAAAATAATAATAAATATTTATTTTATTTTATTTGGTAGATATATAAAATCAAATTCAGTTAGGTGTGAAATGTATGTACCTATATTTTTTCATTTTTTTTTTTGTAGAAAAGCATCGACCATGTATATTAAATAAATAAATGAATTTAATATATAACTGTATTGTTTTGTTAAATCTGTTGTATAATTGTGTGCGTATATAATAAATAGGACGTGCAAAAATTAGCAATATTTAAGAGAAAGTTTTGTAAATTAAATCAATTAAACAGATATATTCATGAAACAAAATTTTATAAATTAATTACAATATAAAATCAAAAAAGATGTTATCACCATCACGTCACATTCCTTTCTTTATAGTTGTTAATCCGTTCTTTGTGTCCAACCCACCGCAGTGTGTTTAATTTTATTATTCTGAGTAGGTACTTCACTTTTTATTCCTCGATCTTCTCGAATTACAATATAACGCAGTCTTTTTTTTCAAAGTTTTACCACATACACAATTGCAGTGACATAAAACAATTGTAACACGTATGCAGGTTACATTATGTATTTAAATCATCATCATCATCGCCCTCAACGCTCCTCTCGGGAGCACAGGGCAGAAACCAGCCTCCTCCATTCAGAGCGTCTCTGTGCCAATTGCGTCACCTCTTCCCACGTATTTAAATACGAGAACTCAAAATATCCGTAAAAGAAATTTTCTAATCCAAGCGATGTTAGACCCTAATCACTTCGACTTTAAGAAGATTTTTAAACCTGAAGCTTACTGTGAAAGCTTCTCAAAGCTCACCTCTACCACCCGGCAAGAAAACAAAACTTAAAAATATGTCACAGGAGTGTGAGAAAAAATCGTTTTTTGTAATTATTTTGAAAGGTTTATAATTATTTAGACCTTTATGATTATTAGATCGTGCATGTCTATTACATAATATTTTCTCTCTATCCCGTTAAGATAATTAGAACTTTAAAGATCACAAACCGAATCTTTGCTTTTGGTTTTCTAGTGTTATATTAAAAAATAAATTATCGTAAAGTATTATTTGTAAGACATTCTTTTAATATATTTTGTTCAATGATGAGTGACTCTTACCACGGCATCTGCCACAAGTATCTAGCATATTAACTGCATCTTATGTGTTTATGTACAGGCCGTCCTCTTTATTCCATACAAAGTACAACCATTCAGAGAAGGGAATTAAATATATATATGTATAGAAATATACTTCGTCGTGAAAAGCTTGTAGGTATATATTTAAAATAAAAAAATATGAGATGACCAAGATTGTCTGAATAAAGAGAAGCGTCGAATAATATGGAAGAGGTTTACATTCAGCAGTAGGAGACAGCTGTAGATGAAGAACGCTTAAGGTATTTTGAAATATCGGACTTAAATACATAAGAAGTTGATCATTACAGATACTTAATAGGTATAAGGTGAAACTAAGTATATTACTGGTAGGTATAGTAATTGTCTTCAAAGAAAGGAAATAATTGCATTATTTGTCACATTTGACCTTTTAAATACAAAGCAACCTGAAATATTTCCACTGTTGTGTCGAGTATTTTTTGTTGGTGTAGAAATAAAAAGAGTAAACGACAATAGAATCCATTTGGTATTATTATATTAGATTCTAGCTTTCAAACCCGCTACCTTAAGTGAAAAAAAGGAACAATTACCGGGCCGTACGAAAAGTAAAAATAGAGTGAACCGAGTTAGTAAATGTGTACATTCAGAAAAATTATTAAGTGTACATAAATAATTAGTCTAAACATATCGATAGAAAGAGTCATTCGACTATGGGAATATTTTTTTATTTTTTTTAGCTTTCCTGTGATTCAAATCATTGAAAGGGCGTAGGTACTAGTTTTGATACTATTATTTTTAGATTTTCAGAATTTACATAATATCAACATAAGGACGTCTCTAACAAATAAGTAGCGAGTAGGCAAATTACACTTAAAAAATATGTATGTACCTAGGTCTTTTAACTCGTACCAATAAAAATAGTATAAATGAAAACCTCACCGCTGTAGTGAAATTTCTACTTTTTTAATTGCATATTTTCTTCGGGTAGTGTAAACCGCAGGCATCAAGAAAATATCAGATGATATAAATATTATTTTCCTTAAGCAATGAATACCCAACCCTTATCTCAAATAGCTTATTTTATTTGACACTGAGAGGACAGTTTGCATGTTTATAACACTTAGTTACTTAGAAATTACGTCGGTGCACACGTCTCTCTCACGATTTATAACATTGAGTAGAAAGAAACACTTGTTTTAATTTACCTAACAAGTCGATCAAAGACAGTGCCAGTAAGAAGAAGAAGAAGTTATTACTCAACTGACCAAGTCATTTGATGGAGACGCTATGAGGTATGGATTGATAGATGTTGATAAACAGGCTATAATTTTTTTCTGTAACTTTACTGAAAATAGAAACTAACAAACTAACTACATACATACATACATAATATGTGCACGCCATTAAACGTGCTGTAATATTATTATAGTACTAGGATTTAATTCGGTACAATAGCTTTTTCTTAAGTAGTTGGTGTGTGGAGACTTCTTTTTAATCAATGTCGCACGTCTTTTGACATTTGAACCAATACGCAACAAATTTCAGACTCGTGATAAAGAAGGTTTCTTGAAATCTATACGCATCACTAAACCTATTATTCTCTTGAACAAATTTCATTAAGGAATAAAAAAATCAAGAATTCACTTCAAATGGGTAAGATTATTCAATTAAAAGGACAAAATTATTTATCAAAATTTTATGAGAATTAGAAGTATTATTTATTTGTTATCTGGAAAGCTGCTCTTTAAACAAACAAAAAATATAACAAATAAGGAAAAATTGACATTGAAAGATTTTGTGAAAGCTGTTCAATGGCACCAAAAATGATCACCATGGTGTGTCAAAAGTGACAGCCAGCCTATAGCTAATTCGTAATCATTGGGATGCTTTTTCAAGTCTCTAAATTCAATTTTACACAATTATTAACATGCCGCTTTTCTATCGATATGAACAAAAATCATCGAGTGGCACTTCCTCTTATTCATGCATATACTTTTCGCTTCTGTCACTGTCATACAATTCCTCATTCATGCTTTCCTATTCAGTGTGATAAACACTTTTCCATCCTGTAGGTTCTGGTAAATATAATCTCGCCATCTTAACCTCGGGCAACCACGCCACCAAGTTTAATCCCTCTCAGCTAAACATTTATATTTTCTTAGTCACTCTTCCATCTTTTGTACTTATATTTATAAAGTTGATATTTTCAACCGACAGTAGGTACTTGGTAGAAATTCATGTTGAATTAATTTAAATAAAACATATTTAATATCAATAAAACACTGTTTTACTTTTCACTATTAATTTATTATTACTCAAGAGCTTTCGTCAAGTTAGCTTGACATTTTCAAGAGAACTAATTACAACAAAAAAATTTCTCAAAGTCACATGCAACAACAATATTTCTTATATTTATGTAGGTACCTAAAAACAGAAAAGAAGGGGTAAGGAAGTAGGAGTAGTTAAGACAATGGTGGATGAACAATTGGTTTCAACAATGGTGATGAATGGGGTATTTGAATATTTACTATATTTTGAATATTTACTAAATTAATAGTGAAAAGTAAAACAGTGTTTTATTGATATTAAATATGTTTAAAATGTCTTTTAACAATGTGAACACACAAACTCTAGATCATTTAAATAAAACACTTATTTGTAGTATATCCACGGTGACTTTCATCTCATCATCAGGCTGGCGAAAGGCATCACTTTTCGCCAGCCTGATGATGAGAGCGGAAGCTCTTGAAAGCCGGCTCGCGTTCAATAAAAAGTCACCGTGGATATACTACAAATAAGTGTTTTATTTAAATTAACTAATATTTATACTTCTTTCATTATTTTCATTACTGCAGTTTAAATTCAATATTCTTCACATTTGAAATTAATGGAACGCTTTAAATATTGAACTTAAGCATGATTAATTCAACATTTATCATTAGTTTCAATATATATTCAAAATTGAAAAAAAGGTGTTCCCAATACAACCCTCATAAAGCAATAATAATTGTATAAAAAATAATCTAGAAGTAAAGGTATATCTATTCCATGCCTTTTTTGAAATACGAGATCACCTTTGATAAAAACACGAGTCATTTGATATCTTTGTTTTGTTTTCAGATATTTTATTATTGTAATGATTTCCTCTGTCTCTCTTTGTGAACTCAACGTTATATAATGACGATCGACATTCCCAAAATAACAATAATAATATATTGTGCTTTGACAAAAAAAAAATACATTATCATTAAATGTGCCTTCGATAAAATGTAGAAATAAAAAAAAAAACTATATTCAACAATAATTGTAACATTACAACTACAAGTTTTCTAGAAATAAGATATTTTGATATGGCCGTTCGAGATGCTTTCAAAATAATTACATTTCGTAGGCTCAATACTAAAATATAACTAGAGATTTCAAAATCTATAGTTTTGAGGGAATTTAGAAAGTTTAGGTTAACGTATCAAAATTTATATTATTTTGAATTATTTTTGTATAGATATCTAGTATTTGACATATCTATATAAAAATAAAGCACAGTATTAATTATTTGAATTTTTTGTACGTCTTTGACATGTCACAAGTAATGAAATTTGTACGTTTGACTGATTTGTTATTATTATCTACACTTTCATATTTACAGATGTCAGTATAGTGGCGGGCTGATCACTTACATAATTTCTTCCAGACTATCAGTGCTGTCTCAATTTTCCAAACCCGTGTAACGAAAATTCCTTACGAAACTCCACAACTCACCTGGGAATCGACCCCAGGACCTCGATGATGCAAGTTGACTGAGGTAGTCGTTGCACCACGTGATCGGTTGGTTTGTAGGTTAGGTTTATTATTAGGTAGTCTGGTGTTTTTTTTATGCAAAAACACATTTATTAAAAAGGACATCGAAGAGAGAAGTAGTATAAAAGATTCCCACGACGGCGGTTTTGGCTGACTGGCCCTTTAGGCCTCCCCAATGGCCCGCCCGTCAGGACAATTTTGGTTTGAATATGCGGATAAGTAGTTTATGACCCCTGAGATAACCGGGTGTGAGGTGGGTCTCTCCTCAATAACAATAATTTCATTGTCGTATCATTTATTGGGTGAAAAACTATATAATTCCGTGAATATAAGTAGGAAACTCACATTTTTATTAAAAAAAAATTACATCTTAATATTTACCGTTTTGGGATAATAATTAATTAATATCGTAATATTATACTCAGAACATAATACATATATGTCGTAATTAATATATCGTAGGATATACGAGTTATCATATTAATAGGTACCTATTATTGAAACATTTTGATTACAGTCTAAGAAGACTTATTGATTCATAAGTATTACGATAAATTACTCAAAAATATAAGACTAACACACAACTCATAATCGATAAAATTCAATATAATGAATTCTATTATTGAGCTCACAACTTTATCCAACATTTTTTTAACGCGTCAATAAAATCCAAGATTATTATGAATTATTATACTGGTTGAGGGTCGAGGAAAGGGTGACATTTAAGGTGTGCCTTTTGGTCTACAAGGCTATTAACGAAATGGCACCATCGTGCCTCACAGAGCTTTGTCCCTTTGACTCGACCACTAGAAGACCTCTGCGCTCTATGGAACTGGCCGTGAATAGACTTACTGAGCCCAATAGAGCCGGTAAGTCCAACTTCTACGAGAGGGCCTTTGGTGTTGTAGGACCAGTTATGTGGAATCGCCTACCGGTGCTGCTGAGAGATGGTCAGACGGTCACTAGCTTCAGAGGCAAATTAAAAACTAAACTCTTCACTGGCGCCCTTGAGACGGTCTAGAGACTGTAAAACGGCGTCATAAATAAAATAAAATCATCCAAAATCATCATCATCATCATTGATATTGGTAGTAGCAATAACCTTTCTTGAAAATCAATTGGTATCAATTAAATACGTTTTAATTTTTTATGAATATTTTTTTTAAAGTTTATTTCGTTTTCAATATATGTGAGTGGGTATGCGATCAAAAAAAGCACAACAAGAAATACAGCCATACATACGATTTTCTTTATAGGTAAAATACCAAATAAGTAATATTTTACTTAGACAAAAAATCACAAAGATGTAAGTACATAGTTTCATGAAAAAAAAATATAGCAAAGTCATAACGAAAATAACAAATGCAAATTGTTTGTAATATTTGATGCTTATCTGCTGTTACTCTGAATTCATTATATTATTATTATTATTATTATTATTTGGATGATTTGTAAAGCGCCGTTTTGTGAAAAAAATCCACCTCAAGGGCGCTCTTTACTAACTAAGGTTGTGCTTGGATTATTCCGTGAGATTTCTTGAATAGATAAGTCTTCAGTTGGTTCTTGAAACGAGATATGTCCTGCGTTTCTCTGATCATTTGTGGAAGCCTGTTCCAGACTACAGGTGCCGATATTGCAAAAGCACGCTCCACGTACACTGGTTTCGATACAGTACTGGTCACCTCCAATTTAGTTGTAATATCTTGACAAGACCTAAGTGTTGTCTGTCTATGACTTAACGCCTGTCTACCACAGAGTTCCATGATATATTCTGGGGCCATAGCATGAAGTGCCTTAAATACTGTCAAACACACTTTAAATTCAACTCTCTCCGGACATCTGAGCCAGTGAAGAGATTGAAGGGTGGCAGATATGTGTGCAGAGCGATTTAGTTGGTAAATGAACCGTGCAGCCGCGTTAAAAACGGACTGAATCCTCTGGAGTTGATATTGCGGAAGATTTGCGAGGATGCCATTGCAGTAATCCAATCGTGATACGACTATTATAAATGAAGAAGGTGATTTTACGTACCGGCTGAAGTGATACGAGCAGACATCCAATATAATGTCACTTGTCACTGTCACAGATAATAATTATGTACTATAAATTCACAGTGCTTCAATAATATTATTTTTTCACTTATGTATGGATAACAATATTTTCACTAATATAAATCACTTATTATTTTATTTCATTTAGCATAGAACTTGTTTATTTTAACATAATAATACTTTATAAGTAAAATTATTACAATAATTAACACATATAATTAGGGCTTAATGGAATTTTTAATATACTACACAGTCTATTAGAATAATTAAAACTTTTTTTTATTTGCTACATAATAAAAAATTAATATTATTATTTTAAAGATAATATGCTACACTTAGATATTTTTAAACAAATTGTACAGATATATTTTTACTTCTTTTAAGTTTTTACTAATCTATACGAATAAATACGTCAAGGAATGATTACTGCAACTCATTTATTTGTGTATTATAATATAAAACTTATTAGATACTTATTATGTTTACCGATAAAATATGGAAATTTCAATAAAACAACACTTTTAATCACTGAGAAAATGCTACAATTACCAAATAAAATCTAATTTAAAATCATTAATTGGTATTGCTTTAGTACACTAGAAGAAGTTTAACTTTGTGTCGCTTAGATGAAAGGCTCGTATTTTAAGTTATATTCACTATAATATTATCGATAATCGGTAAAACTTTGATTCAGACGATAATGAAACTTTATTGCTTTGAAAATTATGAGAAAAGTGTACGCGTCTTACGAAAATACGCGATTAGGAATGAAAAACATTCAAAATATTCGAACAATAATGACAACAATAATGTAAGATATATTTCGCGAGCGTATTTCTGCTGAAATTTCAGTGATGCGAACGATACAGAGCGGCTTTCACTGCTGAAGCTGAATCGCTACTGGGAGGCGTCGGTCGTTTCTCTGGCGTCTAGATAACCCCCGTTGAAAAATTAAGGCAGTGTGACAGAAACCAAACCAATATTAAATTTGACGACACTGAAGACTACACTTGTTTTAGAATACATCAACCCATATTATTTATTTATTTATTTACATCTTCAACAGGGATACAAACAGTTATATTATAAATAATGTTGATCAGAACAATACAAAACCATAAATGGACCAGCAAAGTCCCCTATTATAACCAGTATGCTACAATCATTTTCAACAAACAATAAACAATAAATAATAATAATAAATCATCAAATTGTAACAACATTGTTTAGTATAACAAGATTTTACATAATATTATATAATTAATAATAAATAATAATAATAATTTATTTACCAAAAAAAATATTTACAAAACAGAGTATATCATTTTTTCACTATTTAAATTCACGTTTATGAACTCAATATTACCTCACTGGATTTGCACCCGTATCGAGGTAATATTTATTATAACAACTACAAAAAAGAATACCACAAAAAATAACAAAAATTGACATAATCAAAAAAGAAAAGGCTTCACATCGGAATGCTACACAGCAGACTCTCAAACTCGTCCAGTCCAATTGTAAGTATATTTTCCGTTAAAAGTAAAGCAAAATACTTATCCACTAGAATATTTTAGAGAATGACAAAAAGTGTATCTAAGCACAAATTTAGCCTGTAAAAATACATTTTACAATACACTGTGTTTTTATGACGACTATTTTAGAGCATTAGAGCTATTTTAGATACAGTATCGATTAATAACAGTTACCTACTACGAAAAAGTTAATGCCGAAAATACTTCATTTTTGTAAATCTATTCTTTTTTCAATTATTCTCAAATAAACAAGTAATTTAGCCTGCTGAATGGATTGGAGTAATTTTTTTTTTTTTATTTTTCTAAGAGAATATCAATCGTGGAAAACATTTGTTTTTAATAAATATAATTTCCATTCACAATATTACTTTTTGGATGTGTCTAACATGATTTAATAAAATTATAAATTCATTTTCTCCAATTTTATGTACTTTACATACTGTAAAATCCAGCATATTTAATTTTGATAAAGTATCACGATAAAAGATCAGCTCAAAGTCTTGTTATGTCAATCATAAAGACTATTAATCATTAGACATAATGATACTCTACTGAAAAAAGTTTTAAGTTTGTTTTAATCGTTAAATAAATAAAAATAATGAAAAAAAATACCATATCTATGGATGTAAATTGGTATCTAAAAATAGTTTATTTGCTGTTTTGAACTCTTCTTGTCCTCTTAGTGCCGTCTCATTTACGAAGATTGGCTATCATCAGCAATATGTTTTGACTAATGAGCTATTTAGTATTAAGTGTATTAAATCAAAGATCTGGGTGAGATGTCCCTTAGAGAGGGAAGTATCTATCCATGGACTCCAGTATCGGTTTTCTTAGTCTTTGGTTTTCCGACCTGAATACCTTAAGATTAAAGTCACCTCATCAAAGCTTTTGTTTTCAATATATTTTGTTTTTTTTTTTAATGTGAAACCTTTTTTTATTTATTTTTTTGCCCTAATCCATGTTTATATATTATTTAATATAAAAATGAGGTTATGTTTAGTTACAACAAGTAGCTTAATTATGATTTTCTATTTAAATTCCAATGAAGAGTAAATGTTTTTTTATTGTACACAGGATATATTAAGAATAGTTTGTGTATGAGATTTTTATTTCATGAAAATTAAATTTAAAAAAAAACATTATTATAAAAAAATCTTATTTAATATTCTTCTTAGAATATCTTGTTTACATAAAGCGAATTTTCAATTTTATGTGCTTAACATAATTTTAAATCTGTTTTTGTTACTACAATCACTGAAAAATATTATTGCTCTTAAATTTCAGGGTATTTTTGAAAAGTAAATGTTACAAAAAAGGCAAATAGACAAAGTTCACTCGTTTGTTATTAATATTTTGTTACCTTTTTCCAATACTTATGCTACGTAAAATTTAGTGAAAATATTAACGAATTTCAATAAACGTCATTTTTTTAGTTCATGATTCAGATACAAGTTGTTACTTTTGCGATGTTTTGAAAGCTTTTTCACTTTAAAACTTGCTTTCTCCACCAGGGAATTTCATATGAATTGATGAACTTTTTTATAATCATTTCTACGCTGTGATGGCATGAACGACATGAAAACAAAACTTAATTTATTTCGCTATAAATATTCGTTTGTACGTAATGTAGGTAATGTTTTAAATAATAATTAATGCTTATAGAACTAGGTTTAACCCCTCTCTCTCTGTTCACTCCAGGAATCGAACCCACGAATAATCGCTTGCAGGACGAATGTAAAGACCACTAGCCAACCTTTGTGGAAATCAATCCGGCCTTAAATTGATTGGAATATTTAATCTGGAGTAGGTAGTACAAAAACAAAAACAATTAAAAATTGTCTTATTAACTTTATCCAGTCTTCAAGATCCGATTGTGTCAAAAATTCAAAAAAAAATAACTAGGCTTAACCCAGCTACCTATCAGCTCATGAATTAATCATAATTATCATCCTTTATGTTTACATATACAAACATATTGTGTTCACAACATTAAATTTAATTTCATGGATGAAACTGAAGTAGGTACTTGGATGACGTTTTGTCATAACAAAATATTTCTTTACCGCCATAAATATATGTAAGGTTTTTAAATGCTATTGTTTTGCCGTATAAAGATAAACAAATCATAAATATTAATTGACATAAACTATTTCAAAAACTACTAATGATCGGAATCAACTAGGTACTGAACAATATTATGGTCGTTTCAGGTATTCAATAATAGTGCTTTTATTTCTCTTATTTTGTCTTACTTTTTAAATAAAATAAGAGATAGATAATATACCTAAGAAATTGTGTGGTAGCGTGGTCCTGCTAGAAAGCAAACGTCTCTTATTTTCAGACTATCATAAAGTTAACTAGAATTGAATGTTACAAATCACGAAATTTAGTCGATGAATTTTCAATGAACCACACATTAGGAATTTCTAGCTTTCGGCATTTGAAGATAAACAGAACAACACAAATATTTCACCTATGTTTTGTAATTTTTATTTAAATTTTTATTATTTTGAATTTATTATTCGCTGTTCTTTTTCTTTTGTTTTTTACATGTAAATGGCGTAAGCACTGAATGTGATTTAAAATATATTATGAAGTAAATAAACGCAAATACCATTTAAATTTAATTTAATTATAATACTCGTATGACATTAACTATGTATGTATAATACCTTATGGCACGACGATTTGGAATCTTCCTAAATGTGTGTATATGAAATGAAATATATTCTTCCGCATGGTTAGAACTTACCCGAACGTGTACCTACACTACACCATTTAATGGTTTGGGTACTTATGCTGGATAGATTGTTATTGACAGAAAATTTGTATAATACTATCAATGTACATACCACCATATTATTCTATGGTTTTAACATCAAATAATATTCACCGCAATACTTCAATAAAAGAATTTGTTTTTGCGCAAATATTGTGCAAACATTTGACTCTGTATTAAACTTAATATTCAATTGTTTCAATGAGTTATAACGAGCTTTTAACGTTATGTACTTAATTATTTTGAAAAAAAATTATACAGTCGCCTGTTTATGATAGCTACTCTTTTTGTTTAGTCATTCAAGACAAAGACACGAACACGTTATGGAACAACCATAGGATAATATGATAAAAAGGAGAATGAACATATAAGTAGAACCCAGAATAGAAGACAAAGTAGTGACCACCTGGATGTCTACAAGGGCCAAAGATCTGAATAAGGGCAAGCGCGGAGAAAAAAAAGAATTCGAGACAAAGATTAATGTACAAGATCATAATGACCCTGAATGATTTTCTTTTCCATAAGTGCATTGCTCTTATGGCAATGACATCAGAGCTTTGCTTGTCATTGCAAATATTTGGTGGGTGATGGTAAAAGCTAATATATGTAACTAGGTAAATAAGTTGTACATTATGTATATGTTGGTAGTTTTGTGTACGATCGACTACTCGAGTGACATAATCACATAATGTATATCTACCAGGAACTTCGAATCAAGATCCACATCGCAAAAGTATCTTCTGAATTAACAGAATTTAGATACATAGAATCTAGTTAAAAATTAGAAGGAAAAAGTATTCCACAGTAGATCAATAAAGTTTAAGGTACCTACTTACTTTAGTTGAAAACTAGTTACATAGAGAGCGGATATTGTCAATATATGTATTTAATGAAGAAAATCTTAATATAACAATTCATAATATGTCGTAAGTCGCTTTGTACTTTATTACTGAAATAATTGCTCATCATATTATGTAAATAGTTTATTGTAAATAAAACAATAATTTAGATTAATTTGTCTCAATTCAAATTAATAGTAACTTCCTACAAGAACAGTTTACATGAGCGTGATATGGAGGCATTTATATTCGTAATATCTGCAGTTAATGTAGTCACATTAGCAGAATATGTATTGTAGCGATATTTTTATATCACTATAGAAAAATGATTTTGTTCGTTGGCAAGACAGAAATTGATAACGCGACGCCGCGCATGCGTGGTGGGAGGATTTCTCAATATTGGCGGTCGAAAGCAGGAATACTTCCTCTTATGTATTCGACATTCCAAATTGGCAGATCGCAAAATGCGATAGTGAATATTAAGGTTTAAAAAAAAACCTTACCATTTTAAAATGGTTGATTAATGTATAAATTAGTTGTAGAAATGTGTTCTATTTGTCGTTTGACAGTTTAATCATATTTAATTATTAAAATCAGTGGTAATTCAGGCCGTCATCAAAAATATGGTGAGTCTAAATTGTTACAATTATATTTTCGATGAGAGAAATTTCGTTGTTTAATAAAATAAACCGAAACATAGTTTGATAAATACTAATTACGTTGTCCTTTAATGTTTAAGGATGTACGGCTCTCAGTACCGGAATGAATTCCTCAGTTATTCAGGATACGTCTCAGTACCGGAATGAATTTCTCAGTTATTCAGGATACGTCTCAGTACCGGAATGAATTTCTCAGTTATTCAGGATACGCCTCAGTACTAGAATGAATTCAGGTTGTGTCGTAGTACCAGAATGAATTTCTCAATTATTCAGGATATATCTTGTGACCAAAATAAATTCTTCAGTTAACAAGAGAATAAATCTTTTTCAATTATCAAGATGCTGACTTCCTCTTATACCAGAATAAACCTTATGTACCTATCAGGAAGGAACCTTCAATTTCGGGAAACGGGAAGTGAAGTGGAACTCGAAGGAAGATAACTTGATCAGGTTGTTCTCATTCATTCATAATTATATATAAATATTTTGTTCTAAAGTTAATGTAAATTGTATAATCAAACAGAGTTTGATAACTTTATGATATATGTAGGTCGTTTCTGAAAAGAAAGGGTAGGAGTTAAGGATGATGTGCCACAATCATTATTTAATTTTAAACTTTTAATCTAAGGGTTAGTTAGATTGCCACATAGCAAATGATTAACAAGGTTTTAATCTTTTATTATTTTACTGTCGAGAAAGTTTATATAAAATGTATGTAAATTCATCGACCATACCAAAGGTGTCACCGAATACTGGAGGTTTGGAATAAATTGAAAAGAAAATAATGAAATAGCAATTTTATTTTGTTTCTGAATCTTTCCTTCTTATTGGGGATTGTTGGAAGGCACCGTTGATTTAATGGCAATATGCATTGTTGAATTTTATAGAGAGAAAAGTCTTGAAGTCTTTGTGATAAGATCTGGGTTAACCCATTCGACCCTGAGCATTTATCGTATAGTCAATTGTACTTTCCAATACTCTTTGTATTATTTTTTGAAATCTCTACCGACTGAGCTAAAAATTATTTTTTGAGATTGTGATAATTGATTATTTTACCTTGTACCATGAGGGGTACAAGGTAAAAGAGCGCATGAGAGCGCAAGAATAAAAAGTATATGCAAAAGTCCGTCGCATATTCATGGCGCCCAAAGTGTCAGCCGACCTTTATAGAATTTAAAGACGAATTGAATTTTGGTGGCAGAGGGGTCACATATTCATGTTGCCCAAAGTGTCAGCCAACCTTTATATAATTTAAGTTGAATTGAATTTTGGTGGCAGAGGGGTCACATATTCATGTCACCCAAAATGTCAGCCAACCTTTGTAGAATGTAAAGACGCGCTGAACCCAAAAATTTTATTACTTAGACTCAAGATTTTTAGTAATTGTCTAATTTGGTATCTTGAATACAAAAGAGCATTCATTAATAGTTGTAAGTAGAATAAGTTTTGTTTTAGAAAAAAAAAAAAGTTTTAAAAAATTCTTAATTTATGTGGCAAAATTAATATTTGAATTTTGGTGGCAGAAGGGTTAAATTGTATTTCGATTTTAATTTTACAAATTATATTTGGTTATCAGTATAAAAAATTGTAACATAATGTTTAAAAAAATACTGTAGGTAAATTAAAAAGAATGAAAAATTTTGAATATGTAACAAAACATTTTTTTTCAGAGTCGCGGTAGTTAAATATATTTATTGAATATGTAACATAAAAAAATAAAAGAATATTTATGGGTAGACTCAATATTTTATTATTATTTTAATTTGTTGAGTTAATGTTATTTTGCATGCTTTGAGATGATTGATTGAAGAAAGGAATTTAGTCAAAAAAAATATATGTCAATTTTTAAATTGTTTGAAAATATTTTAGAATAATTTTGTTCGTGGAATACCTAATTTGAAAAATGATAGATAAAAATTTATCTATTTATCAATTTATTTGGTTGATTTTGTTTTGAGTTTTCATAAAATTGAATGGTATTACCATAGTCAATAAAATAAAATTTTGTTAAAAAAGTAAAAGAAGTGTGAAAAATGATTTTTGAATTTGATATTTAATATGTTTTAAAAAAAATATGTTCTAGCTCAAATTGCTGATTGGAAATGTGTGATAAGATATGGAAAGACGAAACCCAACATCATGTCAAAATACAGAAAGCTGATTGCGAGTTTTAATTTTATTCAAAAAAAGGAGTATACCTATTAACTTATTAAACAACCTTCTGGTGAGTTTTTATTATATTTTAAATTGAAAATTTATTTGATTGATTGCCTTGTCTGAATTCTTCTCATACTTCTGGTACGGCTATTGCAACTCACAACTAAGGAATACGTTGAACAAAGTAGATTTAATTTTAAATAAAAAAAATATAAATAAAGAAAATAATTTATTTTGAGCATTGTCCGATTCTGAAATAAATATGTATGATTAGAATTTTTATACGAAAATAATAGGTATTATTATTATTCTGATGCTATTCCGTACATACTGTGATAGGAATGTACTCTTCTCTCCAAAGCATAATAATTGTTAATCACTTTAGTTAGAAAGAGACGGAAGATTGTAAAGCGGACGGAAGATACAAAGGTTTGGATTTCAATGTTTTAATATCGAATGATAATATTTATATATAGGGTAAACTATACTATTATGGACGTAGTAGATTGTTGATATTTTTACATAATCAATTTAACACGATAAAGTCGTTTCAAATAATTTTAATATGGATATATTAAATTAATGTGGAGATTGAAACTTTAATATTAATGATATTAGTTTATATAGATATGGGGATATTTAAGAGTAATTTTGAATAACGGAAGACTTTAATATTTAATGTATTATTTCTTTTAAAATATTTTTTTTGTAAAGTTTTGAATTGTAGATTGGCATATTTTAGTGAAATAGATAGATAATTTAGAAATTCAAGATGGCGGATAAGGAATTAAATAAAGGAGAAATACAAGAAAATATAGATAGGGAAGTTGCTGGTTCGTCTAATGATAATAAAGAAGAGAAGATGGAAGAAAGCAAAGTGGAAAGTAAACCGTCATCGAGTAATTCATTTATAAATGTAAAATCGTATATCAGGAAGTTAAATAATAACAGAAAAACAATTAAGAAAACGAATAGTAGTAAATCTCTTGTGAAAACAAATGCAGAACCAGTAGAAAAATTTATTGATCCTAGAAAGTTCAATATAACATACAGTGGTGCAGAAAGCCCAATTGAATTTATCCAAAGATTGAAAGAATTAAGTAAATTATATAACGTAAATAATGGAACATTATTGCGATATTTACCCATTTTATTAACTGATAAAGCATTAACATGGTTCAGAACTATAGGTATAGAGAATGATTGGGATGTTTTTGAATTAAAATTTTTAAAACGTTTTGAAGGAACAAACACACAACGCACACTGAGAATTAATTTGATGACAGCCAAGCAAAGAAACGGTGAGAGTGCTTCAGATTACATAATCGATTTACTCAATAAAAATAACTACCTAAGTCCACCAATAGATGAGGAAGAATTGCTAGATATTGCAGTTCACGGCTTGAATGCGGAATATGCAAGTATTGTGACATCATCAAGAGTTGACGATATGGAAGATTTGGTGACGATCTGTACCAGGTTCGAGACGTTGACAATGAATAACGAACTGAAGAAATCTAATTATAAGACAAAATTATTTGAATTAAAGAAGGACGAAGCAGTGTCTGGGACGTTGACAGATAAAGACAACGACACAGGGTTTAGAGCTTGTTGCAGTAGAACTTGCAGATCTTCAAACAACGAAAATGAGGAGAGACAACAAACACGGAATGGCCGTGACAGTAATCAAAGGTACCAACATGAAGATGGTAAGAAGAATGGTAATAAAGGAGTTTTTGATCGACAAGGGTCAAATAGGAAGGATGTAATTTGTAGATTTTGTAACAAACCCGGACATGTATATATAAATTGTTTTGCAAGACTAAGGCAAAACAGGGATGTGAATCCCAATAACAAATCTTATAATGTAAAAACAGAAATGCAACGACAAGATGAAAGAAAGGGAGAAAATTAGAAGACGAAGACGTCTGAAAATTGAAATATAATGTAAATAAAAAAAAAACTGTATAAATTTTAGTTAGGTATTATAGGATATAGCTATTTAAGTTTAATGAAATGGGGAAAAGGAGATGAATTTGATATAAAAAAAAAAAAAAAATTTTACGTAGTAAATAGTACGTAGAATTACGAAAGAGTAGTGTTGGATAAAATTAAAAAGAAAAAAATCGCTTCGCAAAAATTATTTGGATTCTTCGATAATATGAACTCTACGCGAGTACATAATACAGAAAGGGTCAGATAAAAAGGTGAGATAAGAATATGATTCTCTGTAAGATGGGTCATGTGTTATAATGTCATTACTGGGATGTGTAATGATTTGTATTGAAAGTTTGTAGTATGCATAAAGGCATAATCTCTGATACGAGTGTGTCAAGCTATACGCGGTGTATACATTTATAAACTAGGGATACGAGTTAGCAAGACGTATATAGAAGTATGCGTAGTGCTTATATGATATGATAGTAAATTGGATTCATGCTCAAGGGATGAGTATTGGGTCATGGCTTATGAATTTCAATAAGAGAAGTTTGTAATCTAAGATGAGAGTTGATCATTCCGTCTTGTCAAAACGTTTTGTGGGTCTAATTATGAATCAAATGAAAGTAGTAGGTATGTAGGCGGTGAAAGGGGAAAAAGATAGACGAAGGATGAAAGTGAATGATTGTAATAGAATGAAAGTAAGGATTTGCAACGTTGATAAATGATAGGTTTGTAGTACTCAATAGTCTCGCGATTTAAAGTCAAATAGTAAAAGGGGAATTTGAAAATGAAATATGTCGAGAAGGTCAAATGTTGATGTTCGTTATATCTCTTTTGTGAGTATATTGACTATGTAATTTTCAATATGAAAGTGGAAATATTAAAAAAAAAAAAATATAGAGATAGGTAATGTGAGAAAATGTAGATAATGGAGTTATAGTATACATAATTTAAATCGGGGATACGGTGGTAAAGAAGAGAATCCTTAATTATCTCCATAAAAAAACGAGTAATTACGAAATAATTGTGTATACGATTGTTAAATTCATTTAACAAAGTAGAGAAACTTATATTATGAAATGGGGTCGTTGATTAGAAATTTTCGAAAGAAAATATATTAGTAAAGTACGTAATTTTACGGATAAAAGGGAAATAAAAAAAGAAAGGGATTGAGAACCTTTGGTTGTAGTTGCATGTGCTTATCTGAGGAGAGACGGGAGAATAAGACATGGCAGGAAAATGGAATTGATGATAAATTGATATTTTCATACATGAAAATAGAAAGGAAAATGACATGATGTTGAAGTGAGTCAATTCAAAAGGTTGAATCAAATATTTTTAATGTTATATAAAATATAAATGCATAATATACAGACAGATTTTAATGTATTTGAATGTTGAATAAAAAAAAAAGAAGGCACAAAATGTATATAGTTTAGATAGGGGAGGGTTGCCTAGAATGGACCATTTTCTATATTTTTGTTCACCACGTAGAAAGGAGGTAACGAAACAGAAAAAGGTAACTGGTGTTCCAAAGCCTGTAGTATTACCTTTATGATTACATACTTTGTTTTACGAAAATTGAACTAGTTAATTGGGAAATCAAAGAAAACTAAACATCGGGAAACGGTCCAATTAAGGAAACTAGTTTCCTTAATTGAACCACTGGTTTCCTAGAATGAACCACCAATAAGTTTTAAAAAAAAGTCTTTATTTTTATTAAGAGAACAAACCAAGAATACTAATAAAATTACAAAAAATGTAAGAAATAAATTTTATGTATAAAATATATAGATTTTTATAACAAATAATAGATGCAAAATTACTAAAAAAAATATAATAAAATAAATACTAATAAGATTATAAAAAAATACGACAAATAAATTTTAAGTTTAAAATATATAATTTTTTTTAACGAATAGGTAATAGAAATTTAATAATAAATTTTAAGCGATGCACTTTAAACAGAAAAATTGTTTTTCGCTGGCTTTTATACGTGCACATTTTGTGTGCACCCATTTTTCACATAACATGCATTGGATCATGCTACCTTTTTTAATTTTATTGCAAAGAAAACAATACCATTCAGATTCAATTATGTCTTCAGATTTGCTGGTTGATGGCATGTTCGATTTTTTATTTACTTCATTCTTTTTTCCTCTTTCTTTCATCTGTTCCAATTCTATTTTGTATGGACTGCTAGTTATAAGAACTGCTTTCTGTGCTTTCCCATCACCGCATCTTCGCTTTCTTGTGGTACTATGTGGATTCCTCGAAAGTTTCGGCTTGGGTGATATTTCATTTAGCACATTTATGAATTTTCTATATTTTTTTTTTGGTTGGTAGTTGGCATCATTGTCGCTGTCGTCAATTTCATCTGAAGATTCAGAATCCGCTTGTGTTAAGGATGATGTTGTTGGTACAATGTTGGACGGTTGTTCAGGTGGCTCAGGAAGAAGAACGTCAGCTGGAGCAAAATGATGGTCTTGGAAAACGTGACGATTTACTGGCCATATGCCTGGGGCCCGAAATGCGCTTTGAGCATTTCCTACGGTGGCAGCTCTCCCGTACGCTTCATTTAGAAGTGTTGCAATATTTGTATGTTTAATCTGATGACCTTTGTATGTATGTAGGAACTTTTCTTGTGCTTGGATGAAATAACTTTGTAATGGACCAAAAAATGCAACGTCGAGAGGCTGCAAACGGTGTGTTGTGTGACCAGGTAACTGAAGCAAAATGATGCCATTTTCCCTCGCTATTTCCCAAGCTGCAAGATTTTTGCTGTGCGTTGTATGTCCATCCAGCAAAAGGAGAATTTTGTTCTCTTTACTGCAATTCGTGTGATTTTTAAAATGATTCAGCCACTCAACAAACAATTCCGAATTGATGTATCCCGTATCGGACATCTTTACTATGCTTCCCGGAGGCGCTCCGATCTTCAAGTCATCATTCCATCTTTTTCCCTTAAATATTATCATAGGCGGGATATAAACACCTGCAGCACTCACTGCACAAACCATTGTTGTGTTAACGCCACGTTCTCCACTCGTAATGGCTCCTATTTGGTGTTTTCCCTTCTCGCCTATGATTTTTTGTGGACGCTTTTGTACTGTGGTGTATCCGGATTCATCAACATTGAACATCCGATCACCTGTTATTTCAAATTTTATAACGGTACTTTCTAATAGGTCAAAGAAGTGGTCAACGTTTTCCCTATTAAAACCTTTTGCTCTGGCCAAGGAAGTCGATTCCGGGCGTCGAACACTAAGTGAAGGATTTCGTTTCATAAAACTATAAAACCATTTCTTTCCTGCCATTTTCTTCTCTTTGTTAAATGTATGGGCTAAGCCTTGTTTCTCTGCAAGATCAAATGCTAGCCTACAAAGTTCTTTAATTGATAGACCAAAAAAAGAACGTTCAAGTTCGAGGACATGATCAGTCAGAAGTTTCTCCATTTCAGTATCGAACGTAGACTGCCTACCCAATACCTTCACTCCATTCTTGTTAGTATTTTTTTCAAGGGCGTGCCTTCTTATGGTTGCTTTTGGCACACAATATGTTCTCGCACACTCGTTTAATCCATAGTCTCCGTTTTTATATGCTGCTATGGCTCTTTGTAAATCATCTTCAGACCAGCTTCCATACTTCCCTCTATAGTTTTTGTTTAATTCAGACATCATTTATCTGAAATAGAATATTACATAATAAGACTTTCGGTATTGATATATAAAATAACATCATTTTTTTTTTGTTTTGCTGTTCTTAAAGTTTCTTAGGTTGTTAAGAATGTAGCAAACATTTTTTTGTAAAAAGTTTCTTAGGATGGACCAGTCCATCTTAGGAAACTCTAAGTAGTCCAAACCAAGCAACACCTAAATTATTTAATAAATTTAAAATTAAAACTTTACTGAAGCATTGAATATGAAAATAAAGACAACAAATTGTAACTATATAAGCGCATTACAGATTAGTATTAATTAAGAAATTATTAACATACCGTCAGAATCAGGAATCCCTTAGCTGCAACAACAAAAAATAGCAACAAAACTGCACAAAACTTACAACACTGCTTAACGCCGGAAAGACGGCGACTGAGTGACGTCGCGAGATTGTAAGAACCACGAGGTTACATTAGGAATGCAATGTTGCCAAACAAACGTATCACATGTTCGTGGATTGCCGAAAACAGGACCGGTCCAATCTAGGAGCCGGTCCAACTTCGGCAACCCTCCCCTATAAGAAATTTTAATATAATTTGTTATGTAGCTAAGGAAAATGTGGCAAATCATATGAGCTTGTAGTAGAAGATATTTGAATATTGTGGCACAAAACAATTTAAAATAAATGTAGTAGATCTGAAAAGATATTTAGTAAATGTAACAAAATGGAAATGTATTATTTAATATATAAGTGTAATTTATAAATGCAAAGATAAGATGAGACCTGCACTGGTTTAGAAATTATTTTTTTATCATTAAGTACTTATTATTTACGGGTATTTTTGTTCATTTTGGAAGTCGTTTGACCCGAATATTCGGAAACGAATGTAAATTAAAGTTTTAAAATTTAAACGAAACCAAGATTGGCGCCTATGGAATTACAGTTTTTCTTTAAAAGAAAAGGCTGGGCCCAGTGCAGTGCTTAGATTAATCTTTAAAAAAAAAAGTAGAGTAAGTTATAGGGTTGATGAGAACATAGAACGAGAATAACCTGATATAAAAAAAAATAGCTTCACTATTTTTTTTGGTGGGCGTGGGTGGTAATATGTAGCGATATTTTTATATCACTATAGAAAAATGATTTTGTTCGTTGGCAAGACAGAAATTGATAACGCGACGCCGCGCATGCGTGGTGGGAGGATTTCTCAATATTGGCGGTCGAAAGCAGGAATGCTTCCTCTTTTGTATTCGACATTCCAAATTGGCAGATCGCAAAATGCGATAGTGAATATTAAGGTTTAAAAAAAAACCTTACCATTTTAAAATGGTTGATTAATGTATAAATTAGTTGTAGAAATGTGTTCTATTTGTCGTTTGACAGTTTAATCATATTTAATTATTAAAATCAGTGGTAATTCAGGCCGTCATCAAAAATATGGTGAGTCTAAATTGTTACAATTATATTTTCGATGAGAGAAATTTCGTTGTTTAATAAAATAAACCGAAACATAGTTTGATAAATACTAATTACGTTGTCCTTTAATGTTTAAGGATGTACGGCTCTCAGTACCGGAATGAATTCCTCAGTTATTCAGGATACGTCTCAGTACCGGAATGAATTTCTCAGTTATTCAGGATACGTCTCAGTACCGGAATGAATTTCTCAGTTATTCAGGATACGCCTCAGTACTAGAATGAATTCAGGTTGTGTCGTAGTACCAGAATGAATTTCTCAATTATTCAGGATATATCTTGTGACCAAAATAAATTCTTCAGTTAACAAGAGAATAAATCTTTTTCAATTATCAAGATGCTGACTTCCTCTTATACCAGAATAAACCTTATGTACCTATCAGGAAGGAACCTTCAATTTCGGGAAACGGGAAGTGAAGTGGAACTCGAAGGAAGATAACTTGATCAGGTTGTTCTCATTCATTCATAATTATATATAAATATTTTGTTCTAAAGTTAATGTAAATTGTATAATCAAACAGAGTTTGATAACTTTATGATATATGTAGGTCGTTTCTGAAAAGAAAGGGTAGGAGTTAAGGATGATGTGCCACAATCATTATTTAATTTTAAACTTTTAATCTAAGGGTTAGTTAGATTGCCACATAGCAAATGATTAACAAGGTTTTAATCTTTTATTATTTTACTGTCGAGAAAGTTTATATAAAATGTATGTAAATTCATCGACCATACCAAAGGTGTCACCGAATACTGGAGGTTTGGAATAAATTGAAAAGAAAATAATGAAATAGCAATTTTATTTTGTTTCTGAATCTTTCCTTCTTATTGGGGATTGTTGGAAGGCACCGTTGATTTAATGGCAATATGCATTGTTGAATTTTATAGAGAGAAAAGTCTTGAAGTCTTTGTGATAAGATCTGGGTTAACCCATTCGACCCTGAGCATTTATCGTATAGTCAATTGTACTTTCCAATACTCTTTGTATTATTTTTTGAAATCTCTACCGACTGAGCTAAAAATTATTTTTTGAGATTGTGATAATTGATTATTTTACCTTGTACCATGAGGGGTACAAGGTAAAAGAGCGCATGAGAGCGCAAGAATAAAAAGTATATGCAAAAGTCCGTCGCAGTATTATGAAGTACTGTTAACATTAGCATATTTACTTAATATTCGTATGAATCTGTATTATTGTACAATATGTTAGCAAATTGGAATACTTAGTAGTTATGACTTACTGTTTTTATACCTTAATGAGTTGTATGAACTACTTAAGTGAAAAAATATATTTATAAATAATAAACTATACGTACATATTATGTAGGTTCAAACCGTCCCGACATTTATCATAAATAAGAACAAACTACATTTAATAAGCAAACAATTCGCTCTCTCTGTGCTAATAAAAGTTAAGAAAAACAAAATTGGAGGCATAGCTCATAGCTGAATTGCAGTTGTAGAATGTCTTTATAGGCGATGTGAACGAATATTCGTCTTTATCAGAATACCTTTAACCGGGTTAGTTGGAAGACATCGCATTTTAGCGATAAACTCGCCCTCTGTACATTGAATTTATAATTGTTATTTTTATGACACTATTTCACTATGTAATATTGTAAGCAATAAAATAAATAAATAATAAATATTCAAAAACTTGCTGAAAGAGAAGAGGCTTTTCCTCTACCGGAGAATTTACGAACTTTAATAATATACTGCCTGTGTTGTGATATTTGTGAAACTGGGAATATTAAGTTATAGTTAATTATTGAAAGGTCGCAGTTGCGATGGCTGGGTCACGTTCTTCGCATGCCAGAAGACAGACGACCTCTTAGATCTTTGGAGGTTGTGGGAGAGGGCAGAAGACCGGTGGGCCGCCCTAGAAGAAGCTGGTAAGGGCAGGTGCCGAACCTGTGTGTTAAAAGACTTGGTTTGGATTGGCCAGAGGTCCTGAAAGCAGCGATGGAGAGGGATCTCTGGAGGAGTTATCTAGGTGCAATGGTCCCCCGACCCAACTAGGAAAGGGGAAGAGGATGTATGTATGTATGTTTATTATTTATTTTTAAAATATTTAAAACTGGATTTTATTTCTAAGAGTAGGTATTATTTTTCATTTCTAAGATATTTTATTAAAATTCCACACCACGATCACTTTTCTTTTTTTTATGTTTTTTATGATTTTTTTGATTTTACACACACATTTTCTTTTTTTTATGATTTTTGGGTTAGTTGGAAGATATCGCTTGCGCGCGATAAACTCGCCCATTGTGCATGATAATTATTTGTATTTATAATCTGTTTATATGTATGTTTTTTAAGGCACAATAAAGTTTATTATTATTATTATCACTTTGGAAATATTTACAATTAGTAACACAAGTAGTAATTATATTGTTTAGAAATAAACTTTAAAACCGCGTGTAAAAATCGTTCTGTTTTATTTAAGTGCTGCCTTATTATTCCATCCTGAAATAGATCTATGTTGGGTATTTATTAATTTTCAGTACGACAATGATAGTTTTGAAATAGCAACTGAAAACAAACAAGAAAAGTGTTCAAAATATCTCAAGTTATATTTATTTATTTATTTATTTTATTCTTTACTGTACATTGGTTACAATATTACATAGTGAAATAGTGGCATAAAAATAACAATTATAAATTCAATGTACAGAGGGCGAGTTTATCGCTAAAATGCGATGTCTTCCAACTAACCCGGTAACTAAAACTAAACAAAATTAAAAAAAAAAAACACATGCATACATATATACACCCTTACATATCAACAGTCATAAAAGAAATAAAAATACAACACAAAGTAAACAAAAGAAAAGAAAAAGAACACATGCAAGCAACAATGCACTTACGGACACATAATAATAAAAGTATAACATATTAAATTGCAGCGTGCACATGCATAGGGAAAGGGAAAAGGATTTAGGAGTCAGATGCTAAATTCAATGAGAGAAAATGATTTTTGACAGCTTGTCTGAAAGAATTAAAGGTTGTTATCATCCTGATTTTCGAAGGAAGATTGTTCCAACAGCGAGCACCATGAACAAGGAATGAGTTAGATAAAAAGCTTGTACTGGATGATGTCAGGAAGATTGTCGAAAGTAGCGCTGGATGTGGCACGATGAAAACAATAGGGAGTGGAAAGATGTAACCAAAATGGCTAAAGAAGAAGAGAACGTAGTTCACACCTATGAAATAGAATGGAATGTTGCACTTCATAAATTATCACTGGTTACACCTAATATTATATACTAAACTGACCTATACTTATTGCTTACCATTAATATTCATTACCACATTAATTGATTAATATTAACAGCAATGCTAGTTCAGTTTAAATGATATCAATATTGCGTACTTTAGTAGTACCTACTGACATATTATCTGAAATTAATTCACTGGATGTAGACTAATAGTGGAAGTTTGGGTTAGTTGGAAGAGATCACGCATTTATGATAAACTCGCTCTCCGTTTATTGATTGTATATAATTTGAAGGTTTCCCTTTTATGTTATTGTTTGTAATCAATGTACAGTAAAGAATGAATATATATAAATAAATAATAGTTATGTACCTATGTACATATAACTTTTATACACAATGTTTCATGCAATAAACCATTTCATGAATACCATCAGCATAGTCTACAAATGGGATAGCCATCGGACTAGCTGGTAGACATCGAAAAATTAACAGTTAACACCAATTAACGATGACCTTACAGTATAAACCAGGGGTCGGGAACTTACGACCCGCAGGTCACCAAGTGACCCATTTGATAATTACAAAGGACCCACTTTAATTATGAAAATAAAGTTTAATACACAAAAATAAATTATACAATATAAAACAAACATTTTGATAATAAAACATGATATAAATAGATACTAAGAACAACATTCACTAACAGACTGATTTAAAATGAAAATTCCACACAAGTCTCGCTAGTGAATTTTGTTTCCACGTATTATACATTGTGACTGTCAAGAGATCTCATACCTATTCGTTCTTTTGTGATTTAAAACATACAATCAATTTACTACTACACCATCACGACATATCCCATAAGTGGGGTAGCGAGCAGACCAGCTGCATGTAATAAACATTCAAGGTGTCTTCTCTGTGCCAATAAAAATATTTAAACATTCAATATGGATGGCAAATCTCATCACTGAATTAGAGATGTAAAATGTATTTATTTTTCGAAGGCCTGCCTTATACGGGGCACTTAAAAACTTACAGACAAGAGAATTCTTCGCCGGGTGCTCCACGGGTTAATTTATATAGGTATCAATAATTTTATTATAAAAATGTCATGATGTTTATCGATTTTATTATCATTATTAACTATTATAATTATGTAAACACATTAAACTTTTGTATATGACTCAAAAAAGACAACTTCACCTCATTCGGCAGCACCTCGGACCGGGCTTGATCCGCAACGCATCTTTTTCGTGAGGTGTGCTTCGTCCGATAAAGCTACCAGGCGACATTCTAAAGGGTTCGATATTTTCTCTTAAAAACCCCACTGGCAGGTTCATGTAGATATTTTTCTGGGATATTATTACTAAAAGCGAAGTGAAGAACGTTAGAGTAATGTTGAAGCGATGAGAAGGAAAAGATTTAGAAACTGACTCAGTCTACCTTGATTCGGGCTCATGCTCAATCAAGAAGATTTTATGTTATAAAATACTGTATACCTACTTGAATAAATAAATAAATAGTTCCGCATGTTGGATATTTTCAAGTGTAGCTTGATTTAATTGTACCTGTTACAGACTACTTTTAGGTATTTTTTCACCGATACTATCTTATTTTGGTTCTGCATCATTGCGGGTAGCTTTGATGCAAACATAGATGTCACTTGTATGACTGAAATAATTTTCTCAAAGACCGACAGGCATGTTTATCGATGTAATTTAATAATGTGAATCAGTTTACGTCATTTTCTCTGAAACTTATATAGTAATTTGCTACATTTACAAATACCATAATCTTTTTATTTAAATTACTAAAATACCTGAAATAATAAATAGATATTCCCAAACGTATCTATCAAATAATGTTTACTAGCAATTTTAATTAAACATATGTTGTTTTGGCAGTACAATGTAATATCTATTAATAGTATCATACAAACAGTAATACTAAATAATAATATGTACAGATTTGGGAATTTCACTTAAGATATTTGAAATTCGACTAAGCTTTAAGGATTTAACATATCAATGACATGTACCTATATATTTATTTAGGAAGAAATATATATTTTATATTTAACATACCTACGTAGATACATTATAAATTTATGCCTATAAATATTATTTACGAAATATTCTGAATAATAATAATTACCTACTCATTTTTATATAATAATAATAATTGTGGAGAACACCTACCACAATCATCGTGCCTATAGTGTTGTCTGTGAATGGTTTAATACCTAAGAGTCTGTCAAACAATCTCAGAAAACTGGGAGTAGATGACAGGCTCAAATACAGCATGCAGAATGCCGTACTTCTATCGTCCACCAGGATAGTAAGAAGGTTTTTGTCCCTGTAGCTCTGTAAGTGATCTCCCATGATTGTACTATTTCATAGAACATCATGGAAGAATCAACTCGAATAATGTTGGGGTTCTACATTTGAATATACCTAAATTTATCTAAATATTTTATGTTTTTTGTTATTTAATGTTTTATTTAAATTTTATTGTTAATCTTATATTGTGTTCAAAATGTAGAATCTAATATTGTTTTGTTAAATAAATGAGATATGAGAGATAATAATAAAAATCTTTATTGCACAAAAAAACAAACATTATTAAAATATAAATATAGGTACCTAATTAGATAACATATTTTTTTTATAATGTGGGTACATATATTTTTTTCTCTATGGGAAGGTTTATCCTTACTAATAAGGTTCTGTTACTGGACGACTAGATCTAAGAAATCCCCGGATGATCCAGTAATACAAAATAAAGCAACGCATTATGTAGAAGATGCTAGGCTTGTTGTATGTATAAAAACGTAATTTCAAAATAAACATCTTAAAGATTGTGTTGGAAAATTTACTACACAACATTTTTAAATACTTTCAAACTATTCTGGAATCTCCTGCACGCTCTTCGGAGCAATCGAATTCTCAAAATATTTTCCATTAGTTTTAGTGACCCATAAATGCAAACATTTGTTTAACAATAAGTCACATGAATTTATTATTTGTTCTGCTTCGATAACAAACCACACATGTTTATGAAAAAGATGACCTATGTTATATTCAATACACGCAGTTAGTTCACTGGCTGCGGTCTATTTAAAAGAGATGCTGTGATACTTTGACTTGTATCAATACAATGACAAAAAATACTCTTTACGATCAATTATCATTAGGAATTCTTAAAATATGACGAAGGTATACCTACATACGATCATTTGTTGTAACGTGTTCATTTCAGTGGAAAAGTAAATTATTACATGATTATTTCAGCCTCTCATTGTTCCCAAAAGAAGTTTTGAGAAGCGAGAGAGATATAATATATTTCTCAAGTATTTATGAAGGTTCATTATAATTATATGTATATTATGGTTCTTACCTACATAAATCTAAAACATGACACAGTACTAAATTTCTTGAAAGCTGAAGGGATTTTGTACTAAAGTGTTTCTCTCATTCTACCATTAAATTTTGCCACTATTCAAAAGAAGATTAATTCAGTAATACACGCTTTAATGTTACATAAACCTTACAAAATTTATCTATTTTGTTCACCACTTTCTCAACTATGGTAGCACTACGGAATCACTCAAAATAACAGGCGCTCTATTAAAATACTTTTCCTCTTATGAAATCCCATAAATTTAATAAGGTAAACAAACCATCGAATAGATTTGAATAAATTTATATATTACATGTCATCTCTGGATCTTCCACAAATGTGGTAGTCAATGCATTAATAGCGTGCAATTAACAACTAGAGATATTTAGGATGAATAGCATTCCTCGTGTGTTCTCTATGTGAGTTAATTAGAAATTACGATCATTCGCTAGAGCAATAACACATATTTAATCTGCCCTTAGAATTTTTACTCATACCATCATGTCATACCCCACAAATAATACGTAGAGTAGCCAGAGGATCTGCTGCATATTAAAAACATGCAAATTTTCTTCGCATGCCAATAAAAAAATGGGTTGTCTATATTTTCAATGAAATCTTGATGATATTTGTCTTATTTGTGATGTATTACGAAAACCTGCCTTTTACATGACACTTAAAAAAAATTGTAAGTAGCTTTGACCGGGGATTCCATGGGATACCAAGAACCGTAAATTAGTTGATAAATTGGAAAAAATGTAAGAAATAGCAAGATGTTCTTATTAATTTAACGCTCTCATTCCATCTATTCTCCTTTAACTCGCTGCTCTATGACATCTTTTTATTTTTCACTATCATGAAATAACGTCATTGGAGTATTTTTTTCATCACAGTAAATAAACTACTATATTATACCACGACAGCATATCCCACAAGTGTAGCTAACAGATCAGTCACATGGAATTAACACACAAGCAGTCTCCCTGTACCAAAAAATATATTTATTCAGAATGGATGGCAAACTTCACTGCTGAATTTAAGATGTATTTTTTATTTTCAAACACGTGTCTTTAAAACTTACAGAAAGTGTGAAACCTATTCTTTGCCCACTGCTCCACGGTTTCAAAAAGTTTTCGCAGTAAAATAGCAACCTCTATAAAACAAGGAACGTGTTGTTAATGTTTGTAGTAGGTATTACAATTTTCAAATATCTGGAGAAGGTTTGTATCACAAGTTGTGTTATGCTTATTATAGGTAATACCCTCCTTAAATTGTAAATATATAATTTAATTCTAGTATTCACACCCACAGTTACTCATTATAATGAATGTTTGTAGTTAGGTAGGTTCTTGCAATTTTAGATAAAACACTGTCTTCTTTATTTAGTGGAATAAATGCCGTGATGCGTTCACTGAGAAAAATGGTTGGTAAAACGTTGCGGGATAGAGTGAAGAATGAGGATATCAGGAGAATGAGCGGATGCTAGAAGAGTGTTGAGGATAGAATGCGTGTAAATAAGTTACGATGGTTTGGACATGTGGAGCGAATGCAAGATGAAAGAATGACGTGGATCAAATCCTCAAGGTCGGCCACGTGTTGAGTAAAAGAAATCGGTGTGCAAGTATGAGAAACTGGATTAATGTGGACTAAGTGAAAGAAGTTTGTGAGGAGAGATCTATATGGCGTTCCGTTTTCTCTGCCTACCCCTCCTGGGACATAGCGTGAGGGTATAGATAGAGAGATAATTTATTTCATGGATGTATTTTTTTCATACCTATTTGATTAAAATATCCATCTTAAATTCCTCATTAAGGTTTGCCACCCATCCTGGATGTCTAAATTTTGTTGTTGCCACGACGAGGACCGTTTGCTTGTTCATGACGTGCAGCTGTTCTGCTAGCTACACCACTTGTGCAAAAATATCACTACTACTATGCCGTGATCGCATCGTAGTAGTAGTATTTTATACATCATCAAATCAAACAAAATATACGAAAAAAACAAAATAAATTGAGGTATCCATATGATATACATAGTGTATGTTCTGATATTCAATTAACACTGGACTACATAATCGTTCACAGCATATCCCACGACTAGGCATGGAAGATAGAATGCCATATAGATTTGCCCTATCATACTTCATTAGCATAATCAACATTCATACACGCACACTGATTGGTCTTACTCAATAAGCAGCCGTCCCTTACAATTTGATCCACGTTATCAAGCTACGTAGGTA